>JADKXX010009341.1:0-154663 GCA_017310255.1 Butorides virescens | reverse complement strand
CTTTCCCTTTCCCTTTCCCTTTCCCTTTCCCTTTCCCTTTCCCTTTCCCTTTCCCTTTCCCTTTCCCTTTCCCTTCTTTTTCTCTAGTTTGGACACTTTATTTTTTGGTAGCTCTATAATTTATAGTAAGGGCCATGATTACTTTCAATTATTCTAGAAGCTTCCTTAAAATTTTTGAAATCCTCCAGGGTCTGAGCAACTTTACTTTTATTCAGACAAAATTTTTGTTCCAAGCTAATGGAAAGTTTTCTTAAATGGGATTAGGGCTGGCAGAAAAAACTATAGCTGGGCAGAAAAAAATATAGCTGGGCAGAACAAAGTATAGCTGAACTACTTGTTCTTTGTGAAATACACTGTTGACTCAATAAAATTTTAGTTTTTATATCTAGTAGCAGAGCTTTGTTATTCAGTTATTGAGTTATTTTTCTCCTTAATGACCATGTTACATTAGCATTTTTGTTTACTATTTTGTGTATTGTCATTATATACAGGGTACCCAGCTAAATGAAGAAGAATAATACACACTGCCATTTTCAAAGCCCGGTAGAGTCGTTGAAACTTTTTATTGAACCAATGGTTACCAAACACAGCCATTAAAATGATTCAATTTCTCCTGGCCTCCCAGAGCTGCAGCACTTCCAGAAGCCAAGTCAGTTTTGTGATTTCTATAAACAACACAGAGCAATTGCTCCAAGGCAGGAATGGGTGCCTCCTACCACAGTGGATGGTCCCAGGGTCCCATTCTTGCTAGGATGAACGAATGGTGAAAGAAACTGAATTTCTCTATTTTACAACAGGTGCCAGAGCTGCTGGGGGAGCAAGGGCAAATCCTGGAAAACCCAGAGAACTGAAGAACAGGCTGAAAGCATGAAAAACAGCACTAGAGTGGGAACAAACTTACAAGGCAAAGGATGTTAACTTGATCATGTTATCCCGGAAAAGCGTGATACTTCAGCTTAAAAAACCATAAAGCCTCAACACCTCCCATGAAGTCTGCCCTAAAAATGCTTCAAATTAGGCAATGTACCATAGAACTATGCCAGGTCTGGTTAGCCCATGTGCAAGGTCAATGATATTACACACATGTGTTTTGAAAGTGAAAAACCCCAGTTTTTATCTGGAGAATCGCAGTCATCTTTTGAAATTGTGTCATCTGCTGCAGAGTTTATATCTCTACTGTACATCACAGGGAAAAAGTGAACATTCAGCAGTTTTTATATTTTTCCTTTCTTTACATATTTTTATGTATATGAAGAGTTATTGCAAAGGAAAACATCTTTGCTTTTATTGCTATTGCTGCATGCCACCCATTAGCAAGCAAGTTTCACTACACAACTGTATATTTCTATTTTAGATGCATTACTGCATCCTGCCTTCCAAATTACACAATAACCATGCTAAACAGCTTAGCTTTATTTTTCTAAGAATAGGATAATTTGTAAATGTGACAAACAGTAATCATCTTACATTTAAGATGAGTCAAACAGACATTCTCCTTCAGCTGAACTTTCTGATGACAACCTTTGAAATTGACAGATTAAAAGTGATTCGTAGCTGTCAGAACTGTATAGCTTGCTGAACAAAATATGCATAAAAACTTTACAGATGACTGTCTGTGGGCTTACATGGCAGGTTATCTTCCTATACCCACTGCCAGTTAAATTAATAGTGTCATAATCTATCTTCTCTGTCAGGTGTAAATGACTTTAGCACATCAATAACTAGTTTACAATGATGTCCCTCCAATATTTAAGACTGTATATTGATTTCACAGTTTGCACAGAATAGCACATATACAATCCCCATATTTTGTTGTAGGATGGAATTTCAAATAAACGAAACATTTACAGTCTTAGGAAAAAGTAATAAAAATAGAAGGTCTTGGCAGCTATCAAGGTATCCAATAACAAATTCTTTTAAGACTGCAACTTCTCCCAATAATGATCCTAGGTTGGTTTTCAGCTGTGTGAAGTCATAGTACAACTGACAGTCTTTATAGCAGTATGAGTTTATTATTTTGCACCTTAGAATATCTCTATACAATGGCAGTCAATGGAAAGGAAACGATGCCCTAGAATAAAAAGAAAGAGATTCCACAAAATTTAGATTATGACTATAATAATTCAAAATAAAGTTTCTTTGTCATTATTTTATATATGTGTTTATATATTTTATATACGTGTGTATTGTGTATATATACGTGTTTATGTTGGGGGACAGAAGGAAATAAAGGCAATAGTGGTTTGAGCTGTCAGAGTGTCTCACAAATAGTTCTGTCCACACCTTTGTGTTGTTGCTAAATGAGCATGGGTTATCCAAATTAAATTAAAAGTCAGGAGCCACCCTGAAAGGCATACAAAATGCATCCTGTTCTAACTGCTTGAATGTTCCTTCAAAATCTGTTGAGCACTCATTTAATTTCTAGTAAGATAGAATAACTAAACTATCAGGAAAGCCCTAGCACAAAATAAATTTAGAAAAGTGATTTTCCTCTCTTATTTTATGAGTTCATTTGAGACACAAATTTAATATGAATGTCACCATAAAACAAGCTAACTCAACAAAACGACCGCCTCAGGAATCCCAGCATTCTTGCTGTACCTTAACAAGCTAACAAAAGCTTGTGATTAGAAACTAGAATCACATCGCGTCCCACACTGAATTTTCATGCACTTCAAGATCAGTTTGTATGTTTGTAGTGGCTTAGTGAAACCATGTTTCCCTAATCCACCCCCTTATTAGTCTGGCTCAAATCTCTGTCATGAGAAGCCATGAATTGCTGAAAGAAGAGTTTTAATACTCTCACAAGATTGATCATTTTATCTGGAGTGGAAAAAACCTTGCATATGTGCACACACACATACATACACACACAGTACTTACTCTACCAACCAACTAAAATTTCTGAGAACATAAATTCTGGACTACTAAAGTTATCTTAAAATAGGATGTCTAAAAGAAAAGGCTTGTTTATCTTCACCAGTGGTAGTGCAGAGCATTTGAGAAGTTCCTGTAACAACTATTCTCAATTTCCTAAAAGGCTTTTCAATCAATCCTTTGAAGAATCAACATCTTTTCAGTTAAAAGTTAGTTTCTGTCTTCCAGGAAAATCCCTTGACCCCAATCCTGTTGTTAACCAAAACCTGCCTGTCCATATATATGTTTGTCAAATCTTTCTTTAAGCTTCCTGATGCAACTTCTAGGAGAAAGCAGAAAAGACATCCAGCTCAAAAAAACCCATGAGGTTTGTTATTAATGTGTTCACACTGAACTATGAAAATTAGGGTTCACATTTCTCACATGACTCAGGTTGTATTCCATGAGACTTGAAGTGAAATACAGGCCTGGGACAACACCTCCTTGGAGATACCACCAGACGACACAAAATCTGAATAATGTGCCACTCCTCAAGTTAACAGAGTAAGTGTATGTGCTGGAGATGCACTGAGTTATCCCGTTCTGTTCCAAAATAAAAACATGACCTATCCTCTATCTGGCCAAGCAAAGGTACCGCAATGAGTTCACATTCACGCACTGCAGAAACTCAATACTTTGTTCTCAATGGGCCTTGGACTGCAGGGAGGAGACTAACAGCACTGAAGACAAAAAAATACTGGTTTGTGCTTAGGTATCACAACAGTCTGCCAACCTCCATCCTGTTTTTTTCAGTTAGGTACAGTTGCATGGGATATAGAATTCATCCGTTTCTCTGCATGCCTGTAAGAGGCACACATGGGGCTAAGACTGATTTTATAATGGATCTGTCAGTCATGATGTATGCCTAAACTTCATCACCCAAGATCTTTAGTGAAATGAAGCTATATTTTGGGTTTGGATGTAGACTATACACACTGCTGCAGAAAGAAAGGATCGACGCCTTTTCTACCTTGATGAGGCGACTAAGCAGAAGTGTTAAGCAGGAACCATCTTTGAGAGCAACATGACTGACAACTTTCATTGCATACTGTTAGCACTCCTGTACTCACAAAGGTCTACTAAACACTTCCATAAAGCCCACAAAGATGACTATAGAGCTCATATCATTGTTTCAGTATCCATTTTACTGCAATGTGTACATTGTTCTTCTAGTGCACGTTATTTTTGGAAAATAGAGAAAAGGAGTAAGGGATGTCATCACTGCTTATGAAGTTCAGCAATTTGCAGATCTTGATTGGTAAGGATTTCAGTATATGACACATACTGGCCTCTTTGTTTGTATGTATCAGATGAATGTATGAATTAAACCGTAAATCTGATGCACACTGGTATGAAGTAAGTGGGTGAAACAACGAAGGTTAATGCCACAAAGCAGAAACAGAGGAATGCCACTATGAACTCAGGATTTCAGTATCGTTACAAATGACAACAGAAGAGAGTCACCACTTATGAAAAAGATTCAGCTCCATCTTACGAAACACCGAACAGAGAGCTGAGAAATCCTCACTAAGCTCTGCAAAGTGTTACCTTCCTGTTTCTGGAGTCACTCTGGCTTGATAAGGTGGCCAGTTAGAAAAGTTCCAGGTACAGTTAAGAGTTATTTTTACTGAAAATATTTTTTTCCCTTTATTTTCTCTGTTCAGTCAATGTAAGTAACTTCAAATATTGACTACACCATCTTGATCATTCAGGTCTTCTCACTGCTGCTTGAAACTGTGGTTTGAAACCACCCCAGTTTCATCTTCAGATACAAAGCCCACAGGAACATGTACATTTTCTCTTAAAGATTTTAAATGGGTTCTATTTTTAATGCCTATATATGAGCACTCCTTTAAGATCACCATTAAAAAATTACAGATGAGGGTCACTTAACCAGACTTCCAGTAGTTTGCATGATAAAATACAAAACAATCATCTCAAATAATTTAACACTGCCCTCTAGAGGTTATATTTCTTTAACATCTGTTTAGGAAAATTAAGCCCTATTAAAGAGGCTAGTAAAATTACTCATTTACATTTAACTTCTTAAAAGTAAACCTTGCTCAAGTTAGATGTACATTCAGACACGAGTTTTAAGGTAAAAAAACCCCAAACACCAACGAGGTTTTGAAACCTAGAATGGGTCTTAGAAAAATATTGCATGTTACTTCTGTAGAAATTTCTTTTTGATCAATAAACAATCTAAAGAATAACATTGAAGAAATAAATTTTATTTCTACAGATGTATTTGGAGAACAGTTTGCAAAACTCTATTTCCGCTTTGAACGCAGAAGCCCTGAAGCTTTAGCTATCCCAACAAAGGGGAAAAAAAAAATCCTGTACCATAGTGACCTGACATTATAAAGGAGGAGGGAGGAGGTGGGAGGTAAGACAGGAGGAAATCAAATTGTGTGACAGTTTCCTCAGGAATATTGAATGTTTCTTTTTGAAGCTTAAAAATAAGGCCTTTGTTTTGTCTTGAAAATGTAGTTTAATTCCTGTTCTTCTTTTTTTCTAAGGACAAAGGAACTATTATTCAGAAATAAAATGCAATGCCTTTTTCTACAAGAAGAGAAGCAGCCAAACATGTTTGTATTGAAAATGTTGATTGCTATCGATATAAAGTCATAAATTACTAAATTACTAAGGAATTATATATAGCCATTTAAAGAGAAGAAACTGCTAGCTGAAATAAATTGCTGCATAATTATGTGAAAAATAAATAACTTCCACTCATTTCTCCATTTTGCTGTTTGTACTCCATGCTTGTTTTCCACACCAGAGATCCTAAATTTTTATTTTGCCAGCAAGCATTTTCCATAGACTGAAAATTAATTGTAGAAACAGTTATTTAAAAGCAAATTTTATCAAAGATAAACTTTTTTTTTTTGCATTATTCTACATATGCTACCAGTTCCCCTTATCTGAAAACCTGAAAATGGCCCATGCACAAATATTCTTCTGGCATTAAAATAAACTATATGGAGGAAAGGATAAAAATTATACATTTGGAAAGAAAAAAAAAAGTAAAATTGTTAAACGATGCTAATAGCAACTTGTCCACATTAAAATATGCCCACTTTTAGGTTCCACTGACTCTACTCCATGCTAACCTTGCTCTAGATACTGATGCAGACTGCTAGATTTAATCTAGTTTCTTTGATGGAAAAATACCCCACATGGGCGCAGTCAGTCTTACTCAAAAGCAAAGTCTATCTAAAACTCTTTCCAGCACAATTAGTGATTTCTGAAATGAAAACATCCAGTAAGTTTTACTGAAAAAAGTTGCCAAACCATTTATCCAAATCAAAGACACAGTTTACTTTCAAGGAGACTGGCTACATTTCTTCTTTTCTTCTTCATTTCAGCTTCCTGCTCCTCACAGGGACAAGGAATTTCATCTTTCTCAGTGGTGAAATTACCTCATGAAGAAATTTCTTTCCTCCTGTCCCTCTACCACTTTTTTTTTACTGCTGAGACATGGGAATCTCATTCACTAGCATGAGAATATTTTGAGTGGGTTCTCTTTTCACCTAATAATGCTACATTTTCTTCTTTCCCATACCTCAGTTGCAGCTCAACTTGTACACTACAGCTTGTAATATCAAAGTTGCTAAGCACAACAAGTTAAGCTGACAAAAGCCCTGAGACCTTAGATTAATTTCACACAGCTCTAGTTAAATGTATGAAGCTGCCTGGCTGTTAAAAGTAAAACCTGTATTAGAACCTGTTGCTCTTCTCATCCATGCCTGAGCAAAGGATGCTAGTGCATGACAAAAGACTTATGCTCTCTCAGGATGTCTCATAACCCTTCCCAGTCCAAACATTAGAGTGGGAAATATTTTCTACCAAAGTTTGAAATTAAAAAAAGAAAACCAAAACCATAGTGCAGCATCATAAGAGATGAGTTTGGGTCTGCAGAACTGTAATTCCTTCTAATGCAAGAGTGAGAGCCTTAAGGCACTGGCTTTGCACCTTAAGCCACTTCAGCTAGTACAGCTTTACGAACACACCAAAGTGCTCTATAGTAGATATGGATCCAATACAACTGACAATTTTTCTTTCAAAAATCAGAACCAGCCATGGCTCTGGCCTCATGATAGTCAAATCAGCTGCATGAAAGTGGCAAAAAGATCATGTGAAAGGTGTTTGAAAGTTAAGTGAAAAGCTGAATAGATAAACTGTCTGTGTCTGCAAGCATCTCATATAGTTGGCCAGCTTCTGATTTTTTTTTAACCTAAACTGATCAATCGCACCTGCTTCACGTACTTAAATTCATTCACTGGTTCTTATTACTAAATAAATTGACAAGGACCTTCAGTATGTCTAATTTAATGTAAAGCCTATGTCGCAAAGATAGAAATATAGGTGTTTTCTATGAATGCCACTGTTTTTAAGGGTATTTGAGGGTGTACATGGATAAGGACAAGGATAAAGATACACATGGTCATTTACAATTGGCAACATCAGTATAAGTGAGACATAGGGAAAGAAAAAATTCAGTTCTATAGAATACCTCAGGATTTGCTTTCGCATACTCAAGTGTCTTTGTTTTCAGAAGAAAAACTGATTGTTGGTTGACATAACATGGTACTTGGGAAACTCCTTCAAGCAGAAAATTCTAATCACCTTAAAATATGGACAAATAGCAAGATTGAGAAAGAATTACAGATGGCAGTCACAAAACAAAAAGTGATGGACATATTCTGATAGACACCTTAAAATCACCTCGGTTGGAAAAGACCTTTAAGACCATCGAGTCCAACCTTTAACCTAACCCTGCCATCCCACCACTAAACCCTGTCCCTAAGCACCTCATCTACCCTTCTTTTAAATCCCCCCAGGGATGGGGACTTGACCACCTCCCTGGGCAGCCCATTCCAGAGCCTGACAACCCTTTCCGTGAAGAAGTTTTTCCTAATGTCCAGCCTAAACCTGCCCTGGTGCAACTTCCCCCTTGTCCTAGCGTCTGTTACCAGGGAGCAGAGCCCGACCCCCCCTGGCTCTCCCCTCCTGTCAGGCAGTTGTAGAGGGCAATAAGGTCTCCCCTCAGCCTCCTCTGCTCCAGGCTAAACACCCCCAGTTCCCTCAGCCGTTCCTCGTAAGCCTTGTGCTCCAGACCCCTCCCCAGCTTTGTTGCTCTCCTCTGGACATGTTCCAGCAACCCAACGTCTTTCTTGTAGTGAGGGGCCCAAAACTGACCCCAGCAGTCGAGGTGCGGCCTCACCAGCACCGAGTACAGGGGCACGATCACTTCCCTGCTCCTGCTGGTCACACTATTCCTGATACAGGCCAGGATGCCATTGGCCTTCTTGGCCACCTGGGCACACTGCTGGCTTATATTCAGCCAGCTGTCAACCAGTACCCCCAGTTGAAATTATTTGAACATGAATATATTAATGGACAGGTTTAGGTACACTGAAATTAGCTTTAACGCCAACTAAATGTTTCATTAATTGATAAACAAAAAATCCATATTTCCTTCTTTCTCAGTCCATTGGAACCTCACTACAGCATGAAAACAGATAAACAGGAAAAAAAACATTGCTGTGAAAATGGTGTTTGCTTCAATACTCAACCATACCAGGACTCTGGTAGCAGAATAGGCTTGATCAATTAGATAATTGATTTCCCAGCTCCTGATAAACACATGGTGCCATTCCTGATAGGTTTTCAAATAAACAGAAACAACAAAAAGTGCCTTATGAGCCTACAATAAGGTGAACTTGAATTTGCCTATCATCAAGTGAGAAATATAGGACTCAGCCATTCAAGCATGACATTAAAAAACTGACTTTTCCTTAATACTGATGCAGAATTTCTCAAATAAGATTGATCACCAGGTGTTTAATGTACCCATCTGTTTTGGAGTTTGGCTCTAAATGTTTCATCTCCTACCAAGAGCAACAGAAATGAGGAGCCAGGTACTGCAATGGAAGGAATAGATATCAGTTTGGTTTTATTCTTTTATCCCCATAATCTGGACAGTCTTTGTCAACTCTCAGGGGACAAGATGTCTCTCAAGGTTGTGTTTCTGACTAAGAAACCTTTAAACCAAGTAAAAAATAACAAACAAAAGGTGCAACTGAGTATATTGCTAATGCTACATTATGGAGACTTAACGATTCTCCATCTGCTAAGTGGGTCCAGGCTGACCAGGATTTCAGCATCATAAAACCCACTTGTAAGGGTAGGACCTTAAATGTCAAAACTTTTTCTAAGGGTCTTATGAATATATATGAATGTGTCTGACTCAAAATATGTCATTTATTTTAAAGAAAGCTGAACTCCAAATGGAAAAAAAACGACAGCTGAGCCACACATTAAGAAAACCAATGTATTGTCTGTATAAACTGCAATAAAAGAAAGATTTTTACTTTCATCACCATCAGAAGTTGGAATTAAATAAATTTTCAAATTATTGCTCTACATATCAGCTGTTATTATGCACCTTTTCTCCTTATTGCTTAGGCCAAGACCAGAAGAAACAATGCTAAAATAAGAAGATAAATTATTTTCAACCCGGATGAAAAAAACATGAAGCTCTGGAAATCTGTCAAGGAAAGATCCATTCTCATAAAAATTCTAGCTCAGTTTTTCTACCAGGAGATCTGACTATAACTCATCATTCCCCATGTTTATTTTATTTGGGTTTGAATGAAGAGATCAATTAGAACTTTTTCTTTTCTCATTCCTATTCAATATGAATGGCAATATTAGTTCCATCCTGTATGTACAACAAGATAAAGACTCAGTAATTAAAATAAATGGAAAAAACCCCACCACAAAATACCACTATATAGCCTGTGAAAGAGAGTCAGTGCAGGAATAAACACAAAAGGTAAGAGAATTGCGGATGTATTGAATTGACCTATTGCATTTACAGGTCAAGTTTTCAGAACTAACCTCCAAAACTGCATGTATTTGCTGTTTATGCACATAATCAGGTACTTGTGCATTCAGATCAGGCTGTCAGATGGAGGCAGCTTGCAGCTGGACAAAAAGTTCACTGTATGCTCTGGTTTAGGGATTAATTTGAAAATATGGACCAGAATAACTGTCGGATGTTGGGGGGGGGGGGGGGGGGGGGGGGGGGGAAAACAGCAGAATGTGGCTGTTTATTCGCATGACTTCACTGTTAGTAAATATTTCTTAAACTGGATCAATTTAACCTCATAACTTCATTAAAAGCAGTGGCAATTATCATCTCTACAGAGAAGTAAAAGAAGCAAAAAAGACTGAGAAACTTGCCTATTGCCAACATTGGCAGAAGCAGCAGGAACATACATGAACATTCCAGAAATCATGTCCCCTGCTTTATCAACGCTTCTCCATCCTATGCAAGGTGGACTAAGCATGGCTCCAGATCCTACTGCTTTCTAACTTGAAGGGTTATAGCAATCTAAAGGTACAGCTGTGCCAGGACACTTCCATGCTTTTCCTAGAACAGCATAAGGTCTGGGACTTTGCTTGATATTTCAGCATGCTCAGCCTTCCCTTGCTCCAAGAAAAGCCAGGCTTGCTAGCAGGCATCTGGGGACCTGCCCATCACTCTGCATCAACTACTGGAGTTCAGTGAGCACAGAGACGTATTGCAGACATCTACAAATACACAACTGCATCTACAGAAAATTGGAAAAGCAGACCGTGTTATCAGCCTGATGCTGAATTTTCATGAAATTGAGAAAGATACCATTGCTGGAGAAAGAAAAACGCTTCTCTCTTAAGGATCCAAGCCTAAATCTGTCACTTTCTTGATGAGGGATGCTTGATCTGTTCTCCCTTTTTTGTCTTGGAATCATGATGCACTTTGATCTCTTAACCCGCCCCCTAAGCCACTTCTGTACTTACTGTTCCCTTTCTGTTTGATGTCCTAATAAGCAGGTATTTTGGAGCACAACATATCCGAAGGTTTTGCAGAAAACACTTCTATTCTTGAGCAATGCAAAACCTAACAGATCCAGAAAATGTAGGTTTGCCCCTCAAAAAATATTATGTTCTCAGTAGGCACGTTGGGCCTATGGTTAATCCTTACTTAAAACATAAGGAAGGAAAATCATTAATATCAGGTGCTAAGCATGAATAGCCCTTCTCCCAGCAGGTGTCAACAGCTCCGTACAGTACGACTTGTCCTTGAGGATCTAAGGACTGGGATCCCAGTAAAAATCAACATGAGTGTCATCTTTGCCACTGCAAGCTTTCCCTAATAGATCAATATAGTGATTTTTCTCCCCTTCAGTGTCTAGCTGTCATTGCTCTTCAATCTCCCTTTCAAATGAAAAGTAGAACTGTCTGTTAAGGTTTCCTTTTAAGGAGCTAAATCACTTGTTATTATCAAGTCATTATGACTGCAAAGTACTGTTGAAAACTCACACTAACCATACAGTTGTAGGTGGACAGCTGACGTAAAAGTTCATCCTAAGTAGAAGTACCAACATTGTGGATTTTTCTTGTCCCCTCTTAAAGAAGGGGGTCTTTTTAAACACCCACCCTTCCTGGCCACCATCTTACACAGGTCTCACGAGAGTCTGAGTTATTATAAATGACTGTGGTGAGAGCTTTCAGCAACATATTTGGGAGTTTCATCTGTAAAGGCTCAGCAAGAAGTCCATAGGGCTGTATAGAAGCAGCTATTGCTGCCCAACACACGAGAGGAATGAAAGGAAGAGGTGGCGAGGAGAGGCAGCGCAGAGTCAAAATATCTTATCTTCTTTCAGAGACGTGTCTTAGTTTTATTTATCAGCTGTATCTAAAAATCCGTATTGCGAACTGGGAATCTGGAGAAGAGATTTATATTAACAAATGCTTCATTTATTCCTCAACCAAGCTTTCTTCTTCTAACTACTATGAAAGACTAACAAAACCAATTTGCTAGACACAATTTGCAATAAAATAGCTGGGGAATGTTTTCTCAAATTAAATTAGTGACGGCAGTCTCAGAGAGATTTAGGTAATGAAAACATTTCATGAGTGTGCATGTGACAAAAAAAGCATGTTCTCCAAGCCAAACTTGCTTTTCATTGCTCTTTTGTCACATCAGATGTTTTCATACAAAAACATAGACTGTCCATGTATTCACCACATCTGGTGTCCCAGTTTGGGTTTTTAGTGAAAACATACAAGAATGTGACAAACTTTGATTGATTAGCTAAAGTGAGTGACAGCTTCCTTCTAAGTGCCTAGACCTGATAGCGTGCACCAGCGCAGAGGAAACTGAAACGTAGGTGTCAGCCGAGTGCAGCAGTGGCTCACGCTAATTTTCATCAGGAGATCCAACCTTCGCATCCTGTTCACATAGACACTTAGAGCTGAGCTCCGGGTTATTCCAGAAAATTGTCAGAGCCTGACTTTTATTAAAGCTCTCTTTGGCTGACAAAATGCTGACACTTTCAGAGAAAACGCCTGTAATGTTATACAGCGTGAAAATGCTAACCACTAGGCAATGAGTAATCTTTAAAAAATATATACTGTTTGGAAACTAATGTAATCTTCATAATATCAGTAAAAAATATCATGTTAAATATGTATAGAGAAAAACACATTGAGTAAGATCTTTGGTACCTGATAGGTACCCTCTCTTTATGCAGAGATTATCTAGTTTTACAAAGCAGACCTGGAATAGCTGGGCACAATAGCAACATCTGAGATATATATATATAATATATACATAAAAACATGAGGTATTTTTATAGGTCTGTCCATCCTAAAATAGGCCTGGTTTCATGGAAAAGTTATGTACATTTTTCTAAGCAAAAAACAAGGCCAATTTCTTCTCATATTTTCTTAAGTGTTGCTAGAAGATATTGGCAGCATGTTCTCCCTTTCTGGCAGAACTGAGGGTGAAGAATGAAGGTTCACTCCTCAAGAGTGTGAAAGAGATGTTCATATTTTCTGTTAAAAATGAGACCCTTAAAATGAAATTAGAGATGGGCAGAAAAGGTTTTGAAAGATTTTCCTCTTATAAAAAAAAAAAAAAAAAAGTATTCCTACTTCGCAGTGGGTTGAAAGAGCCAGAGAACCAGTGTGCCCAAAATATCCAGCAGCCTGTTGGGTACTGTCTTCCTGGAAAAAAAATTCATATCATGTACTCGTCCTGCCCAGTTCAGGAGGAACTTTATTAATCTTCAGAGATAAGTACTGGACTGTTCCCTGTACTCATTCTCTTGGCAGGCACCTGCACGCAGAATGTGAGAAAAGGCCCTCTAAAAGTCCAGAAAATTAAAAGCAGTCATGTACTATTATTTTTTTTCATGATCCATGTTTTCTAATGAAAAATTACTTCTGTTTAATTTCTGGAGCCTGAGCTGTCTGCACCAGCTTTCTCTTGCCACTGTTCTCATCCCCTTCCCATACCCATTTTTCAGCTCTTGAGCATTGCAACTCAACCACCTGTACTGCTAAATGGTCAGAACTGTTTTGGCCCCTGCCAGCTACAGCTCCCCAAGACAACGCCAACGCCGAGGACCACAACAGATTCTGCATGAGGCCGTGCAGTTTGAGCATTTTTCCTGCAGAGCTGTTGGCTGCTCTCTGCCCTCTGTTCTGGAAGATTTGATTTACTGGGATAGTTTTATCCGTAAGGACGGGATTCATTCCTGTCTCAAGACATAACACAATAAAGGAAATTAGGAGGTTTGTTCCTAATTTATTAAATTAATTTACCTGCCACAACCCTAACACTGATAAATTAAAGCAGTTTAGTTTACCAAAGTTGGGCTTAATCTCTATAAAACCGTAGATTGGTAGATACTGGCACTCCCCACCAATGATCCATACTTGGGAGGGCAAGAAAGAGCTGGATATAAGAGGTTTTTCTTTACTAAGTGTACTCTCAGCTGGCCAGCTGCAGTTCGTCTGTGAAGTTAAACTTCATTCAGCAGGCATCATGCAGATGCTTCACAAGCCTGGGTCAAAAATAGACATCATGGGACGTACACAGATGCAAAACATCTCGTAGCCTTTACATTAGTACCATTCAGACTGTGGATACATCTCGTTTTCACAAACTTTTTTTTTTTTTAAAAAGCAGGAGTAACATGCCCAAATCTAAGCAAAATACTTTAAAATTCACTGAGTGTTTGAAATCCAGACATACATTCATTTCCACACTTTACAGATGTTCCCTCTCTATGTTACAGTCATGCAACAGGCCTGGCTGTTGGATGCTTTAGGTGCTCGCATTCACATTTTGCACTTGAGCCCAAATTTCAGTCTTCTGTGCATATACTTTGCTGCCTCTCAAATTTTCCTGCAAATGACATATCCCAAGCAGCTGGCTATGTAATTGCATAAACCAAGCATACACCAACTCATCAGCTGGAAACAACCAGATCTCCTTCTGTTCCTCCTTTGCACTAGTTGGTCACAGGCTGACTAAGGCACCAGTGTAATGCAGCCATGAAAAAAGCCAAACGTAATCCTAAAATGTATTCCTGTTAGACCCTAGGGAATATTAATATCACTGCTCCAAATACCAGTGGCTTTCATCTGGAGTATTGTATGCAATTCTGGTCATGCATTTCAAGAGAGATTAATCCAAAGTGGAACATATGCAGAGAACTACTAGGATGATCAGAAAAAGAGAGAACCTATTTTACAAGAGGCTGCAATTATGTGGTTTGTTAAGCTTAATTAAAAACAAACAAATACTGTCGAGTGAGGGGAGAGAGTGGGAAAAGGTTTGTACATATATCAAAAGAGAAGAGTAGAGGGAGAGAAAACATAAGGAAAAATTATTTATCCTGCACAAGAATACAGGAAGAAGAACAAATGGGATTAATTGACCATAAATAAATTCAGGCTGAAAGCAAGCTTCCCAGCCATCACAGCAGCATGTTTAGGACCAACCTTCAGATTATAACAGCAAGAATACAAACCTTCAAATAAACTTGATGAAAAACCTGCTTCAAAGATCAGCCTTTACCAGCTGGTTTATAAGTACATTCAGTCAGTCATTCAGTTCAGACATGACCAGACCTGAAGACACAGAGAAAGGTCCCTTCTTATTCATATGTTTATCCGTTGGACCCCATGCTTAAAGTTAATATTTTAGCAGCCAGGATCATTAGGTGTCATGTCCCAAATATGAATCAAAAGTGTCCTATCAGATTTTTTGTGTTCTGTACAAATAAGAAAGATGGCCCTAGGTGAATATATGCAAGTGAATAGAAATGCTGTTTTTAGATTCTGAATCTACTTACAGCAGCAAAAGAAAACAACCCCAGACTCTAGTACTGATTTATGGAAGGAAAACCCCCAAAATAATATCTTTGTTTGTTTGTTTGTTTGTTTGTTTTTTCAGTGAGCAGTTGAAGTTCAAGAGAAAAGCAATCTATAGGGCCTGAGCTGATAAACCAAGCTACATCTCAAATTGCTCTGCCATCAGTTCTTATGCAGTTAACATCAGCTAAGCAACCGGGGAAAGGAGGGCTGAGCACATAGGGAGAGAGAACACATATAAATTCTTGAAGTAAGGTTGGCTTGTTTTTTCCTTGCAAACTGGTGTTTTGTTTTGTTTTTTTCCAAGTCTTCAGCTAACAGAAAAATTGTAAAGATATTACTCTGTGATCATCTCTGAAAGTGTGGAGTAATTCGAAATTCATTTTGACAATTTGTTAGCTGTTGTAGTTCAGATATAATGAAGACGCAAGATCTCACACAGAATCTTGCACACTATGCATGCAGAATTATGCAAATTAAAGACATATCAGTCTAAGTCAAAATTTCACCATTAAAGATTTTTTCCCCATGTGCCTTTTAATAGCTTTTTTTTTTTTTTCTAGTGTGCATGTTCCTATTCCTTTTATTGATCCACCTCTAAAGATCTGATGTCTTGGATAGTTATAATTTTCTGATTTTGTTCTTTTAGCATCTCTTTTGGGAACTTTTTACTGTTTAGTTCGATAACTCATACCAAAAAAACCACTAAATCCTTACCTATTGAGGCTTTTCCCCTCTGAATGCCAAGCCAGTACTCATGTGATAGTAGTAGGATACCCTGCACAAAGACTTTGCTGTGAATGTCACTCCCACCAATGTCAATAGGGGTTATACATTCATAAATCAAAGCCTGTTTAAGACCTTGACTTGGACACAGTCCCTTAAAATTGATTGCACTTAACATGATGTTTAGGTTACAAGTGTCATTATCAATGAGCCTACAGGTTAAATGTCTCATTCTTCAAATCACTATAATAAAATGTATAGAAAAGTGAGGACTTCTGGGTTTTTGAAGCAGAAAGGTTATTTCAGTAGAGCAGCAACTAGAGAGAGGAGAAAATGCTGACAAAGTTTTGCTTTTTGAAACAAAGCATATTCTGTCCCCTCACTATCAAAATATAAAGCAACTTTCTGTATGCATCCTGAATATACAATTCCCTTCCACTGCAGCGAAGCTGCTTAAGAACCTGGAAAAAACGCTTCTGCCTACAGTTTTAGGGAGGGACCTTACCTCTCCTGTCAGTATGCAGGATAGTTAATCCCATCACTCAAACTTTAGTCCAGACAAACGAGGATAAATGCTTTCCAAACTTCCTTAACTGATTGCATTAAATGCAGGCTGAGTTCAGAAAAATAATTAAAAAAACCCTGTAAAGCACAGGTGATTGTATAAAAATGCCATTGTTTCCTTCTTTCGTAACAGAAGCTGCCCCAGTGCATGGACTTGCTCAAGTCAAGTGTAGAGCATCCATCTGCTGTGATTTGTGCTGCATGCACAAGCAAGCCTTTGCACACTTTTAGGATAGCTGCACATTTAGGAAAAAGGCCCTAAGTTTGGCACTATGGGGGGGAAAGGGGGGGGGGGGGGGGGGAAGAAACAAAACAAGGCAATAAGCAGACACCCATCGGTGGAACAAGACAATGGTAGAAAATTAGGTGAAAATCTACAAATGTGAAGACAAATAGCCCTCCCCACCCCCCCCAAGTGAATAACATACTCAGGTGAGTAGCAAGATTTTTTTATTTTTTATCTTTTTTAACAGGAAAGCCAAACGCTACAATGGTAAATTCCTGTAGCACACAGAATATCTTTGAAGGTGTTTGCTCAGACCTCTGATGTAGGACAACTGTTTAGCCTGACACCTACTATAGCAAATACAAACAGCTTCCCAGGGCTTTCTGCTTCTCCGTGTGTGAGTGAGTCCCGTTACCCCACAGCCACCTCACACGCCCCCCGGAGTTTGCCATTTCGTGGCAGTGCCCTAGGTATGCCTTGCAACATGCTCGCAGAGGACATTTACAGAAATACTTATGCAGGAAGAGTCATGGGTGACAAAACTAGGCAGGTTTGTGTTTGGTTTTCTTGGGCTTGGGCTGGAATTTATTCTTAGGTAGCAAAGCTTGAACGTTACATCCCAAAGACAAAGGACTGTAAATCCAGTCTCCTCTTTTAGGGACCATCTCCATCTTTGTAACCCGTTTCTACCTTGTTGCTTTCCTCTGTTGCTCCAGTCCCTATCCTCAGTTTGCTCCTTATGTTGTCTCCCTGGACCTTCTCCCAGACAGCTTTCACCATAGTTCCCTGCTAAATCCTTTTGCCAGGGCTGCAGATTTTTTTATAGCCGCTGTTGCTAAAATATCTTGTTGGGTTACAGCTGGCAGAGGTAACGGGGCCCCCTCCTGAACCCTCTAATGTCCACCAGCGTGCAGGGTGCCCACACAAGAACACAAACCCAATCTCCAAAGTGGGATCAGTGATAGGAAATCAGGGATTTCATCCCCAAAGGGTGCTTAAATATGTCTGCAACTGTAAGCACAAACAGCCACCTTGATTCATCTTGAAGTATTTTTTTAGATGTAGAGGATTAAATAGAGATTGAGTCCGAGATTTTATGAAGGTCTGATCTAATGGCAGATAAACTCACAGTTATCAGAGGAAGGAGCTAATAAGACAGGGAGCACCCTCCCCAGTGCACCCTACAGAGGGGGTGCAGATCGGAGCTTTCTAAAGAGGGTCCACCATAACCATTGAATGGCCACTTACGTTCCCAGCAGTGCTCCAAATCATGGGAATATTCTAATGCTTCGTTCAATGGGGGCATAGAGGAGCTTCTATGAGGCCACACTATGCTGCTGTTAAAAATGACACTGATTTTCCCCAAGTTGTCAGGTTTCTGCCCAAGAGGTCCTGTGCAGGAATACCAGACAGCACAGGTACCAGGCTGTGGATGCCTGATGTCCAAGGCACTGGGGATGGGACCCCACAGACCTCCAGTTGGCTCTCTGGTTGCAGCCAGGCACTGCCGGTTGGCAACCAAAGAGGTACCAAGGTACCAAGACCTCAGCCACACCCCGCTACTCTATTCACCACCAAAAATGCTCATTTTGTTGAATTAAAAGTAGCTAAGGAATCCTACACTTAAAATTCATCACCCATATCTAAGTCACCTGCCGCTGAATCAAGACAGCTCTGTAAATTTTTGGAAACTAGAGGTGGTGTCTTCTGATGGCAGTTTTCTAGAGATGTAAAAGCATTGCAATAAAGCTGTGATTTATTTATAGAACTCATCTCTTTTGGTTTGCAACCTACGCATTTGTGCCTGCATCTGCCCTTTTTCACTCTCTGAAGAGCTAGAACAGAACTCTGAATGCCAGAGCACACACTTTCCCTTGCAGAATGCCTTACCAGCAATTAAACGCTCTTTTATAACCACTCTGTAAGAAGTTACTTAACCTAGGATTTATATTGGGGCAGTAAAGACAAGAAATGGAATAAGGTGCTGTTTTCAAGTGAAGATAAAGGAAGAAAACACAGCCGGTGGCGGCAAGGCAGGGCAGCACAAACCAGGTTTCCATTTAGAAAATATCATTAGGCAATTATATTCAGAAGTATGGAATAATGCGAAATATTTAGGATACTATGTACAATATAATAAGTGTCCAGTGCTTCTTGTGGCTGACAAGGTTTCCCATGACTAACTGAAAGGAGAGTAAAAAGGAAAAAAACCTAAATGCTTTCCTCAGGAACTGAGTCAGAGTCTTTCACTGATTTTCCATAGTTCATGGCTCAGTCAGTCCAAAAAAAGAAAAAAAAAAAAGCAGTATCATGCAATTTCAAGCACCTGGCTGATTTGAATGAATCCAGCTAAGAAAATCAAAACATGTACTGCGAAAAGTAGTGGTGACATTTTTGCTGACATCCTGATCTCTCTCTCTAAGCATTTATACCTTGATCATTACTGATAGCCTGGATGATTTTCTGTGCTAACTTCAACATTTTCACACAAATGGCAAATTTAAATAGACAATGCATTTTCACTGGAGCTATACAACCACAAAAAGCAAATTGTGAGAGTTTCCAATTTTACTGGAAATAGGCTGCCTTCTGGGAACAAGATACAGTCAAAGAATGATACTTGCTTTTTCTTGCAAGGTATAGAATGACCGAAGGCAGTGGATAGTTTAGTGTAACAGATATTGTACAGCTCTGCTTGTTTTCATGTTTAGGTGATACTGTGGCTGAGTTTTTACAAACAGATTTAACACTATTGATACATTAGCCATGATAATATATATGTTATATGAATTAAAATTGTACCTACATTATGACATAAAGGATGCTAAGAAAGTGCACGGTTTTAGCAGTCCAGGGGTGAAAGAGGTTGTATCCTCTTATATCTTAGTACATAAGCAATGGCCATTACATGTTTATACAATAACTTGATCATCAGTTAAATAAACCCTTCCCTAACATTACTGTTAAGATTTCTAAGGACCTATGGATTTATGTATGGGTGCTGTTTTTAAAATATTTATGCAACAGTGCATTTAGAAATGAACTGCTTTTTAGCAAATGAGTGTTAGTGAGCCTGTCAAAACACTGTTAGTTCTTTTATGGTTACTTGTATTTAATTTTCTACCTGCTATAATAAAAAGATTTAAATGATATGGCAAATAGCTGGTGATTTCTCTACAGGGTTTATCACACTGCTTTGTTAGCATGGCATACAGTTTATCCAGCAGCTGAGGTTATTCTCCATTCTTTCAATAAAAAAAAAAAAAAGAAAAAAAAGAAGGTAACGAACATAACTTCCTTTCCAAATTCCTGGCTGCCCCAAATGCTAAAAGCCAATGATGTGTAGGAATTAAAAAAAAAAAAAAAAAAGAAAAAAAAAAAAAAAAAAAAACCCTCATAACTCCTTGCCTGATAAATGATAGGGAAACTTTGACAGATCAGAACGATACGAAGCAGCCTAAAACATTTGGCACAATGTGTGTCTGGCATACAGAGACTGCCTGTCAAATGCCTATGACTCCATACAGCAGCTAGGGACCCTATGGAGCAGCAGATGGACCATTAAGGTAGTATTAATGTAGATGCCATCAGTTTTCAGTTCTGACTGGGACATACTCTTTAGAACTATGAGCAGCTGCTGCCATTTATTGTGACAGCTTCCTGCTAACTTTTGCCAACTGGCACAATCTGACTCTTTGTACCTGAGCTATTAAATGTGTGACTTCCACCGTTTTATTCCTCCAGAGAACTCTTTTAATAATCCTCTGAAGAAGGAATGAGGCATTTATCACCAAAGTGAATACACATACCATACAGTTCTATTGTCCTTCCACACTGCTGTAGTTTTTACATCGGGCGTAAACATAAGCAAGCTTCCCATGCCTTTACATAGTCCCCGAAATAGGCAACACTGGTGAGTTCTTAAACTGTATTTAAATGTGCTGCATTTCAACTACTGTTTTAGATTGCTGGCTTACCTTTAAATCTTTGCTTTTCAATGAGCTGTTCAGGAAAAAAAAAAAAAAAAAAAAAAAAAGAGAAAAAAAGAGGTATATTTCATTAATACACAAAAAGGAAAGCACTTTCTTTTTCACTACGGTTCACGTCAATGAGCATAGGTCAATATTACAATTATAAAGGGATCTTTGAACACCCGCTGGTCTACTTATTATCTAAACATTCCTTTTGTGGCAAGCAAAGCTGTCCATTCTTGTAATGTCTTTACTGCATAGCAGGAACAATGCATTATAAATGATAAGTGATCATGTATTTGTTATCACCTGCACTATAATTTTAGCAAAATATGCAACAATACTACTGGCAGAAAAAAACCCACCCTGTTGTACATGTCTTTGATCCAGCTAGACTTCTAGGGATACATTACATCATTTGATTGTGCCAAACAAGAAAGCTAACAGTACAGCACAGCATAAGGTTTGACATACAATAAGAACTGCAGCTAGTCATTATAAAAAATGGCTGGCAGACATTCATTATGCTGAGCTAACATCTTTTCTGCTTCAAATCTTCCTGCAATCTGACTAATAATGTATGCATGGACTTCTATTGCAGATCTCCCTTGCTTGATGCTACGCTACCCATGTATACATGTATAATCTCCCTAAAAAAAAATCTAAATGAGCCAAAAAAACTTTTAAAAATAGGCTGTGCTGGTATGTGCAATGAGAAACATGCACACTACTGAAGCTAGAGAGGATGAAAATGTTGAGCCTGCACATAACAGAAAAATTATAAATTAAACATAACTTACCATTAATAGAAATCATTTACCTTTTGTATGAGCAGAAAACTTTTGAAATAATATTAGTAGTTCCAGGAGAAAATTCCAGGGAAAATAAATCCTGCATATTGGAATGATTTTACTTCAAATATAAATTAACTTACGTAAGCAAGCAGTATGCCCCACGTATTTCTAGTTTCTCTACATTAGATTTTTTTTGGGCTATTTTTCATGATACCTTTACGCATCCTTGAAGTCAAGGTTACCCTAAAATTGTCAGTCTTTTGCTCTGTGTCAGAGTTTAAGCAATTGTCCAGAGTGTGCAGAATAATACCTACCCTAGGAAGCCAGGAGTATGTAGAGTAATGCATGCAGAATAATACCGATCCTAGGAGTTCAGGAGGAATTAAGAAAATCTCAGCATTTAGTAGGATTATGCACTTACACCCTGATTTCAACAATTTACTCAACAGTAGATAGCAGCATATGCTTAAATCTTAAAAGATACAATGGCCCTAAGAGTGATAAACTAGAAAAGCATCTTAGTTCAAGGAAGACCTTTATCATATACTCAGCTTCAAAAGCCTGCTCAAGTCCCACTGAAATGAGTGTGCTTATTATATAAAAAAAAAAAAAAAAAGAAAGAAAACAAGTAAAGTGTGTGTTTAAATGTTGTTCTGGATGAAAGCCTGGGGTGGGAGGTGGTGGGGAGGGAAAGAGAAGTGGAGGCAGAGGAGAAAGGGAGGGAAAAGACTATGGGAACTTACATACGCTGAGTACATAGACAGAACAAGTATTTATTTTTCCCAGTTAAGAACAAGCTAAATGAAATGGTACATAATATTCTACTTAAGTTTAGTAAATGTCCATTCAA
The DNA here is from genome assembly GCA_017310255.1 of Butorides virescens. Lineage (NCBI taxonomy): Eukaryota > Metazoa > Chordata > Aves > Pelecaniformes > Ardeidae > Butorides > Butorides virescens. The sequence goes on along the minus strand of JADKXX010009341.1, from coordinate 132,397 downwards.
TCTTCAGGCACTTAATGTAGCAGATAGCTCACATATATAGCAAACTGGCCAGGCAGTATCAGAGTAATACTTCCCAACTTTACTAATTGTACCTACAACAGCCCTTCACAGGCAATAATATTCAAAATCCACTCATTCTCACTTGTGCCAAGGAAAAATCAATTTTTTTTCTTTCTGTACTCTGTACAAGTAAATAATATGTATATCTATATAAACTAATCTGTAAACAGAGGATGTTGTTCAAGACCCTGGATGGAGAACTCTCCTTTTGAGACTATAAACATATCTATGTGGAGACAGGGGAAGACTCGCTCAGTTAATGTGGCTTCCAAAGCCATCACTGGCACTGAGAAGTTGCACATATGAAAGCGATTCTTCCAGCAATACTGTAACATAAACTACATAGAGTCACAGAATCATTTTGGTTGGAAAAGACCTTTAAAATCATCCAGTCCTGAGCTGATGCATTTTAAATTTTTGGGCTGTACCCTTCAGGGCAAAGTAATGTGGCACTAATTGTTTATAAACCTTCTACAGCTTATATAGATATTACTTTTCTACTTGATTGCTGCAGTTCTTATATACCATACAGTACTCTACCATAAACTAGGCACAAGGATAAACATGGCACCATGTGAGAACTCAATTCAGGTTTTAAATCACTTCCAGGTTATAAAATTGGCTCAAATTAGAGAACACTTTGTTTCCAGGAGAAGTATATGCAGTCTGATTTCAAACCTAAGAAATAAGGAACTGCCTAGTAGAGTTTTATATTTTTGGACTTTCTAGACAACTTTTATTCCACAGAGATAAAAGATGAAAGTGTTTGAGTCAAGTTTTGACTTCAGCTGCTTCTTCATATGAGCAGCCACACCAAATTAATACTACAATAATTACACAGGTTTTAATGTGAAGAATAAGATTTTTAGTCTATGAATTTAGACAACAGCTTGCCACATGGCTCATAAAGTGGAGGGGGGAGAAGTGGAGGAATTCCTTTTAATTTCAGAAATTGTAGTTCTCAAAATTTTAACTGATCTCAGGTTGTTCTAAAAGAAAAATCTGAAAACGAGGTGTTCCACCCAAAATCCAAACTTGGTCTTAATGTTTGACACATTAAAATACTTAATGTTTGTTTCCTTAGTGATCATTTGCATAATTATTCCATGGAGCATACACTATAAAAGACAATGTATACCAGCAGAGCCTTTGGAAATGTTTTAAAAGAAAAGGGATATGCATATATGCATATATCAAAAAGTTTTCCTCATTTTACCCCTTTTCCTTATTATTTTTCGTTTGTAGCAGTGTGAATACAAATGTTATATTCGACTATTTTTTCTAAGATTAACTATCTTGTAGTCTTTAAAATATGCTGAGATTATAGTCTCAATTTAATTCCCAAAGGAAGAAGTTCACAGTATAAAATTACTATCACAAGTGGCCTGAACTGATGCCCATATCTGCAATTCCCAGCACAGAAGGCAAGCACTGAACTGTCAGTGGGACAAAAGGACCTTCTGGCCTTTCTAGCTCAAAGGTTGAAATGTAGTGGCAAAGCAGTGTGAAAAACCTCTGCATTTGTTAAGTACATAAGAATGGGTCAGACTGAAGAGGTCCATCCAGAGGAGCATCCAGCCTCTCACGTGGTCAGAAGCAGGTGCCTGAGGAAAAGAGGGAAAGCACATGACGATATTTCCTTCTGCAAACTCTTGTGGCAGTTTCAGTGCAGGGATTATCTGAGAAAGAATTGTCATTGTGCTTAACAGCCCTCAATGAAAATTTTTTTCATGAATTTGTGGAATTGCTTTTTAACAGATTTTCATTTCCACATCACAGTTGGAGAAAAAAAAAAAAAGTATCACTATAAGTTGTATTGAGAATGTATTCCATCTTTGGTTTTGGTTTTTTTATGTTAGCTGATAATTTCATTCACGTACTCCTAGCGTGTATATTTATATGTAATATAATAGAAAAGTTTCCATTTACCATGACATTTGTGGTTCCATCATGCCTTGACCATGTCTTTCCACTTTAAACCCGTTTGCAGTGGATGCTTATCCTCTGTACTGCCCAGCCTTGACTGATTTATGAATTCTAAGTCTACCAACAGCGAACTGATCCAGATGAGAATGAACTAAGAAAATGAGTGAATAAAGATAAATGGAAAATTATTAATTTGCAGATGCATGGTCCCTGGTCCTGCTGACCACACAACCAGATAAATGTCAGCACCAACACAAGTGCAGCAGAAGGACCTCATGTTTAGGTGGGAAAGGGGCAGGACACCCTCTAAAGAGCAACCCATGTGTACAGCAAGTCATGTTGATCAGCACAGCTGCTGCATACGGCCAGCGTGCTGCAAGATTTGCTTTAGAGTCTACTTCTCCTTGACTTGGAGACTTGTTGGGTGGAGGAACAAGACATGGCTTCAGTTCCCAACCAGGCAAAGCACTTCTCTTTCCAATGGAGGATGAAGGTCTCCACCAGCACACAGGAGCCGCTCTGCAGTGCCACACATAAATGATTAGAATATAAACTTCATCATGCAAACAACAAGCAATGCACTTCACTCTCGTTCCGCCCTCTAGAAACAAAAGAATGTCGCATCTTTTATTTCCACCCTCCCCAACCCCCAAATAGAGTTCAAAGACTTACAGGTGCTTTAAAAAAAATACCTGCTTTTCATCAATGTGCATATTTTACCAGTTTCAAAAGCATATTAATATCCTTTGTGACTTCAGTTAAAGTAAACAGAAATAATTGGAAAGGTGACAGATAAATTATTAGAAGACAGTATTTAGGATTTGCAATACAAACTAAGCACAAAAGAAGGTAGAAATTCTTCACGGATAAATAATTTAAGAGAAAGTAACACTTTTACCTCAGCAGGGATGGTTTATTTAGGATAAGATTTTATATATATATATTTTAAGAACACTGTGTCTTCATTTTGTCATTGAAATAACTGAAAACATTGAAATAGCTGGCTCTAACCATTATTAATGCAATGTTTTTCTGTAAACCATACATTATACCATGTTGATACTTATCTCTGTGTTAATCACTGTACATTAGATCAGATAAATGCAATTACTCTAAGGTAACTGTTTCAAACAATACCCAAATAAGTACTACAAAATTAATTGAAATCTTAAAAGTCTTTTGTTTACTCAAAGTGCATTTTTTTCCTTAGAAATCCTTCACCACTTCCAAAGGTGAAGGTTTCTACTCCCTTTGTTGAGGACCAAACCAAATTTATAATTTTTTTCTCCCACAGTTAAGTCAATACAACTAAAGGGAATTGATCGAAAGAGGTAGCAAACACGTGCAATAGGGCTTTAATAGATAGTAACAATTAAGGCTTAGTATGTTGGTACCTATATATGAACATATATTCAACTGGAAAATGTTTGATTAAAGCAATTTACAAAAATAAGCTTCCTGGTTATTTTGTTACCAGAAGTTATGTCCTTTCCCTCAAGCAGGGACCATATTTTGCAAAGGATGTATCTCTTGACATATATGATAACGACAGATGGCACAGAAACACCTGGAACAAATAAATAAAATGCATTCCTCTGCTCGAGGTAAAGCATCCTATCTCATAATATGAAAGCATGTGACACGAATTTGGACACCCTAATGTCACATACTACATATATTATCTCTGTGCTGGCTCTGCTCATCAATTGTGTTTGTTGTCAGAGGCTGTGCTCCAAAAACAAAGACAGTGGGAACGCGCAGAACTGTGCGACACCTCGTTGGAGGAACAGGCATGTCACATACCTGCAGCTTCAGCTGTGGAAAGCCACCAAGCTGTGCCATGTCACCGCTACCTTCTGCAACACCTCGGTTCAAAGAAAGGTGTGTGACATGCCTGCCTCTCACTTCAAAGACACGTATGCTGCGTGGCAAAAACTGCTGCAAGCCCCTTCTCATGTTTTGGATCAGCATTTTATATTTGGGTTTTTTATTCCTTCTCCCACATGGTGCTAATAAATGGAGGAAAATCGTTTCCATTTTATATACCCTGAAAGCATCAGATTTCAAAAGATAGTGTCAGACCTGTCACCTTGCATGTATATGCGTTTTTGACTATTCACACTGAGCCTGCCTTTTGCATTTCAGAGTGCTGAGCTGGCACTTTTGAGAACACACTTTCTTTAAGCAGCATCGAACATACTCATGCAGGATTGTGCATCGTGGGCTGATATACAGATTTTTATTTTGTGGAGACACATTGCAGGGCTTATCCAAAATCTGCAAGGCAATGGAGCAAGCCTTCTACCAGTAAAATTAGTGACGCTGCACTAAAGGCAATAAAGCAAAATTGATTTACATCAGTTGAGTATCTCACATGTTCCTTTGCATAATGCATTTACTGCAAACCTCTAATCAATCCGCATTTGCAGGATGATCTGGACTTTCATGTCTGAAGTATCTTATTTCCAAAAGAAAAACCTCCTCATGGATATTTTTGCGTGTGAGATGAAAATACAGGATCTCCATCTGGACAATATTTTCATCATGGAAGACACTCAAGCACCTTAAGTTAATATTTTAGGAAACAGCTCAAGTGCCACTTGTCTGAGATACACACAGATGAACTAGAAAATGGGCCTCTATTCTAAAGGACATTGTATACATTTGTAAATGTTAATATTTCTTCTCATCACTTTTATCAGTCAAACTCATGAACCGTTGAATAATGCCTAAGAACATCTTAGCTTACCATCAACACTGGAATTGTCTTTGAATCTGAGAAATTACATATTTCCCAGCAGGATGCATAAAGACAGACTGTAACACAGCACTTCAAATGCTGGCTCTGACTACTTTCCTGGACGATGTGTTGCTCGTGGAATGTCTTTCACAAGGAAGACTTTCTGGGAAACAGAACTTTCCAGGTATCAAAAGCATGTTCCTTTGAAAAAGAGAGGCAGGGTAGTGTGGAGAAACCAGATGATGCAAATGGTCACACAAAGAAGTTGCTGTTCAGGCTGGAATTACACCCAGATAACTGCCTGTATGCAAGTTTTTTACCCCGTCATAAATACCATTTCTTTTACCAAGTAGGTTTATGAGCAGGTATTGTGGTTCAGCTGGTGCACTACAGTACCACACTGTTCCATATTATTACATACTTGTTCATATTCCTGAATTATATTATGTTAATAAGTCAGCTTCCAAAATTAACTTCATTTGGTCCTTTTCCTTTTTGATTTTCTTTGATTTCACAATTTTAAAAATAGAATTTCTAAACATTTCTAACAATGCATTTTATTTAAAAAAATCGTTTTGATGCTGATCAATCAGAAACCGAGAACACTGCAAAATGACAGGTAATATTTCTGTCTCTGTGTGCCATTACATTCCTCTCTTCTACAACAGAGAACTGTAAATACAGATATCCATATTTATTTTTAGTAGAGAAAACAGAAATAAAACTTAGACATCCTGGGAGCTGCAGCTACCTAGATCTTTTGAGGATTTGTTCTATTTCGCAATGGGCCAAATTTAACTTTCACAGACATCAATAAACAGAGACTCTCACTGAACTCAACAGGATTCACTATGATGTTGATATTTATGGCATTCAGTTTGTACAAGCTGACAAATTTCAATGGCTTTAGGCTAGTTATTTTTACATATGCAGCTTTAATAACACCAATTAACAACTGCATTCTTATTGCTCTAGACCTCTCATTAAGTCATATTCCTTCTACTTTTGCAAATTCAGTAATGGCTCTCTCAAGATTCCTGCAATACCTGAAACCTCTGTTGTTGCCTTTGCAATAGTTTGTGCATTTCTTTCTGCCTTAGAGCACCCTTTCTTGAGGGCACTTGTTTCTGTCCTGTTTGCAGTTAAAACTGAGCTGAGCTCTCTTGCAATGGAAGATGCCTCCTGGTTTCTAACATGACATCCTTTCTCTTTCAAAAAGTAAAAAGAATTATTAATCCTAAATTTGTAGTTCCAGTGTTGCACACTAAAAATATTCTCTCAGCAATGGTATTACATCAGTTTTATTACCACTATTATAAAAGTCAAAATGACTCAGTTTTTCAAAACGTACACACAAGCCATACTAATTATGAAACAGTTTAACCTGAGAAGACCAAAAGTTGGTCAACTTCCCTTTTTCACTAAAACATGTTAACTATGGGTCAAAAATATTGGTAAACTGGATTGAAGAGTTCTCACCACATACTTACTGAATATCTTGGTGTAGAAGTTACTTATACAAACACATTAACATAAAGGCAAGTAAGCAAGACAACAACTCTCCAGAGAACAAGAAAGCACGAAGTTAGGGACATATGAGCATAGAGAATCTAAACATAATCTCATCCTGCCATCATTCATAGAAAGTCTAAAATATAGACATGGAATCAGACAAGACTTATTTGTACAAACTTTTCCTAGAGAGTTTGTTAGCTGCAATCAGTTTATCATTCCTGTGAAGCAGAATTCTGACCGGTGTTCCCCAGGAAGAAGGAAAATGTTGGGGAAGTTCCCTGGAACCTCACATATTTTCTCCCAAGACCTTCTGGGTTACAAACAAGAAACAGCAACAAGAAAAAGTCTGACCTTCCCACACGTCAAACTACTTGTGGTGAAGCTCTGAATTTTAGGTACCTCTTAGATTTCCATAAAATCTCAAATCATGTATCTATCTGCCAAATATTAACTTAGACAATTAACTTAGAAATAAAGTTAATGTACTTTATTTTTTAAAATGTTACATAGAATAACTATTGACTTAGTAAACCAAGGTATTCTTGAGATTACAAGGATGCATTAATAAGCTAAAACAGTTAAACATGACCATTTCAAGTGAACAGCTTTTGCTTGTATAATTTTTTTTTCTTCATAACCACAAAATTTATCTGAAGAGATTGCCTTTATGTACCTCAGTGCACTACAACCGATTTCATATCAAGGCAGCTATTCTTTCAGGATTTCTGCAGCACCAAATGCTTAGGGTCAGAATCTCAAACTCATTAATTTAACAAAAAGACAATCTTCATTAAAAACTTTGCAGTTTTAGAAAGCCTACTTTCTCCAAAAGCAATACACTCATATCTAGCCTTTTAATTATACACTGTAAGTCAATATGGGCAGCCGTGTGACATCTTAAGTGTATTGAAATTTTTCTCCATTTTCCTTGTATATTCCAGAAAGCTGTTACTTTCATTCTTTGCCCCCAGAAGCACTGAGGAAGCTGGACAATATCATTGTCAGGCCACTCTTAATCACCTCTGAAGGGTCAAGGCAACTGGGGAAGCTTTCTTCTTTCCTAAGAAAGGAAGTAAAAGTTAACTCTATCTTCAAATAGGGTAAGAAAGAGGGTCAAAGGAACTACAAGCTGGCCAGCCTCATGTTGATTCCTGGGAAGATGATGGAACAAACCCTCTCATAGGTAATTTCCAAACATATTGAGGATGTGAAGGTGATTAGGAGTAGTCAGCATGGACTTATAAAGGGGAACTCATGCTTGGCTTGCCTGACAGACTTCTAATAAAGAAATGACTGGCTTGGTGGATATGTGGAGAGTAGAGGATGTTGCCTGTCTTGACTTTAGCAATGGTCTCAACTTGTCTGTTATAGCATCTTCATAGACAAACTGATGAAATAGGTACAGATCTAGTTAATCTAGTTGATCTAGTTAGCAGTGTCCCTGCTCACTGCAAGGGGGTTTGACTAGATGACCTCTAGGGGTCTCTTCCAACCCAAAACAGTCTATGATTCTATGATTCTATGAGACTTGATAAACAGACAGTGAGGTGGACTGAAAGCTGGTTGAACTGATGAGCTTAAAGTGTTGCGATCAGCAGCACAAAGTACAGCTTGTGAATTTTAACAAAGGGAAATATACATGGGGGGAGGAGTAACATGAGGCACCAGTACAGGCTGGGCACAGATGAGCTGGAAGGTGGCTCGGCAGAGAAGGAGCTGAGGGTCAGCATGGACAACAAATTGACCATGAACTAGCAATACGCCCTCACAGCAAAGGCCAACACCTTCCTGTGCTGTGTTAGGTAAAGAGTTACCAGCAGGTTGAGGGAGGCAATCCTTCCCCTCTGCTCAGCACTGGTGAAACACACCTGGAGTGTTCTGCCTAGTTCTGGGCTTTCCAGTACAGGAAAGACATGAGCATTCTGGAGAAAAGGGCCACAAAGATGACTAAGGACCTGAAGTCTTTCATACAAGGAGAAACTGAGAGAGACAGACCTATTTAGCCTCGGGAAGAAAAGGCTCAGGAGGATCTTACTGGTGTTCACAAATACGTGGTGGAGTACAGAAGACAGAGCCTGGGTCTCCTCAGTGATGCCCAGTGACTAGACAAGAGGCAAAGGTCATATGCTGAAATAGAGTAAATTCCATATGAACATAAGAAAAATCTTTTTCTACTGAAAGGGTGGTCAAACATGGGGCCAAGTTGCCCAGAGGGGTTGTGGAATCTCCAGCCTTGGAGGTAATTAAAACCTGACTGGACATGGTCCTGGGGAACCTGCTGTAGTTGACCTCCCTTTGAGCAGGGGCATTGGACTCCAGGGTTTCCAGGGGTCTCCAACAGCCTCAACCATTTTGTGATTCATATCTGTTAAGTACCAGACACTTTTGCTAAATTAGCAGATGTGTGAGAAGAATCAAGAAATAAGGTGAAGGTATGTATTCAGGCAAAACATTACAGATTAGAAATCATATATCATTAAATGTATTTTTTGAGCATATTCTACAAAAGCATGAAAACTTCAAAGATGTCAAGTTTAAGTGGGGAGGTGTTGCCTTTTGTACTCAAAGCCTGAACCAAAGTATAAAATACGTTATTACCTGTCCAAGTTGTGTACACAGGTGCATTAGGATTTTTGGTACAAGATCAATTATTTTGTACAAGTTTGTTGTTTTTTTTTAAAGTAACTACAATCCCATAGGAATCTATGATTGGAGCGTTGTGTTTTATAGCAGCAAAAATAAACAGACACTGCACTCCGTTAAGATCTGGCTCTTCAGAAGAGCATGGATAACCTTGGCTTTTGTTCCTACTTGGTTTGGGTTCAGCTTTTTGAGACATGTTACCCACTGGGAATCCTTTCATTCTCCACAGCTGGCAGGTTTTCATACCTTCAGAATTTCATAGAAAACTACAACAGGGACAAAGCAAGAAGATAGAAGTGACATTACATTCATGGGCTGAACAAAATATTTATAAATTTTATTGTCAACAGGACAGAAAACATCACTTCAACAGTGGAGAGCATTTTTCTTTGAGTGGAGCCTGTGCATTTTGCCTTCATAAGCTGCTATACAGAATATGACAGAAATTATTAGGCACGGCAGCTAATTAGTCCAACTTTTTCCTCCAAGCTTACTTTTACTAATACAGCTGAAGCATTTAAATCCACCAAGAGAAATGGGCAATGTCTTTTCATACCATATTTCCCACAACGCTTAGTTTCCCGCTGCAAATCATTAAACAGCCAACAGATGCATTTTGTTTTCTGCTTGCACATGTGCAAGCAATTCCTCTTCAAGGGCAAAAGTAACATTAGTTTGTGCTCCTATTATAGCTTGTCACGATGTTAGCACTGGAACTCTTGCCTTAAACTAAATGTTGATTTTTAAAATGGATAAATTTATTTTTTTATTCTTACTGAGCATCTTTAACTACACTTGCCAGCACCACAGTAAGTGGCATTCATCAAAAGATTTTTGGGAAGGTGGTTTAAAGTTCACAGTGCGAACAAGGCAGTGACAGATTGTTCACAGAAAGTAACGACATAAGCCCTACAGACGATAAGGTGAAGACCTTATGATTATTATCTTCCAGGAAACCACACAAGCCGATCTTTGCTCTGGATCTGAGGCAAACAGCAAGAAAGTTTTCTTTCCCCCTCCTCACTCTCTTTTGTTTCAGCAGTGAAACGCAAAGCAAGTATACTTCAGTGTCATGATTTTTTGTTGGCACCTTTCCATAGCCAATTCCATTCATGCAGAAAAGGGATGAAATTCCATCATTCGAGCATGACATCTCAAAATTCAAACTTAATGAGAGCTTTGGCAGCTTCTGTCGAAGGCAGACAGTGATTAACAAAACACTTCAGAGTACAAGGCACAGCAGTGCTCAAAGAAAACAGTGATGATCTCCACTTAATTGTAGAAAAGCCCAAAGCATCTGCCAGCAGAGGAGAGCTCGAGCCATAAGGAGCTATTGCTCAGATAGGCTGTCATCTCCAGAGATCAACAACCATATGCTCAGCTCAAGCGCAAACTCCAAAGAAGTTAATTTTCTGACAAAATACAGGGATAAATATGACATTCAAACAAGTGTGCTCACTCATCCTGAACACACGTTCATCTGCATGTATCAGATTTATGCATCGTTTAAACAGAAGCAAATATAATTTGTTTGGAACACAAACATTACTGTATGAGCACAGGTATAATTAATCTTTGTCCGCTCCACAGGTTCTCATGTTCACCGGTTAATGCTTACAGTAAACTTTTGATGAATGAATACAATCACCTGTTGCACACTGTCTCACTACATAAAATAGCCACCATTGCCTTTTCTGCTACCTGGGACGCACACAGTTATCGCCTCTTCAGCTGCAGTGATAGATTTTTATCCTAGTTTTATGACAGTTTAAGGTTTATTTCTAAATGCCAAGGACCGGGACTTTGAATAAACTCAAACAGCAAGCAAGCTTATTTTAAGAAAATTTTCATCTAGGCATGCAGACCTAGGAAAAGCTTAATTAGTCTACAAATGTATTAACTCTTTCGTACTTATTTAGTGCCTCATAGTCAAGGAATGGAAATACGTTATTAAAATGTATACGCCTGGCAGCAAGGAATTAACAGAAGGGAAAAGGTCAATCTAAAAGGGGAATGTACTAGAAAAACACATGTTGTTGAACATAAAGTTAAATGTACTTTCAGTTTGTCAGGAAACTTTTTTATCCCTTTTTTTTTTTTTTTAAACAATTACCTCAAATGCCCTTCTGTTATATCAAGTATAGAATATTCTGACTTTGTTCGAAAATAACTTCCCCAAACACCTAGGATGTTGTCTGTGTACTGACTGAGATAGGATCTTCAGAGAGGTCTAGCTAAAGCAATTCACGCAGCTGACTCTATTCAATGGCAGCATCTCACATGCATTGCATCTCCATGTGTCCAAATTATCCTAATTCTGTCCTGTGCTTATCCAAAAACCACATTCAGATTCCCAACTCTCAGTCCCTGCCTTTAGGAGATGGTTTAGACCCCTCTGGAGCAGCAAAGCTCGTTGTAAGGGGGAGTTTGAGGAAAAGGGAGATCATCCAGTCATTTGATACATTATTTTCACAAGTTTCATCGCTCAGTTTATTTCTAATAAAGATGTGCAGAAAGTACGAGATGTAATTCAGCAGCTAGCTAAATTCAGCCTCATTGCCAAACAGATGTTTGTTTCCTTAATTGTAAGACAGCCTGAAGAAACCAGGATATTGTGGATATTTAAAACGATTAAAAGAAAATAAGGCTTGTCCCCAGCAGCATAGCGACATGATGTTTCATTGAAAGATTTGTGTCAGATGTAGAGTAGCAATGCTGTAAATAGCAACAATGCAAAAGAAAATTGTAATCAACATGTGTCCTTAAATGAATGGAAGTGGAAGAATTGGCTGAAATTGTTAACTTTCTCGTTTCAGCTTCTTTTTTTTTTTTTCTTTTTTTTTTTCTTTTTTTGGTATTGATTCTCAAGCGTACTTCTTGGTAAGCTGCTGAAGTACAGCAGTATCATAAAGCATATGGAAACATCTGAAGGCAGAAAAGGATCCCTCTCGCTGCAGCAGGATGAGTTGGAGCAGAGATTTACACGGCAGAAATGAAGAGTGGCACATGAACTCCACGCACTGCCTAATAGCACAGAAAGTACGGATGGTTCGAGAAAGTCCTGGCTGGCCAGTGGTGGTCAGGTTTAACAAGGGGCTTTCGTAACCCGTGATTCAACCACACACTTCATCCCTTTTCTTTCAGCAGCAACTGCAAAGCCGTCAAGCTTCCTCAGGATTTCCCTGGGAGGTGTTACTTTCCACTGATAGGAAAAGAATATGTCTCCATTACTTAGAAAACTGTGGGCTGTATCTTTTATTTTGACTGAAAATTGCGTGTAATGAGAGCTTTGTTACACCTACAGCTGCAACGCACCCAGGGCTGAATAGCATCAATATTTCCCTCATTTTTGGGGCAGACTACTTTGTGGAGCAACAGCAGCGGAGGAAACGGTGCTTAGCAGAGTCCCTACATATAAACAGCTCAGCTGAGAGCCTAACAAAGGGCTCTGTTGTGCTATCTCACAGCACAGCCAATAACGTACAAAATGAAAAAAACCTCTGCCAAGTGCACGGAAAACGCAGACGATGTCATGCCATTGCTCTCGCTAGGCTGTTTGTTGTGGGCAGAGCAGTTTACAAGAAGCAGAGAGAAAAAAAAAAATCAGCCCCACCCCTGAGCACAATAGCAAACAAACTCTTTTCAAGAAAATTCCTTTGACAAAAAAAAAATTAAAAGAAACAATTTTTAGAATGCAGATATTTCTGCATTGACATCACCTAGAGATTCCCCCAGTAGTTTATGGGATAAGAGAAATTTGATTTATCTACTTTTAAAATTATAGTGTGCGGTAGTTTTATAAACAAAATAATCTCTAAAATGTGTTACATTATATTCCAAACAAGTTTTTGAACTATAGAATAGCTAGTAGAGTATCAAAGAACTGGTGCTGAACAATAAGAATTGATGTGACTTGCAAAATAAATGGAGAAACAGTTAAGTAGGACCCAATTTAACAAGCAACTTAAACATACACTTTATTTTTAGTGTGTAGATATTCTAATTAAAGCGAATAGGATTTAACACATGCTTAAAATGAAATATATGCAAATTTTTTCCTGAATCAGAACCTTCTTTCAGATTCTGTCACTCATATTTCCAGCAAAGTTAACAAAATAAGCAATTAGCACCTCACACTGCAAATAGTTCTTGTCTTTCAACTTGCACAAGGTGTCAGAGTCTGGCCCCTTAGGTAGCAAATATAAAGAGCACATATGTGCATGCAATACCAGCAAAACAGCAGCATGTAAGTATCAAAAGCGATTGTACAAGAAACTTCAAGTCTGTGTGCGCAGTTACCTAGTCTATCTTTGTGAGCAGTTCATGAAAAGTCAAGCACCATGCACGTTGCAGACAAGGGGACCGCAATACAATTTGGCTGCACATCGGGACCCTTTTTATTTTGGAGTGCAAGAACTCTCCTCATTTTTTTTCTAGCAGCTCCATACCCCATTTGGAAGTGATACATGTGCTTACGCAGCATTTGTTCACTGGGCATTCCCTAAGTTCTACATATAAAGTCTTTTTTAGCATATAATCTTTGAAAGCTTCTAAAGTCAAAGAGAATTGCTACTACAACGTAGCAATGTAGGTAAATAGAAATTGCACATGAATAATTTGTGTTACTCCCATCTTGCTGCCTGATTTGAATAGTTTAGAAAAAAAAGTCGTTTGCTTGTTTTATCTCTATACAACTGATTTCACTTATTTATTCACCTAAAAATGTTGCTGAACCTAAGCAGATTCTACCAATTTGTATCATTTTAAGCATTTTATTGCTTGTAGGAAATGTATTCTTAAATGACATATGAAGTGAATTAAAAACTTGCTTACTTTACAAAAAAGCATAATCCACTAAATACTGCTATAACAGCAGCGCAGATCTAAGGTATGTTTCCTACTGGACATCAGAAAACATGTCATAAATGTTGTAAGGTAACATCCTGCTTATTGATAATGATGATCTTTTTTGTGCATCTCAGTTGATTAAAGAATGTTCCTTAATCACGTCATTTCACACAGCAAAGCACCTTTGTTCAATGGAACAAAGTCTCCTCTAATGAAAGACTAAATCAATACACAAAAAGCAAGAGACATTTCTGTGAGAGCTTATGGATACCAGAGTTAATGTTGCAGTAATGTTTTTTTGCAATACTGAATGCATTTTCACACATTTTTCTAAGGTGCTAGGGAGAGATACACGATGGAACAACAAGCAGTAAGAAGCCCTTTCATGGAAACCACCATTTCTGTCCCTGCATTGTTGGAAATGTTAATTGAATCCTTGTATTTTCTGATGAATGATATGCAGAGATAGCAGGTAGCACCTTCCCTTTGAACTTTTCAGGCCTAATTCTCAACATGAACATAAAACACAAACCAAGGATGCATCTTCATTTCTAACTGAAATTTAACTACAATTGTCCTTCCTACTGACAGTAACATTAGAGATAGACAGCTATTGAAACTGCCCAAAAATCTATTCATCTGTTGAAACAAGCATGTTCTGGATTCTTCTTTAAACTGCACCAGTGAGAGTTCACAGCACTACTGTGGTCCCTGACTGTATGACTGCAAAAACAAGTCTTGGTTTTCCATAGTGCTGGAAAAACACATTCCATCAGACCTGCCTGACCATCAGAAAACAAGCAGGCATATGGAGGAAGGGACAGGACAATGCTGCCCAAATGATCCCCAGGAATTCTAAGCTTTCCACAGAAAGTAATGACATTCAATGATTTTGGGGGTGGGGTGGGGGGGTGGGGGGTTTTACACACAACAAATAGCAGGTTTGACTTTCTGCAGCTACTGAGCTATCAGCTTCACTGTAGTAAGCGACTGACTCACCCTAAGTAGACAATCAGGCACAAGGGAAAAAGCAAAATCAATCTGAACAGGAGAAAAACCATACCACCTATGGTAAGCTGTTGTATTGGCAGAGCAAGATGGAATAGATCTGTGCAGGGGTCTGGCATACGATGGACTGGGGAGGAGAAAAGGAAAGAAAAGAAAGAGGGGAAAAAGGGCCAAATATGCCTAAAAAGTATTCACTATAACTATCAAACATCTGTTTTGAGCAAACACAACTCCCATTGAAGCACTGTGTTTAGTTTAACCAGTGCTGTAAGAAAATATAAACTGCTTTGGTTTACCAATTATAGTACTTTACCACAGAAATTGTCCTTGACCATTACTGGCAGGAACTGTCAGTATTGTCCAGCTATCTATAATAGGTTTTTTGCTTGAGAATATTTAGAACATAAATAAAAATACACACAAGGCTTGTTGTTTTGGTTTTTTTTAGCAAAGGGCTTAAGACAGTCAAATTCAACCAGGAAAGAACGTCTATGTAACTCTCTGGACCATATCTGTTTCTTTCCATTAAACCTAACCCTCTGCTATTACCACCTTCAGGTTTGAGCCACTGAGAAATTTTAAAGCTGTACTTCTCAAGACCAGTTCTTTGCAGGAAAGCAAGAAAACAGCATTCACCTTTGAAACTTCTTAGCAGTTTAGACATACAACTTCCTTAACAACTACTATCACAAAAATACTCACCACATGGTGGGCCACTTTTTAAGGTCATCCATTTGGAAGCATGACGTTGCTACATTAAAAGTGTCCAGACTGAACGGGTGGTAAAACAACGGCGTGCAGGTAGGAATGAAATAATGAGTTAGAAGTAATTGCAAGAATCACATGCACGGAGCTGGCCACCCAAATAGAAAGGGGTGGAAATGTTGAACAATGCGGGTAAGCCCCATTCAGGAGCAGAGTCCTGGCATGGAGGATCTTGAAATCTTGTAGATATTTCACTACGTATCTACATATCTATACCTCAGCACTGGAGACAACTCCTCCCCACAAAGAGAAGATTGCTCTGCCCTACCTCAGCTCTATCTGTTCCTTGGCGATCAGAGTACCTGGTGCACAGGAGACCTATACCCAAACCCTTGTGTAAAAGCACTTTCTGTCCCATCCTGCTCTCAGAAGACTCCCTGACTCGCCAGCTATGGGACATGCAGAAGGGCTCTGCCTCTGCAAATAGGGATCCTTTCTTTCCAAACTGTTCTCTTTTACATTGTGACTCAAAGTCCCTCAGGCAGAAGCAACTTTGAGCTAGTGGGTAAAAATAAAGAAGGTCAGGGTACCTTCTCCTCCACTTTTGTATAATGACTCATCAAGAAGTAATGTTCTTTGAAGGCCTCTCAAATCAATGCCCTGAAAATGATGTAGTTTAAGAAGTTCATCCCTGAAGTGTAAGAAAGGAGTTTAGTACATATCTAGTCCTGTATATGGGTGCACAAGATTCTCTGCTTAGGGTCTCTGGGAATTGACTGGGACAAAACTCCATTCTTTTCATGGTAACGTGATTGCTGAGGAAAGGTAAAAACAATATAAGTTAGGGACAAAAAAAACTAAAGCCACATTTAGAGCACAGTTCACTAGTTGTCCCTTCCTGTGGATTAAGCCCATCATTTTCTGAGGGATGCCAAAAATCAAAGTGACAAATTTCAGCCAAACCATAAAAGGAAATTCATTACTAACACATAAATAATATACATATAAAAAAAAAAAAAAACAGAAAAGTTTCCATGCAAATGACCTTCACATGCCCTTTCTTATGCCCTAAACTAGTCTTTGAAAGACTTAAATGAACTTTGGTTGATGGACAAGTATCATACCAACCAAACTTACTTTGTGTACAAATGTGTTATATTTATGATATGGTAGAATGCGTGTGTCTTAATTTAAAGATACTGCTAAAAAACCCCAAACCACAGAACTCAAAGACAAAGAAAGCAAAAAACCACATTTAATATTTCTCAGTAAGCAGCCTTTGACGAAATACAAGAATAAAGAAAAACTAGTTTTCTAGTTATGTATAAAATATTATGAAATATCAAGAATGTGCTTGCTGGTACACCAAATCAATCACATTTTCAAATCATATGTTGAATATTAAAAAAAAATCCAATTTTTTATCCATGTTTGAAGATATGTTAAGGGATATGACCCTGTCAGTAACTTCATATGGCAGCTGAGAAAATCAGGATCAGGAGATAACAGGTAAGCCCAAACATGAACAGAAAAAATGCTTAAAATTTTGAAAGTTCATAATCTGATTTTTTTTTTTTTAAAAAGAAAAACATCAGTTCTGCCAAAACCAGATACTGATATTGATGACTTTGAGCAATTTGGATTGGTATTAATTGTTTTTACTACAGTCTTGAATATTTATACTATAATCAGCACAAATTTTAAGAGCTTATTTGAACAAGGAAATAAATTTTTTAAATTTTCCTTTTTTTTGGAACTGTCAAAATATTGCATTTCATCAATGGTGAATATTTACAAATAAAGAAAATTTCAAAAATTAGTGCTGGAATTACAGTGAAGGAGCCTGGGAAACAACAAGCATCTACCAATTCTAAGAAAAGTCAAGGCTGTGAAGACTAATTTTCAAAAACAGTGAACAGAAATTTTAAGCAAAAGCAAATGTCATTTGCAAATGCACATCTTCAAAAACGAAATTCTGCTGAATCAGCAGCTGTTTCATAAGAAATGATGTGCCATGTATACTCTTTGGTTTCCCACAGTGAATAAAAATAATTTTCTCGCTTCATCCTCAATGCTTAGTATTAAGGATTGTTTATAAAATTGTTTACGATTTCTCTATTAATACAAAGTATTCCCTCAGGCCCTTATCATGGATAGAGAGCTCCGTAATGCCTTGGCATTCCAGTTCCTCTGACCGTCCCAGGATGGTTTGGTACACCTCTATAAAAAGCCTTATATAGACCACGGCCACATAACCTCCTCTGGCTATCAGCCCTCAAGCACTCTCTATTTCACAGAAGTTTCATCTACAAGAAATACTCTGCACGGAGTCTAATAGTATATCAATAATGAAATCTTCAAATTAATATTTGTGTTGTAATAAAGCGGAAGTTCTACAGCTACCAGAGAGGCATAAAAAATACAGGTAAAGTTTCTATTGTGGATTTTTTTTCCTGCTTTATTTAAGAGGGAGAAGTAATTTGTCCACTTCTAAATACTCTAGCAACCACTTACAAAAAAGACAAATATTTTCCTCTTATGTTTGTGGTAATGTTAGAGAAGGTTCAATCACAGTTATTAGAAAACATCGTCTAAAGCTCCTAATGGGACCTAATATTAAAAAGAAATCCAAAAACCTAAAAGGGTATTATTTGCTGAAAAATGGCTGGTTTTCCAACTATCTTAACTCCAACTACATGTAAAATATGTGGACTAAGCTATAAAAGCTATACATTCACATAGACCATTAGCTGTTGTGAAAGACTATTCTTCTTGCATAGCAGCTGCATAATACAAATTACTGGATTTCTATTTCACAGCTATATGATCACTCGCCTTACCCTAAAAATCCTCATCTCAACACCTGATCAGCCATCAGAGCAAATTTCATAACTGATAAGACTTAATTTTCAAGAAGGGATAATATACTTATCCAAAATACTGTCAAATAAAAATAACCAGTTGCTGAGATTGAAAGCTAATCCCTGTGACAAAGCCATAGTGCTTTAGTCCATACTAAAAGATGGCTTGGTGGAGCTGAAAAGATATGGTACTCAGGCTGATTCAGTTCTCACCTTTCTTTTAGGTATATACATTGGAGCATTCGTGATAATCTTTGCATTTTTATCTGCCTGGGATTCTTGAAAAAAAAAGCTGTATCTCGTCTATTTTTCTTGTTACAAAATAAACAATAAAACCACAAGTATTTTGGACAAACTTTGGGTAAACACAACAGAGCACAGGAGAGTGCCCTTTCTGTTGGACAAATAAAATGAATCCTTTTGGCAATTTTTCTACATTTTTCCTGGTTGGAAACCTCTGATGTGTGAAAAGTTACCCTAAGGTATAAGAGGCAAGGATCCAAAGACTCTTCAGGTCAGTACAGCACTTTATCACAGGAAAATATCATTACTGACATTTTAAAAAGATCAGGTATAATAGTCTGACAACAGTAAGTATGTATTACCTTTGTTTCATCCTCTGTTTAAATACTACCTCCTTTAACCCAAAATGAAATGTATTTCTTACCCGGAACACCTTGACTCACATGTGGCAATACAGAATCTCACAGCCTCCTGTGTTCTGTCTGCAGGACTCTGTTCCTATGCATTTGCCTTTTTACAAGATCAGGACTGCTGTACATAAGCTCCTTGTCCTGTTTGCATCATGAGTGAAGAAAAGAGAGACGGAGGAGAATAAAAATTATCAGGAACCTGTTTCTTAATTGTGTTGCATGTTATTGTACCACTCATATCGCCCCATGGGGGGAGGAAGGGGGGATAATAGTGTTAGTCTGCCATTGCAATAAAAGAGGTTTTCCACAAAAATAAGGTATGATTCTCTAATTACTTCAAGTGTACAATTCTGACAGAAATTAAAAAAAAAACAAAACACCCAAACAACAAACTCAAAACCAAAACCACAACAAAATGTCATGTTAAAAGCACCTAAGGGATTGCCCATGAATATTCTTATTTCTTAAACATTATCTACAGGCCCCCAAAACAGCTGGTTTGGCCTTCTCCACAGATGCTGTCATTAAAGACGGGGTTTCCCCAATTACAAGAACGTTCTGGTGTCAAAGAGAGGGCAGCTGCAGAAACCTGGCCAACACCTGCAGAGAAAGGTGTGGGTTAGATTCCTTTTGGGTATTCGAATAGATGAACAGGAGATTAGTTTGCCTGAAGACCCACGGATGTACAGGAGCTTCACCATCATTATACCCCGTGTTCAGCAGAGCCTTGTGGATACAAATTTGGAGCTCCCACTGCAGAAATTTCCCCTTAATTGACAAATAGGATAGGATTTAACATTAGCATTGCTTCTTAATATCACCAAACTAACAGTAAAGTAGGATTTCTGAACAATTCGATTAGTATTCAGAATATTTTCAGAACTCTCTAAATATTTCTTTCCTTCAAGCACATGGTTAAGCACTTTAATATGATTCAGTGTAATATGACTAAAAGAATTCATTAACATGGTATTTAATTATTTGGCTGTGAAATCTTAGTTTCCCCATCTAATTGTAAACACCCAAATACAGATTGCAGTGACTGCCTGCCACCCTTCTCATAGGAGAGGCTGGAAAATGATAACTAGGCAACAAAAGGGGAGAGATTTTTGTTTCCAAAGAAGAAAGTTGCAGAAAGAGGTCATGGAGAGCTTACACAGCTCGGCCAGCTTCAGCTGGGTGGCCAAGCGGAGAGACAGGACTGAATTGCACCTCCCTTCCACCGTACCATAAGCTGTGAAAAATCAGAGGTATAGGGCAGTGGTGCAAGGCTAATGTTAATATCATCACCAGGAAGCCACTTCCAATTACACCGGGAGCATTAAAGATGATGACTTGAAGTGCTACACAAAGTGACGTAGCCACTGTAAGGGATGGCCAGCTAAATCCAGGTCATACAGCCAAAGTGACCCGCCACCTTGCCTGTCTGCATCATCTACTACGCTGGTCCTTACAAATGTCACTTTGTCCATGGGATCGGCACCCTGAAACTACAGATCAATTTTTTTCTCGAGTGGTGTACTCTGTCTTTATAGACCTGGGATTTCTTGTGGCTCTGTTTTCTTTTTAACCGTTTACTCCTGTTCCAACACCATCAACAGTGGTTGTTTTTGACAGTCTTAGCAAGTCTGCTGCAGCTAGTCACACTCACGGTGAATAGCTTTGCATGAGTAGGATGGATTTGCATATGCTAATGTGACATCTGGCCATTGTGCAATTTCTTATTTCTGTAACCCTTGAGTAGAAGATCTTCCTGGAAGATAAGTTAACAATAATCACCATTCAAGCTTTCCACTCAAGTCTTTTTTACTATAGGTGTCAATCTCAATCAAAAGATCTATTACACGTAAGTCTGAAGGCAGACCAAAGAAAGCTACTTAAAATACCAGTAGGATGTTCCATGTTCATTCAGAAACAGCTGATTTGCTTTTATATAGTCAGAACTTTGGAATGAAGAATCAGAATTCAACCAAACTTGGATATTGCAAGTTTTATCTTTCCCAAGGTGAGAGTTAATTCCGACATAGACCAATATATAACACAATTATCCAACCACAAAATCTGCACTGTGGTTAGCAGTGGTATTATAAAGACAAATGTAATTTATATGACAGCTTAACAAAGGTCAAAATGTAACCAATAGGGAAATAAAATATGACTTTTTAGCTAGAATCAATACTGATCGTGTATTTTACAAATATCCTCTTTTGCCAACTACATTTAGGCCTTTCGATCCTAATTTCAGTAGGAATTTCAGACTTGGGCAAAAGGAAGAATGCTTTAAGTAAAGCCACATCATTAGTTCAAACCTTTGAAGTTCAGAAAGTGTAATCTCAAGGGCAATTAAGCACTGAACAGATCTTCCTTATCCAAGCAGATTATTTCAGTTTGATTCCAGAAATTTCCAGGAGACATGTAAGATTATTTTAAAGGATACTCTCTGCTCATATTTGGCCCCAAAAAATTATTTTAATAAAAAAGAGCTTTAAAATCCTAAAATGACCAACACATTCATGACGCATTTTCATTAACAGAGCAATTCTTCTCTGAACAAATAAATATTCTCCTGTATTGCCTGTGTTCCAAAAGAGAGGTGCCAACAGAAGTAGTTATTATACTGGTAAGTAGGCAAAGAGTTAAAATAAATCTATTTTTCTATTGTCTTCTGGGAGAGAAAGCCATTTAACAATAAGTTTCGGTGAGATTCAGATCACCTACACGGAAAGGCCCAATTTGCCAGGAGTAAGGAACATAATTCTCAATTTGAGCTGCAATCTCTCAAAAGAAAACCAGTGCAGGAGTTGTCTGCAAACAAATTGTACTTTCATTCTGGACCAAAAAACCCTCACACTATTTGTGCTTAAGTTCCCACATGTAGAGAAAAGCAACCTGGTTGGGGATGCAAGCACCTAAGCCTGTAAGCAGCAACAGGAGTTGGCCTTTCCAGCAATAAGCATCCAGATGCTTGCTGTCATCCAGCTCTAGGTGTGGAACTGGTAATGGGTGTAGAAGAAGTGCTTCACTTTTAGGCAGGATTTACCAACACTTTACGGTGCACATTGAACCTAGATATGAGGACACCTCCTCAGAAGCAGGAGAGTTACATCCTACAGGGTCTGTAGCATAATGCGCCTTGAAATCACATCCTGCTTCACGGAGCAGTACTGCTAATCTTAGTCTGAGGTATTCTGGTTAGAACGCTTTTAGGTATTACCTCTTGAATCTGCCATGCTGTTGTGCATGCAGAGAGGAGCAGTCAAAAGAGCAACCCATATCTGTAGAACAGCAATTAAGCTGTTTTTGTCTTGATATAGGAAAGGATCCACACATCCAGCTGGATAAGACAGGCGGGGTGTACTTGATCTCAAGCTTTGGTGTGTCTTCTGTGTTAGAAACTAGAGAATAACTGTTTCAAAGACCATAGAATAGCCCAGGTTGGAAGGGACATCAAAAGATCTTCTTGTCCAGCCTTTGACAGGAAAAGGAGCCTAGATGAGATTATCCAGCACCCTGTCTAATTGCATTCTGCAACCTCCAGTGATGGGGACTTTATCATGTCCCTGGGGATGTAACTCCAGTGGCCAATTGTTCTCACTGGAAACAAATTTCTTTCCTATATCAAGACAGAAACTCACCTGTGCAACTTGCACCCATGGCCCCTTTTCTTCTCCATGCAGCTCCTTCTGAAGAGAGCGCCTTCCACCTCTCTGTAACCACCCTTTAAGTACTGGAATTATGTGTCTTCTCTTCTCCAGGGTGAAAAGACCTAGCTCCCTAGTGGGATGATCGTGTCTCTATCTCTTCTAGCGAAGTCCATGTGGATGCAGCCCAGGATCTGATCAGCCTTCGTTGCTGCACACTGCTGACTCATGTTCATCTTCTTGCCCACCAGGACCCCCACATCCATCTCAGCAAGGCTGCTACCCAGCCCCACAGATCCCAGCCTGGACTGGGCTCTTTGGTTATGTTGTTCCAGGACTACAAGAAATTTTAAAATAAAAAATTTAAAAGGCCATTTTACTACAGGGATTAAAAAAAAAAAAAATTATTGTGCTTCCCACCAAAGATATTTTAGTTATTCATGACAAGAAGATTGACATAATTTTGACATTTAAAAAGTCAATTGTGTTTGTTTAAAAGGTGGGCTGCGCTTATGAGAACAAAATAATTTTTTCTTAAAAAAAAAGGTGTTTTTTTTAAATTCTGAATGAAAAATTTCCAGAATTTTAAAAGGCAACATAATTTTTGGATTAGTCAGTTTGGACACACATCTTTCTACGATCTTCAGTTTTTATTCTGACTCAAGGAACCAACATGGGAAGCAGTGGAGGGGGAGCATCAGGGAAGGGGGAAGCTGGAATGGCTGAAATCCACAGTAATTTCTGAAAATGTAGAAATACTTTTCCGTTAGATTGTGTCCACTTATTGTAGTCCAGTTACAGAGCCATAATTAGACTGGATCTATAGAGCAGCTTCTAAACTTCTTCAAATGTAATGCTCTGTTGATCTAAACATAACATATCTTTGCGTTGTACATATTTCTTTTGATACATATAATATCGTTAGCCAAAAGTATACTAAAAATTTAATCTGTGGTGTGTAAAAGACAAATAAAACATTTAAATGTATTTCCAAAATAAAGTAAATCTACAGTGCAAATGATGCACTTATCAATTGTAATACATTATGTTTTCTGTCTCATTTCAGAAGGTATTATGGTAATAATTTTGGAATTTAGCCAAGTGCTCAGCAGAGGATTTTAAACATTCTCTGAATAGACACATTTAATAGCTTTTAACCGTACAGAGCACTGCTCTTATCAGTGAGTAGCAGGAAAATGATTAATACACTTTGGGTAAACTTACACTTGGTCTTCTTTAGGTGGAGAAGGAGGCATCACTAAGGGCTGAAATCTCTAATTATATAAGAGGATATAAAAGACAGCAACTCACAGACATCAGATGCATATTCTGTAGGTCTACACAACAGATGGTGGTGTCTGGCAGTGTCTTTTCTTTTAAACAGAAAAATATTGTTATAAAAATATTCAGAATACATTTTTAGTTACTTAACCAAATGTGTGGATGAATTAGTGGGAAATGAAAGTCATGATGTGGCGCATGCAGGAGCAAAAATTTTCTATGAAATCTCGTTATTTAGGATCCTTCCGCCCTTATGCTGCTTTCAGCTTTAAGGCACGCTGGTACGCTCATGTCCTTGCTACTGTCTATTTAAATACATCCTGAACCCATACATTTTTGATACATTTAATTTGTACTGCAGTGTATTGGGATATCCTGAATACCATGTTTTTACCCCTTCCCAATCCATTACTGCTAAAAAGAATCACTATTATCAGCCACAAAGGGAATTTTCTCTTGCAACCAAAGTTCTCTGAAGGGAGAATCCTCTGCAGACCTACACTTTGAGTGACAAGTTCTTACGCGTGTCTCATTATGAGTGGGTTAAATTAACATATATTCTGCCAAGCTGAGGAAAATAGCTGTGGCTAATAACCGAACATGCAGGAAATAGTCTGTAAATCTGACTATGATGAATTTCATCAAGGTGATCCAATACTTCTGGGGGTCAGGTGAAAATATTACAATTATGTTCAAATCTAAGTAAATCCAACACATCTGGACTGCTTTTTTGTTGGAACAGGCATTTCAACTCTTCTCCAAAGAGATCAGCTCTTTCCTCTGCACTGCCAAAGGACAGCATTAGAAGGAGTCAGTGGTCACACTGGCTCCCAAGCCACAAATACAGAGCTCTATACATATTCAAATACCCCAGACCTGCAGGTGGACTTAACTGAATGAAAGTTTTCTGCTGAAAGGCTTTTCTCAGCATGCAAATTCCTTCTTTTCATGAAATTGAAGGTGACTGCCTTATCCCCTTCCTAAACAACAGACATAGTAGGATGGCACTCATGCCTTGAGAGGGACATTATACGGGGGAGAAGTGAAGATAAAATATTTTCCATAGTGTCTTTAAAGTTCTGCACTCATGCTC
Organism: Butorides virescens; assembly: GCA_017310255.1. Classification (NCBI taxonomy): domain Eukaryota; kingdom Metazoa; phylum Chordata; class Aves; order Pelecaniformes; family Ardeidae; genus Butorides; species Butorides virescens. The sequence goes on along the minus strand of JADKXX010009341.1, from coordinate 107,423 downwards.
CCACGCTACAAAACACCAATATTTAAACCTGACCATGAAGGAGCAGCATCTTGCATTGTAAGCAATTGGGAGATCTTGTGGAACAAAGAAGCTGGGCAGAATGATGGAATCCTACCCAATTCTTATTTTTACTGGAATGTCTTGCTGGGGACAATTAAAATTCAGTTAAAAATACAGTTGAGACAGAATCACCCGTTCCCGACAGGCAACAATGCAATCAAACAAATAATTCATAAACCTGGGCATGGCATTTTGGGAACACTGGCTGTCTGTGACGTCTCCAGTCAGACAGTCACATCTTCTGCAGAACCTTCCATCAAGATGGGAAGAGATGTCAATAACTTAGTGTCTTTATTTCAAAGACACAAAATTGCAAGACAAAATAAAAACACAAGAGAATACCAATTCTGAAATTATGTCATTGAGTCTTGTAAAACAATTGCTACAAATGTTTGAAATGACCCACTAGAAAAAAAAAAATCTATTGATTTCAATGGTATTCAGTGATTTCTATTAAAGACTCACCGTTATTTGTAAAATCTATAAATACGTTCTACAGCAGCATCCGTCTAGTGACTTTCACATGAATTGCAAAAACAAATGATCAAATTACCAAAACAAATTAGATCAAACTAGCAGCAAACCCTGCCAGCAAACCTCAGTGCAAAAAGGCATCCGGCAAATCACCATAATCAAACCTCCTCTTTGTTTCCTCCATAGATACCCCATACCATGCCCCCTAAGAGAGCCATGAACCATATCGCTTCAGATCAAACACAGGCAACAGTTTCCAAATGTGGCCCCACATCAGGAATGCCCTGCCATACAGATCTTTAAGAGACAGGGGCTCTGCTATAAGCTTGGCTCCTGACCACAGCTGTGACAACATTATAAACTCAGAGATGGTCCCTTAGCCAGAAAGGACCTGAGCTATTCGGGCATTCATAAATTGATACCAACAGGCATCCTGGGCAGAAAAAAAGCCTGTATAGAACTATCTAACTGAGGAAATGCCAGTTAATAAGTAGTCTCTGCTGAAACAAATAAAATATAAATAAAACTTAGTACTTTTTGGATTTTTTTACAGTTTTTCCTTTTTTTTGGTGAATAAGTTATAGAAGGATTTTTTTTTTATTAATGTTTTTAATCAGTGTTTGCAAAAACCAAATTAATTTACAACGTAGATGCCAGACTTTTTAATCTCAATAAAAACCATAACGCATTCCCTGTACCGAAGTGTCACAAGCATTCTCTAGTTTCCAGCTACTCTTTACATTTTTTCGCCAACACAGAAGTACCAAAGGAACTAAGAGTTCTATAAAAACAGTTTACCCAGTTTGTAATTCACAAGCCTTAGATCAGAGTTAGTTCAAGCTAAACATATTAACGTTCCTAAAAATGGATCTTTTCTCCTAATGCACTTGATCAATGTGTAGAGCTTTGATCAGAGAACAACTTAAAGGTACCTTCATATTTCATACCTGTTACTTTTATATCCAAGGAATGGGTACTGCCACTTCAGAATGAAACCATGAAAGCCTTTGCAACACTTTCATTAAATAAAAAAAGAGTTCAAAAGAGGAAAAAACAATACTTTTGCATCTCATACTCAACAACAAAGGTGGTATATAATAGTTCAATATCTCTTTCAGGTCAGAGGTGTATTAAGAAAAACATCAAGGATGATTCTGTCTAGATTTATAAGTAAGCTAAATGACACATACTGCACTTTAATCTTCTTTTGATGCATACAGTTGACAGGAGCTACAAAGGTACAATATAAAGCTTTTGAGTATTTCCCCATATATTTTGTACAAGATGGAGGAGCACATCTTCTTCCATAAAATATAAATACTTATATTTGTGCATTATGTATGTGAGGTTATACAAATGAATAAGTTCCCTAAAAGGTACCAGAGCTGAAATGCAAAACGGATGTACAGCTTGTAGGAAGAAAATCAATTAACCTTGTACAATAGCAATACCAAAACAAAATTCTTTCTCAGTGGGGTTGATTCTGACTTAACTCTCATTCATCCTGATGTAACTCCATAAATTCAGTTAAATGCTCTGAAATTATGTTGCTTAAACAAATACCATATTCTAATATATTCTGGTTTATATGAATTCATTTTTGGTATTGGCTAGTGTGTTTACATTGCTGTATTCTGGTATTTCAGACAGTTCATGAAAAGCTGTTTAGAAAGCTACACAGACTCAAGTAAACAAGAAAGCAATTCATAAATTACATTCACTTACCCAGAGCTGGACTTATCAAAATGTCTTTATGTAGCAACGAAAAAAACATCCTATATTTTTCACAGAAATAATTTTTCATGATTTCACAGAAATCATGTTATAGATGTCTCATGTCTGGTTTTTTACTGGTAGCAGGGCGTAACAGTCATCTTCAAAGTAAGAATGTTTTTTTTTTTTTCCTTGTCAATGGTATTCTTTATTCAAGAAATTACAAGACTGCCCTGACTTGTGGGAGCTTAGTTACGAGCACATAGAATTGCAGTGAAGTCACCAATTCATATCATCTTATGGAAAGGAATTAATTCTAGGATAAGGTTGATATGTCTGTAATGCCTCATGATGTACAAGTACATGAAAATGAACTTCAGTAAGATCAACTGTATCTGTCTTTTGATTAGGTCAATTCCATAAAAAACTACTCTGAAACCTTCCACAGGAAAAGATGCCCATATTCAGCTTCAGGATCTGGGTCCATACATCTCAGAATAGAAATAATAATCAAGTGGTGAATTTAGTTAGTGCTTTGAGACGCAAAGGCTGAGAGAAAAAAATGGGAGTTGTTGAGTTCAGGAGAAAGTCACCACTGACCCTTCATATGGCTGTCAGAGAATAAGGTTTTTGTGAGTGTAGTGAGGAAGGCAAAAAATGCTGGAGGGTTTCTTGGAAAAAATATTATAAATAATGTCCGAGGATAAATTGGCAGCAGACCTTTACAGATAGCTAACTGTAAGTAAATCATCATTTTCATAAAAATCGTATCATGGATTTTTCTGGGTGGTGTTTTCTTAAGAACAAGAAAACATTTCACCTGTATGAAGAATTGATTTGATCGTAATTAGAGCTACGTTAGTGGAATGGACGTGTAGGGCTATATTATTTCAATAGAAATATCTGTTATGTTGCATGAAAAAGTTACATTCTCCATAAGGAATGGTAAATTTTCCAAATGAGAGTTGTTGGGTTTTTCAGTGGGTCTTTTGGTTTGGTTTTAAATGCTCTTTCTCTTTTTTTAATATTTGAAGGGAAAAGGCTATCTTGTCATGCGTTTTTATGGCTGGCAAGATAAAATCATTCTGACATTATTGTGTCAAGTCTAGAAGAAGAATGAAAAATGGTCAAAAATCTGAAAAGCATTTAAATCTCTTGTTGCTATTGTTATTTTTTGCTGAGGAAGGAAGCTACCAATTTTTTTGGAGCTCTTATTTAAATCTCCATATACAAAACTTTTAAAGTACAGAATACATAAAAAATAAAATATTTAGATCTTCAGAGCATCCAAAAAACCTCTCATTAACTTAAAATCTGGTCTAGAAGGAACATCAGGAAGTCATCTCGATACGCCTCTGTACTTCCTGGTTTGAAACATGCATATTACACACTTATTTAAATTATAGTAATTGCCTCACGAGCCAAATATATTTTACCAAATGCAGCAGAATGTCAAACATTCAGCCAAGATTACTTTATATTTCAGCCAAAAAAAAAAAAAAAAAAAAAAAAAGGAGCAGCAAGAATGAAAATGTGTACTATGGCACCTTGTAAAGCCTCAGGTCCACTATAGTTTGTATGAACTCTTAAAAACATTACAAAACTGAATTTCAGGAGGACTGCTACACTAATACTCAAAACATATTTCTCAGCTTTTCACGGTTTCATGCTCTAACTATTGTTCCTCTTTTCTGGTACTCCTTCAGGAATTCTTGCTTTATAAAATGTTATCATGAAGGGTTGAAGGATTTTTTTTCCTCCCACTTGTATACTGTCAAGGGATGCTTTTTGAAGACCTCACTTTCACCATCAAGAGCTAGGGAGGCAGACCTGATGGCCTTGTGGGATTTAATTAGAGTTCACCAAGTTAGAATCTCCAAGCTCTCAAAGCCCTAATTTAAATATAAGTTCACTCACTCTTCAACTGTTCCTTAGGTCCTTATTAAAATTTCAAGTTATTAAAGAGAATATTCAAAGTTTTTTTTTTTTTTTTTGCAACAGATATAAACTAAACTAGAAATGTGCCTCACTCAAACAGCCTTCCTCTGTTAAAACCCTTGCCAATTGCTTGTGACAAAACTACCTCAAAAAGAACAGAATCAGTGGAAATGCATTTACACTGTTCAGTGTCCAATCAGAAGGAGATGGAGAGACACCGGCGCGGCCAGGGCGAAGCTGGTGCTGGATCACACGCACCTCTCAAAGGCACCGGTTCTTTGGGTAACTGACCTAATGTAGTCTTGCAGTAATAACAAGTACTATTACGCTGGCTTGGTGTGATTGGTGTAATATTTCCTCCGTTAAGATGTCATTCAAAAGGCTTATTTTGCACTGAAGACACACTAGATCAGTTTAAAATAAACTTTCTTGTCAGTCAAAGCTTTACAGCGTGTGGCTATGTGGAAAGAACTATACATAACAAGGTTTACAAGTGACAAGGTAGCTACACAGCAATTTAAAAAAAGACAAAACACACTGCATTTTTTTTCAGAATGAAATGCTGGCAGCAGCATTCACACTCCAAGACCCAGGGACTCTGCAAAGACGTGAGGTTAAAAAATGGCAGGGACCAAAGTAAGAAGTGAGAGCTGCAGCCACACTGATGCTGGGGAAATTAAGCAGAAATTAGAAGGCATGGTGGAGGGAAAAAAAAACTTCACTGGCTGTGGAAGTCATTCATGGGGAGGCTGTGTGGACAGCATTTCTTAGCACATCTCTGTTTTACTCTGACTGTAATCTGAAATAGTTGCAGCGATTCCTAAAGTAATAACTAAGATCACAAAGGTTCCTCCTCTGTTTTATGGTTTCCATGTGGTTACCAAATCACCTGAGTTTAGGTTTGCATGGCTCACAGTGATGCCAGCGAGACACAATAGAGCAGCTTCCTCTAGATCATGACCACCTCTTTTTTACCTTATTTACTTGTCTCACAGTTCATATATATCAACTTTTAAGTAACTAGATTTGGGATTAAATGGCATCTGAAAATTACCTAGAAGAGGATTAAATAATTTGAAGTGATTTGTGGGTACTTTTCATACACTTTCTATCAATTCTGCATTTAAAAAAAAAAAATTACAAATATAAAGTTGACATGCTGGGTGAATTAATCATGAATTCCCAGAAATATATGTGAATGTTAAATTGCAAATGTAAAGCAGATAATTATCCTTCCTGGACTTCCACTGATTTCAACATAGATGTTATTGAGGGTACCCTGAAATGTCCACATATAATTTAATTTTGCTCCTATTAGAAATGAACCCAAGCAATGTGGTTTAGATTTGGTTAAAAGTTTGAACGACCCAATTCCAAGAACTTTAGAGAAGCAGTCAGATAGGAGGGAGCAGCCAGGATTCAGGTTTGGCTTGACTTCCAAACTGTATGCAAAAAACAGAAAACACAAATTAAATGTAATCATATATTAATTCTCAGTGGCTAGGTACCCATTTGCATGTTTCACAAACAGATTTGCTTTTCTCTAACTCTAATCACAGAAGAATTTTCAGACATTTTGCCCATAAACCGAGGTTACTTGGAGCCATGTTTGATTCTGCTGATGATTTAAATGGAATAGCACTGAAGACTGATTTGGCTGCTTTGTGAAATTTTAGTGTTGATCTGGACACCTATGGCAATGATATACTCACTGCTAAAACTGAGGTGCCCAGTTGAAATCTCTTGAAGATCAAAGTCTCTCCATCCAAAACAAGGTTCCCTAGTATATGGATATCCCACAACTGCAGCAACAAAAATAGTTTATTTCAGTATCTGGACCAAACTGAAATAATAGTCATGATCCTTAGCCAGGAAAAAGGTAAGTAAAGGACACAGAGGAGCTCTAAGGCAAGTCATACTGGCCGTACAAGCTCTGTTCTGGCAGCAGTCACTTAGCAGGCTCCAGTAGGGCAATATCTGTTAAGTCATCACTTTATTTTGAAATATAAGGGTGGTAGATAAATTCTAGTAACGTCAGCAAAGATATGGTGATCAAACCCACACCTGTTCACAGCCCTGCTAAAGAGCATATAAATATAAAAATAAAAATATGTGTGTAAAACTCTAGGGCGACAAATTTTAAAATAAATTTTCTGATAATCTGCTTACCCAATATAGTGTGTTCTATGTGCTGGTGAAGATAATTACATTTCAAACAAGTTCAGTGCTGGCCATGACACCACATGAAATGTGTGTCATTTTCTCTGGTGTTAGCATGCTTGAGAGATCTAAACTGAAAGACTCAGGTAACATTTTTAATGGGCAACCATTCACATATCTCTGGAAGGACTCAGGTGCGCAGTCTCAGGTTCCAGGAGCAATCATAAAGCAAGTTAAAACCGATCCAGATTTCTTTTATTGCTTAAATGCTCCTATAAATATGTTCTCAAAAGCTTTTCAAGCAACTACAGATTAAGTAAAAGATTAAGAAATTGGGACGTCCTTCTCAAGAGAAGCAAGTTAAATTATGAGGTTATGCAAACAATAAAAGAATGTACATAGATAAACTTCAGATTTCTGCAGGGGGATTTAGTTGATTGATATTAACAACGGATATTGAAGTCTAAATTTTGATATAATTCTCTCTGGAAAAAAAAAAAAAAAAGTCCTGCTAACAGAAGATATGTGACGTACATTAACAATGCACAAAAAATCTGTAGTGGGCTGAGACAGTAAAGATATAACAGGAGAGTCTGTTGCCTACAGTTTTGAGGAAAAAAAAAAGATGAGTTCATGTTTCTGACAACCATATGAATAATCATTAAGAGAATTAACAAGGCAGGCAAAACCATGGCCTTTTTTCCACCTTTTTACAGTTGTAACTTTTCTTTTTTTTTCCTATCCCCAATTACTAATTCACTGGCTAAGAAATAAATACTTCTTCAGAACTGAGGAGGTGTCTTGTGCTGGAGACTCCTCTAAAAAAACCACACCACCTTCCATGGGAGGACATAGTGATTTCATCACAACACTTGTCAGTTAGCTAGTTTTGAGTGTAGAACAATATCTCTAGAGTTTGCTCTCGGCAATGTTAACAAAAGATGGGACATACCAGAGGTAATCACATTTAATTGAAACATGTATGTGCATATGTGCTTGGTGCATACGTGCAAACATACACCCTGCTTCTCCATACTGTCTTAAAATAATAATTTAAAAAGTATTCTTGGTTTTGACTGCAGCTGCTTTGGAAAACATCAGAACGTTACTTTTTTTTTTATTAAATTCTTTCAATATGGTGAAAATCTTTTTTCCTCAGTTTTGCATAATTCCCCTTTAAGGGAGGAAGAGGTGAATTAAAACTATGAGAGTACTGTATTCAATACAGTCAATTCTTCCTACTAACGTACTGAAGAAATGCTTCTCACATGCATAAGAGATTTAGAGTAAGTACCCAAAAAATTAAATTAGGACTTAAGGTGAAATTCAGATGTTTCATTCCAAAAAAACCCCCACCCTCCACCAAATCACCTTGAGCTGCCTCATCTGATCACTGACTTCATTTTATTAGCTTCCTGAATATTTCCTGTAGGACAAATTCAGATGCTTAACTGTAGGTAGCTGCTCTAAGATATCCTGGGCATAGTACCAGCTGGCAGATAAAAGTCAGGCTTTATGGGAAACCCACAAAGTTCTGGAACCGATGGAGATTCCCCAGGTGACATTCACTGCTCCAAATGCTAGGAGGCTGCAAGGCACATGGGGAAATATTTATTCTTAGAGGTCAAGACCAAGAGATTTCCGATATGATCAACATTCACTTGAAATTTGAAGGAACTAATTGCTTATGGTATGTCCTATCTGTAGTCCAGCTTGCCTCAAGAGTTACAAGGGATGTAAGAATTTCCAATGTCACACATACTGCGGATGCTTTTTCTTCATGCAGCGTAGTGTAGTCCTCATGTTTATTTTAAAATAAAATTCCTGCTATTTGTGAAGGTGGTTTACTGTTCAGAAGCATTTTGTTAATGCTAGAAACGAGAGTGAATATTATAAAAAGCAAATAAATTTAGCTTAGACAACTATACATACTTTTTATAGACAATACTGTAAGAGCCTCCTCATTTCTGTCTGAAGAAGGCATCTCCTTTGCCTGTCCCATCTTCCTCACTGTTGGCAGCATGTCTTCAGGAGCTTCTTCTTTATTAAATCTGCATTGCTTAACTTCCAAAAATAATTTCAACGAATTAAAGGAAAAAAAGCTACAATTTCCTCATAATACTGGTTAAGTGCTAAACCTATATTCTTTGTTAATTTTGGAAGTTTTAAAAAGTTTGTGGTGTTCTAAGTGAAATCCAGCCAGTTATCAACAAATCTCACCTAAAAAGTTTTTTTTTTTTTTTTCTTGGTAGCACTGTGAGAGGAAAAAGCTCTTAGATCTGAAGTTAAAATATGAGAATGAATAACAATGAAACAGCCAACGTGTAAAAGAGAAATCAAGTTTCTTCTGTCCTCAAGAACTGGTTTTATTGAGTGTTAGGAAAAAGAAAGCAGCAAAATTCTTTGTTTTAATATCTTCATCCCAAGACAGCTATTACATCATTCCTCAGGATCTCCACATCTGCAGTTCTCCCATACCTTCTCTAAATCTGTCCTATCCACACAGGGTCACCAATTTGGAAAGATATGGGGTAAAATCAATGAGAAGTTCTGCTGAAGGCAATAGAATGAAAAAAGTAGAATAAAGTAAGAATATTATTAATTTATTTAATAATCTGGATCTCAACTAAGAGGAGGCTTTTGACAGAGGTGCTCTAAAGAGACCTTTCTCTCTGAAACAAATTAATGGACTAAAAATTGCTTTATGTCAAAGTCTTGTTTATCATTTGTAGGTTTTATCATTAGGTCTATACCAAAGTGTGAATAAAATCTACTTTCTTCTGCACAGAGATATTTCTGTGGCAATGTTGAGGATCCAGAGAATTCTTAGTACTTCAGTCACTTATTTCTTTGCCTTCATTTTCCTTTCTCAATCAGGACAGTAAGTGAAGTGCATGATGCACAGATTTCTAGAGTGGGCTGGGTAGCCTTGACCGGCAACCGGAGTGTAAGCAACTTATCTCAAGATGTCAGTCTGTTCCCTGCAACGCATAAAACTGTTATAGAAATGGGGCTCCCTGTGACTGTTGCACAGTGAGTAAATCATTAGAAATTTGGCCAAGAAGACAGAAGCTAAGCTGAGGTCACTTTGTCAGGTGCAGTGTCCGTTGTCTTACACGGCACACTTCCTTTGCAACTGTATGCACATTACCTATCTTCAATGTCCATTTTATTTAAATGATGTTATACCAGTATCAGCATGAAGTAGGAACTCCCGACAAAGCCTATGATGTTTCAAAAATGTGCCCTTGCAGAATGATAGCAATTTTTTCTTTTTTTTTCCCTGAGGAGCAGACATCCTAGTTTTTCTCACAGTTCAGGAGTTCCTTTATAAGAAACATGACAAGGAACCGGATGGTAAGTGGAAGATTTAAAAAAAAAAAACAAACTCCTAGAAGTTCATCCCAAAATAACTTTGAGAAGTTCATTGATAGCCAAAAATTTTCCTATTAAATGTTTTATTTTAATAAATCCTAATGGAAACACGCTTTGCTGGAATTCCTCCAAGTGGCTATTACTGAGGAAGGATACTGCAGACAATGCCTGTAGGTGGGTAGAACTTGTGGGTAGAACAGCCCCACCAGGACGTCCAGGAAGATGAGGGCTTGTGGGAGTGAGCCCTGGAAGCTTACAGTGTAGTGGTCCTGTTTTATTCCCCACGTCAAAGTCAATGCTGTGTCATATGAGTAACAGAGCTCCACTGTTCCGTAAGAACAGCCATGCTTGATAAGACAAAGGATCGACCCAATGCATTATTTTGTGTCTGTCAGATCCCGAATTACATCCCTGAAGAGTAGTCTAAAAATAGAGAAAATATCCTCAAACGCTGCCCTGTTCTTCAAGAGTTTGTGGATCGAGAACATCACAAGTCAGTGCTGGTGCTTTTTCAAGGATTTTTTTTTTTTTTCCTTTTATATAAATTTTAAAAGTACAAGAATAAATTTGCCTGACACAGCTTCGCAAATACTGTTACTGTGTCACTATGTCTATCACGCCTTCTACCATTGCACTGCTGTTCCATCTGCAGCCGTTTCCAACTCTTTCATATGCAAAAAGTGAAAAAGATGAGCTATCCACTGAGCATCATTTATCCTTCCCCATAGTCTAGGGGGTGTTTTGTAAAGTCCTCCTGAAGCAGCTGCTGCAGCACTGCAGTACCATAGCACTGGATGATCCTCAGTGGTGTCACGCTGCCAGAAGTCTTGTTGCTATACAAAATCCATCCTGCTCTGGTGTCTCACATCTGTGACAGCATATTATTTCTAGGAGAGTTTCCCAAAATATGATTTTGCATGTAATAGCCAGCAAAATTTTTTGTAGTTAAGAACCCATCGTAGGTAGGTGTACGTGGGAGACGTTCCCCATTTTCAAAGGAAATTCCACCATTTTTCTCCTTGCCAAGGGAGCAAAGAGCAGGAGGAAGTTCTTCAATGATTTGCCATGTAACATTTGTAATGCTTTTAGTAGTATTTTTTTCTTTAACATCTATGAGCTATCTCCTTTTCTGACAGACAAATGGTTGGCATTAGAGAAAGGGATATTGCTAAGGTATATACAGCAGAGCATGTAAAAATTGAAACATTATTCTGGTCCTGGCAGCTGTCACTGTCCAGAGCTTTTCTCCTGATTATCTATGCTAAACCTTTCTCAGTTTCATTATATTTCTCCAACTCGATCCCCTCTGTATGGTCAATTAAATGTTCTCTCTTCTTAGTGATCATTCCCTTCAAATATTCACAGACAGTTATTATGAACCCTCCAGTTGCCTTTAACCGAGCTATAAATGTATATTCTGTGCTCTATATCTTTTCATATATTAACTCCTGCAATCTCTTAATCACACTTAGGGCTCGTCTCTGAACTACAAATTTTCCATTGTCTTTGGTGATGAAGGGTTTACAAACTCGTGGCAATATCTGTGTGAGCTATTATCACGGTTGTATCAAAGGGAAATACAATTACTCTGCCCGGTGATGTCACACGCCTCCAGATACCCCACCAAGAATCACACTGGTTTCCCAGCCATGTTGAGCGTCAGCACCTACAAAATCTGCTGCTTGTGGAGTGCGGGGGTTGACATTATTGGTCTTTTTCTGTAGTAATCTACTTATTATTCTTTATATAATTGATTTTCCAAATTAATCCCTACCTATTTTGTAAAGAAGTGTGCTCCAAGAGGATGAGCCTGAAGCTTAACCACTCGTTTCTTCTTGCAGGGGTTACTGTTGTGCCATGTGAGCATCAAACAGGGCCATGCGCTTCTGGTTATTTCAAGATATTTTCATTTTTGTTTGAGATAAATATTAACTATCATTCAAAACAAAGTCCCTCAATGTCTGATTATTTGTTTAGATTTCTTATTATAGCTCTTCTGACTACAATAACTGTTAATATGATTTGGATAGTAACTAAGTAATAATGCATTAAAAATTGAAAAACACATTCCAACTTCAGTGAGTTGGAAGGAAAGTGGTGTTTTTATTAAAATTTCCCTGAAACATTATTTTAAAACATCTGTTGCTCTCTAATTTTGTTTTCTTTTTTTTTTTCCAAGCAACATTATTTCAGTCTGTGGTGGCTCAATTGTGTCTTTCCTTATTGACAAAGAAAACAAAAACCAACTAGTTAATTGAATAAAAATGTTTATAGGGAAAGTTATTTCCCAGCTTTAACTGAAACTATGTTAAGAAAAATTAAGAGAAATTATTTCATGGGAGGACATTAGCTCAAAACAGAAATATAAAATACTTAAAATCATGGCACATGCCTGCACTGCAGTAACAGAAGTGGTCATATTGGTATAGACAACAGCCTGAAATCTCTTTAGACTGGCTTAGTTAGGTAAGAAAACCAGCAGACTTGTCCTACCTTAGTGCATGCTAATTTCAGTCTGCCAAAGAAGGTGTGTTCACTGTGACTACAACATGGGCATAGCTCTGCCTGGGGTAAAATCCTTTGAAAAGGATTTGGTTTTGCATCATTTTGGACCATCAGTGTAGAATGAGGACTTTTTGTTATGTAATAATTTTATTATGCAAAAATTTAATATGCAGTATTTGAGCCAATGTGGACAAATACTTGGAGTTCATTAGTTTACTGTTAGGTCTTTCAGGATTTTTTTTCCAAAAAGGATGGTTATGATGGTTAAAACACAGTTGTCAGGTCTGTGTCCATCACCATATCTGGACACAGAAAGATTCCAAAGTTGCATATTGCACTTTCAATGCAGTCAAGCAAAGATTTCAGGTCCAGGAAAGTCATCACTTTTCTTCTCTCTCTCTCTCTCTTTTTTTTTTTTTTAAACTTTCTCTGCAAGTCTAGAAAACTAAATTTAATCACTAAAAAAATTGGCATCTTTTGCCAGTAGGGATATTTTCATACACTCTAATGGATTATTTTTGCTCTGCTTGGCAGGGGACCTTTTCCTCCATATGCAACAACAGCATACACCGAAAGTTATATCAGATGCATTGAGACTAGATACCCACTTCACATTTCTGCAGTTCATGGTTTGAAATCCACAGTCTTTGTTCTTTACATAATATTCCTGTGCTGCTGACCTTCCAAATGTTTCTTTAATTTCTGTTCCCTGCTGCACTGCAGGAGTTTTATGAGGGTGAACATAGAATTAGTAGTCCATTTCCATTAGTAGTAAATCTGCTTTTGCCCTTGCAGGGGAACCTTTGCTTCAGTGTCTGTACTTTTGCAAAAATAATGAATTCATGCAGGAGGTTACCCGGATAACAGCAAACCAGGGTTTAAAGTCTAACCTGGTACATCACCACCTCAGGGCTATATTCTGAGCCCACTTTAGCAGGAGGGATGGGCCACAAACATGAAAACACTTCCAGCAGCCCTCATGGTTGCTCCAGCCACTAAATCACATGCAGAGGCTTATGATGGTTTAATTTAACTATGCTGTGAGTATTCTGTTTTCAAGAGAATAAAGAGGCCCTTTAATCAGGATTTTCTCACTCTTTTCTTGATTAGTTTCATCCATTTAACTGACTCGTGCTTGAGCTGCATGAGTTTTGGAAAGTATGTGCATTCACAATCATCTTTAGAAACAGATCACATTGGGTTATTTATTTGTTTATAATTTTAATATACTTTATATCTACAATTTACTTATATATTTATGTGTCATATATAGTTTATATATTTTTAACTATCAATTTGCTATTGATTTCTGCTATAAATTCAACAGTGCTTGAGAAAATTCTACATCTATTGTGAAGTTCATATTCAGTTTACAGTGTCAACATTTAAAGGAATTTCTTCTGCTGTTTTTAAATGAAAATAAAATTAAATATTTACCTTGAGGTTACCAAGATAACATGAAAAAACTATCATTACATTTTGCTACATATTCTTCACAGGACACAGAATGTACAAGATGAGGCTTAAATATATAATTGTGACACCCAAAAGTATAAGAAAACAGGTTAAATGACAAAAAACCCCAGCATGTACAATTATTTGATGGTACCTTTTTGAAATTTGAATAAATTTTTAATTGATGTGATGAGCTGCAAAAATGGTCATTCAACAAAAAAATAAAAAAAAAGAAATTGGTCTTGTGTAAGAATGGTGTCTACATTATATTAAAAGAACTAGAAATGCATATATATATATATATATATCCTACAACTAAGGTGCAATACTGTTTGTTAAATACTTGAATATATATTTAATATATACTAAAAAACTAACTGATTACCCACTTATTCATAAGAAAGTAGCTTTCTATGTATGTGTTGGTCTAAGCTTGAATGCCAGGCTGCTGAATAAATGTAGAAAAGGAAGGATGGCTGATAACTTGCTCCACTGAGCAGCTCACAAGAGCGATAGAATAGCATCAGAACAACTTCCCCAAGCAAAAGTTTATCTTATTAGTCACTTCCCATTTCAATACAACAGTAAAATGTGTGACCTGTTTCGAGGAGCGACTGCTCTGAATAGATTAGCTTTTCATCTGAATGTGGCTGCTTAAAAGTTAATATGAAGAAGCTTTCAATACTGATCTGCTTATGAGTGAAACAATGGGGATTACAGGGTGTTAGGGAGGTTGAACGTACCCTAAGGGTATAATCTCTGGTGAGGTCAAGGCTGGATGGCTTGGGGAAAAAGAGACATGTAAGCACTGTAAAGATCCATTTTCCCAGCTCAATAAAACAGGCCAGATCATGGTCTGATGGCTCACGCTTTACCAGGTGAAGTGCGTGAAGAAAAGGTTACACATTCTCCTCCTGCATTTAAATTGAAAAATAACTAGAAGGATAACTTCCATTCTTTTTGCACTTAAACAAGTCTATAACTTGTTAAGCATGGACAAATACAAATGGCAGAGAATGATATTTTTGTAAATATATATCTATGTATTCTCATCTGACTGTCCAAGCCTCTAACGTTTGTATTTACCAGAGAAGAATTTGTGAAAGAACTGGGAAAAGAGGAAAATTTTGAAAAAATAACGGTAATAAAAATGGATATATTCATTTTGGCATATAAAACAAATGATCCACACATTCTGATTTACCAAATAAGGCTCCCAGACTTTTCCCCAGACCTTTGTTCTGTTATGCCATAAAACAAGATTAGCCGTAACCTAGACGTGGTTTGTTCTCTGGAGGAATGAGAGAGCATCACAGACCCAGCATTACAGCAGCACCCAACTGTCAGAAACGCTCCCCCTTGCAGAATGGTCACAGCCGCCTGGAGCGGTAATCTCTATGCCCATCAAAATCTGAATTTCCTGCTTTCAAAAGCAGATATATATAGTGTAGTTTAGGGAAATTGCACAGTCAAGAATACTAAAGTTTCACAACACAGAAATGTCCAAAGATCAGAATAGGATTTTTTTTTTTTTTTTTTAAATCAGCTTTCTGATTCAGGGAGCAACTGAGGGTTGGAGAACAGCATTTTGCAGCAAAAGCAGGCAGGGAAAAACTTTTCAACTTACGAAAATGTCCCATTTTCCACATCTGATGTCAGAGCGGTACTCATTTAAGTGTGAATGCTCAAAGTCATGAAAGGACCATAAAACGACATAAAATTTGAACTATATAGGATCTGAAATATTTTGAACACTTGAAAGTCTTGAAATATGAAAATATTTGCACTTTAATATTGACTTTCTGTTAAGGGAAAAACCCTTCTTGTAAGAACTAATCAAATAATTGCCCTGATCATATTATTCTCTTAATATCTGGAACTGGCAGCTGCCAGATGAGGTGAATGTGTGGTGCATGCTTGTGTAATAATTCTTTTCATTGCAAATGTTTTTATCATGCAATCTAAGTGATTCTTGCAAATTGAGAACCACTTTAAGTGCGAAGTTGAACCCACTTGCTGTTCATACTAATGACTTGCAGTATCTGTGAGGTAAGATATATTTTGAACATCTAGATATGTATCGGTGTAGAGCTCCTCTGTGGGATAAATTGAAAACCCCACACTCCACACTTTTAAGAAAGCCTATAAATATTGCATAAATCCTTTAGAAATAGCCCAACTATAATTAATTGGGCTGATAATGAGATCAAGTTTTCTAGACCTTTTCCCTACACAGGACTGTAATAGAAACTACAAGTACAGCTGCACTTCCTAGGATGAAAGTTACAACCTCCATGTGTTATAAATTAGTGTCTTTTTTTTTTTTTTTTTGGAAAGAAAATGCCAAAGTAACATGCAGCCAGACTTTTCCACCTCACTGCACCTTTCTGACTGCGATCGGCAAACCCAGTTGCAAAATAATCCATTATGTTGCTTATGTGCTTACATTAAGTGTGTATTTAGATGTTTTGCTGAGAGAGGCTTATGCCACTATACAATGCAAATAAGGGGGTTGAAGCTAACCCTTAGGGCCTCCGTCAAAGTTAATAAGAGTCTTGCCATTGATTTCCATAGGCTTTGTATCAGGATCTTAGATTTTAGCAAGTGGATCTTTGGGACCTGAGGGGGAAAGCGAATGTAACACAACCCACAGGGGAGGTTTCTCTCCTCCTTCTGGGACACATCCGTGCTAAGGATACGAGTTAGTTACAGCTTTCAGCAATCAGCCCTGTCAAATCCAAGTCATATATGCTCCCATGTTCTCTTCTGACACTTCTTCTGCTCGGCCCCTATGGGTTAAAGTGGCAGCCACCATATAAATAAAGCCAGTTGTTATAGCTAAGCCTACTAATTATTGAGCATCTTCAAATGCATCGCAGTACCATGTGCCTTAGCTAAATGGTAAGGTTTTCCTTCTCAGTAGCGTGGCTTTGAATAGGAAAATTGACATTTGCATTATTTTTAAAAATTAAGCAGGTCCTTGGAGAGTTCTCCCTGGGAATAGGGTGCCCTGTCATGCTTAAGGGTGGGACTTCAGTAAGAGAGCGCATTAGCCTAATGACCATTTCCTGAAGTTAAATCATCCCCAAAAATTAAACAAAAATTTCTTCATTTAATCCATGCAAAACATCTGAGTAGCCTGAAATTTTTTCTGAAGCAAGTCCCTTAACACTCACAGATAAGAATAGAAAAAATAAATAATTGTAACTATTCCAAGTTTTATTTCCCTGTAAGCAATATTATCTCACTCCCAGAAATGGCAGACTTGTATTTTTCCATCCAAAAATAAAAATAAAAATGGTGATCTTGTTTTAAAGGATAATCTAATTTATTGTTAATGGTTTGAATCATTCCAGGGGTCAAAGGCATCTTTTACATCAATTTGCAAAAGCAAATTAATGTTTTGAAGGAAATGTAAAAGTCAAGTTGCTTGGGAGTACATTAAATTATATGCTAGTTAATGGTGTTAGAGAGATGGTTTAAAAATAAATTGCCCATAATACCTTTTAATAAAGGAGCTAAATGCGTTTTTGTTCCCTGCTAAAAGCAGATGCCTATTTGGCACTGTTTTGAATCCCATTTGCTATGTATATTTTGATTAATACTATGCTGGGTAATCTGCACTATGTGGTCTAGGTTCAGTAACCTCACTGTAAAATAATGAGCCTTCAAGAATAAAAAATACGTTAGCTATAAAGTTATATATTCTGAGGGGCTCTGAACATATTCAAATGAAATAAAAAAAATAAAAATTAAGCTTTTACCCACTAAATTTGCTCAGAAATGAAACTTGCATATCTCAATTTATATTTAGCTTTCCATCTGAGCTCTGAAAACTGGACAAAACATGAACTTTTTGTGTGTTTCCTATAAATACCTTTTCTTTGAGTCAGCTGCCACAGGTCCTTGCAAAAGCCCCAGTCTTAAGGGAGCTTATGGCAACTGGGATGCAGCCAATAGCAATGAGTTCACTCACTAAGTAGTGTCTTCAGAAAAAGGTCCAGCACTCATATTTTATGAAATATGTAACATGATTTACCCAAGGTTGTCAAAAGAGATTAATTTCAGCCAAATGCAAGGTAATAAATAGTAATATGTGCTGCATATAGTTGACTTATAACCCTTGGCATTTTGAAACAAAATTCTTTTGAAGAATTCATTTTATACGTCATAAACTTTCCTATTGTTTTTCCTGTTTTGACTGTCTTTGTCATCAGATTTCTCGTGGAAAGTATTTCTGAAAACTGTAAATGAAGCAATATTTTCAAGAATACTTATATAGGTCTCTATTTCTGTGGTGTTCTTGGAATAAGAAAGTTAGTAGTGTAGAAAAATGGTCTGTTTCATTAAATCGGAACCTAGGGGGAAAAAGAGGCAATAAGGTAATGTACATGTGAGCTTTTTTATTATTATTTATTTAATGATTATAGGAAAACCTTTTCCAAGGTTGAAAGTTATTTTTTTTCATTACACACTTGTGTTATTTTGAGGAACAGATCAGTTTAGGGGTTGGTTTATTATTATTATTAGTGGTATTTTTATTATTATTATTACTGTTGTTGTTGTTGTTGTTACTATTATTATTAACCAAATTTGTGAATAAAGTGCATTTATTCAATCATTTATAGTTCCTTTATAGTAAATATAATTGAAAGACTGTATTATATTTGATGTATCCACTTTAAATCCACTGGCTTAGACTACATATATGCACTTATGAACCCTCAAATGTGAGTGAAATGCACGTCCTTTACTGCCACCCCATACACCTCAATTTAGGCTTCCATAACCCTACCCATCATCTGTTAAAACAACAACAACAAGGCATTGGCAGGTGGTGCTGCATGCTGGTGAACCTTAAAATGGATTTGAGGACTTCCAGAGAGCGTGCTCATATTTTTACACATACTTTAATTATTCAAAAACCTTCCAGAAACTTTTCCAGTGTAATCTGGCTGGAACAACTCACTGACCACTCCAGTACCCAACAGTGGGTCCTATGAAGAGCCTCAGAGCCCTGTGAGCATGCAGTGCTTAAGGAATCCTTCAGCCAGGACTGGTATCTGAGGGTAATGCTACACATATGTAGGTATGTCCTCACTGAGTGAGAGAGAGAGGAGAAAATGATATATCCTATATATATGATACGTATATGTGGTATGTGTGTATATATGTATGCACGTGTCCTCAGATAGAGGAGGGAGGTACGGATATACAAGAGCAAGTTTTATAAAAAAAAGTCATTGAAGAGTTTTGGTTCTCACCTGTTCAGCGTGGATGCAGGGAGCTGATGACAGTTCAATGATGCACTTTTCTAAGGATCTGTGAAGATCTCTCAGGATTGTCTTTCTTTTAATGTCGAGGCAAGAACTGTAAACCTGAAGCATTTGGGAAGGTAATCCATCCCCTTAAATTTCAGGCTCCAGTTAAAACAAGTTCAAACATTGTTGAATATAATCCAAAAAGATGAGTGTCTGGATAGAGTGGCCTCTCAGCAGCCATTGCTCAAGTAATATACAGGCAGATTGCACCGGCTCTTGTTATAAGCTCCAGTTGGAGTCAGGGAAGCAAGTAAGCACTTTTAGAGTGCAAGTCATCTGAACTATTTTCGATATCTACCCTAGGATTAGAATAATCAAACTCTAGAAATGCCTTGATGAACCATAAAGTAAGGATAGAGGACCAGTTGAGATGCAGAAGTCTGCGTTTCTCCCCTGATGCCAACATATTAAGAAAACCGTTGGTCCACACGAGAACCTTTAATTTCTTGTTGTTCTAGTGCTAACTGTAATAAGCTGTTGGAAAGACGCCAAGCAGCGTAAGTAAAATGGTAAAAAGCCAGGGATAATACCAGTAGGCAATGAAAGAGTTTGCAAAGGTCTATAGTTACTCCTGTAGTTAAGCAAGTGCTTGCCCCAAGTACTTTCCTCAGACATGCCGGCAATCCTAAAACCCAAGATTCTCCATGGTTTCCATTTGTGCACACTACAGCTGAAGAAACAAAAGAACAAAATTAGAGAACCCTTTTTCTTCTGCTTTTAGAAAATGTGCATTCTTATACACATGAGCTGGAAGAAATCAGACAGACACTACCTAACAAATAAAACGGTACAAGATTCAGATGCAGGAGACACAACAACTTTCTTGAAATACTACATGCACTAAACATACAGCTGATGTTCAGCTTACAATATTTGGGTGTAAGGCAACAGACTTTAAGATCAGAGGTAGATGTTCTCATTGTTTAACCTGTTACTCTGGCATTAAAGAGGATGTAAAACTTCACCTGGCAGCGATGGGAAAAGGGTTGTAACTTTTGAGTCAGCTTGGGCGAGCTGATGGGAACTCCAGAAAATGTAGGAAACTTCTAGAAAAAGGTTGTTACCTGTTAAATTGTTCATGAAGAATTTAGTTCTTCTGAAGTATTTTGCAGAAGACTTCTGAAAAATAGTGTAAATGCCATTACCTCAGTTGGGGAAAAAGTATTGCAAATTTTGATGTAGGTACTGGAAATGGGGAACTGTGATTTAAGGTGGAATGCACTCCCAGGTTTAAAGAATTAAAATGAAGTTTTTTTTTTTCTTCGTTTCAAACAAGTATTTTCAATAAGGAGTATATCTTTTATTTCATTGCAAATAATTAATATGAGTGTCGTGGTTTAACCCGGCTGGCAACTCAGCACCATGCAGTCGCTCGCGCACTCCCCCCTCCCTCAGTGGGATGGTGGAGAGAATCGGGAAGAAAAAAAAGTTAGAGCCGATGGCTGAGATAGAGACAGTTTAATAAGAGAAAATAATAATAATAGTAATAATGAGAATGGTAACAAAATATACAGAATATACAAAATGAATGATGCACAACGCAATTGCTCACCACCCGCCGACTGATGCCCAGCCTGTCCCAAGCAGCGATCACTCTTCCCCCTCCCTGACCAACTGACCCCCCCCAGCATGATGTTCCATGGTCTGGAATAGCTCTGTGGTCAGTTTGGGTCAGCTGTCCTGGCTGTGCCCCCTCCCAGCTTGTTATGCCCCTGGCCGAGCAGGAGAAGCTCAAAAAGTCCTTGAGCAGTCTGAGCACTACTTGGCAATGACTAAAAACATCAGTGAGTTATCAACATTCTTCTAGGACTAAATCCAAAACACAGCACTATGCCAGCTTCTATGAAGAAAATTAACTCTATCCCAGCCGAAACCAGGACAATGAGGGAGTGAGACCTTGAAATATAACAAGAAGATTTTGGAGATGGAAGTCCCAGGAATATCTATCTGCTATCTGCCACCTACAGAAGGAGATTTAATCAACTGGTTGTTGTTCAGTTTGTAAATTGGGATGCATTTGACATCCCTCACTCCACCCGTGAGGGCCCCCACAGCACTTGGCTGACCCTCCGAGGCACCGTGGCCAGCACACCCGGGGCAGAGCTGGAAGGCACCTTCTGAAGCACAGGGGAGCACAGACAACCAGCCAAGGACTGCTGCTCAGCCAGTGGCATCTACCCCTCGCGGGCAACCCCGCCAGAGGGGCCCTCTGCAGCTTCTTCACGTGACCAGGATGTGGTGGCTCCCAAAATCCATCTGGACTTACAAAGTTTAATCTCTACCACAAGGTTTCTACACGGAGTTATTTCAGAGCCGGCCAACACCATAAGCACAATCATATCATTTTCTCCTCCTGTGAAAGTATGTGTCTTTAAAAAAGCTGTTACTGATTTAATAAATTATTGCAACTGTTTTCTATAACAGAGAATTTGAAAATTTTTTACGCCTAATTTTATTTCCATATGATTTGGTTTTCCTCATCGAGAGGAGCTAAACGTGGGTGTTTTCTACACTGTTCTTTCTAGTAGTTCTAATAATTAAATTATGTTAGCAAACTTAGTGGCATACAAATTACTGTCGAAATGAAAAATTTCATACCAATATGAAGAAATCTCTTAAAAAAACATCAAAGGTGACATACAAAGGATCGTGATTTTAAAAAAAATATTTCAACCACAAACTGTGCTCTGACCCTTCTGATGAAAAGGACAGAAAGACCAACTTCAAACCTCCTGGGTTATGTCACACATGTAATGTTCATTAGAAGAATATCTACAATATGTATTTATTTATGTAAAAAAGCATATATGCAGATATATAGTGCATGCATAGAATTATAATATGGAGTCAAAACTCTATATGTTTTTATATGTATGTTTTTTGTATATATGTTTCATATATATGTGTGTTATATGTATACACAGGCATACACATGTATTTGCATACACAAACGTGCGTACACACCAATACTTGTACTTCTAGCATGAAACCTGTATAAGGGGTGGAAACCACTACTGTGAACTTAGGGAGGTGATATCAGGAAGATATTCTGCTATTCGATTTTTTTAAATGGTCTGCTGCAAGCACATATGCAAAAGGAGACAGTAAATTATCAGAAAGGACAACTCGACTGGTGGAAAAGAGCCTCTACTCTAAAACCAAATATGTGCGGAGTGTCAGGCTGTGTAACTTTTTTTTTTAAAAAAGAAGCATCTTAGTGCTACTTTTTAAAACAAAAATCTTACCGGTGACCCCATTTACCTAAATTAAGTACCACTTTCATTTTGTGAAACTCTTAAACCAGGAGATTTACAAGGACAAGATAAGAGGACTGGCAGATGTTCTTTGATTCATTCATTTGAAGGGAAGGGCATTTGGAAATGGCACTGGCACAGAATGACATTTGGAATAATGGCCTGTGATTCTGTTGGCACTTTTAGTGTTAAGCAAGTGATCTGCAAGGTAAAGTGGATTCACAGTTAGAGTCAGCACCAGTGCACAGGTCGCCCGTAAAAATAGAAGATTCCATTATTCTTCAGGCTCCCTAGAGGGAGCAAGGTCTCCAGCATCATTACCAGGACTAAATCTGACTTTTCTACCTCCCCTAATTTCCTCCTAGTAATTATAGGTCAAGCACTCTTTTGTAAATTATAAAACCTTTGTTCTTATCAAAAATGAATAGCTGAGGAAAAAAATTATAAAGAGAGTCCTAGGAAAAAAATTTCAATTAGAAAACCAAGCTAATTTGGTATGACCAAAGACTGTCAGGCATACTGACAGTGCTCTATTATGCAGTCATTTGGGCTCTTTCAAATTAGTTATGTTAATGTCCTGTGAGTGAATGTAACACTTGGATGGGACAAGATTTCTGCAATTAATTTCTGCAGTCAGTGGAGAGACAAGCAAATTTATTTTCCCCCTCTCTGGGAATTGGTAGTGGAGGGTGTGAGGTAGAGAAAGTGCATTTAGGAACAGAGTACAAGCTAAACACAAGCCCTAAATAAAGCAGAAACAATGGGAGCCAATGCCTCCTCATTCATTCAATTGACAATGTTTTGCAGCTTAAACCTGTTTTATTAATTATGTTTGACATTTCCTTAATTAGTTTCATTTACACCAGATCAATCCCTACTGCTGTATGGCATCATTTATCATTTTGAAAAATTTGCATACTGAGTGCTGACTTTTTCTACTTAATTATACATTAAAAGTGTCAAGCGTGCTTGCTGCCTGGCATTATCTGCGCCAGAAAGGTTTGTGGCTGGACTGTGATGGTATTAATCATTAAGAGCCCCCAAGTGCTGCTGGGTAATATCTGGGGAGTAGAGTGGCTCTCATTTTAACGCTAGAGAGCAGAAGTGCTTCTGTAAAATGACCCAAAGCAAAAACAAAATAAATGACCTAAAACATCCGGTCTACTGTAATGCTTCGCTCTTTCAGTGGAAATATGCTCTAGGAAAAAAAAAAAAAAAAAATATGTTTACTGTTAACTATTAGCCTCCTGCATGTCGAAGCTGCAGAGACAGCTCTTCAGGATAGCCTATGTTTTGTCTGAATGAGAAATGTGACATTTCACTTAAATGGATATTGATGGCTAAGTAACAGACCAACTAAAGCATGCCCATATCAGCTTTTTCTGATTTTTACTGTTAGGGCTTTTTTTTTTTTTTTTTTTCACTAGAAAGTATTTAAGACAAAACACAAGCAGGAATTAACATCTCCTTTCATAAAACCCGTAACTTACATGAAACCTCTTAATAATCAACCATTTTTAAAATAAATGGCTATGCCACATTCTCCGGGTCGTTAGGGTAGAACGTGGCTCCAGCCATTCCCAAACAGAGAAGTAAAAGGATGGAGCGTATACGGCACCACATTGCTGATCTATCTGTAAGTACCTATAATCCAGTGCAGGTATTTCAGCGGCAAATTAGCTGTGAGTCTGACAACTCGCAGGTGCTCTTCCACATTCAGAGCAGCAGCTGCTTCTGAACAGCTTTAACTACTTATCAGCAGTAGCTTTCAGAAACGCTCTTTCTCTCCCAACAGTTGTGCTCATCATTTAACTCCTTCTGAGACCCTGTGAAGACCCGTAGCCAGGCTGACCATTGATTTCGGGAAAAATTGAATCCATTACATTTATCACATGTTCTCTCTTCTTCCATATGTCTAGTTAGGACCTGGGCCAAAATTAACATTTTTGGCTAGCCCAAGGTTATCCACAGCCAGTTTAGTTCCTGCCTTTCACAACCAGTTGCAAGAACAGCTTTGGTGCCCCACCAAAGCAAACGTAAAAACCTCAGAGTTGTGCTGTTAATAAACATTTGCAAAGCCATGTTGGATATCTTGTTTTAGTAAATTCTTATCTATGTTAGAGTTTTTAGCAAATTCTTATCTATGTTAGAGTTTTTAGCATCATCACATAAAACATGTAAAATGACCCAAAGTGCATTTTGGGAGCTGGACCCTCCTGCCTGCCCTTCCCAAATCTTTATCCACTCCAGCTGAAACAGCAGTTAGTGAGCTGTTAAATATACCCATAAGAATGCGTTTCCATACACTTTTTGATCTACCATGGTGCCTGCTCAGAAGGCCACCAACTCTGCCAAGCAGGAAAGCAAAGTCACCACACAAAGATGGAAGGAGCTATCAGGCACAAACCTGCCATTTGCAGTGGGAACACCCAGAAATACACGAACACATCTTCTGTCAGCTGGCAAACACAGGTTCAAAAGCACCTTGTCAGCGCCTGTCGTGGGATTCATTGTTCCTTTCTGCCCTCCTCTCCTTCTCATCACCTCTGAGCGGAATCAACCTCAAGTGGAGAGTGAAGTTGAAGCTTGGTGTTGGCAAGAGGTGAAAAGGTTTACCCTCGGCCAGTATGGTCCACACCACACGTTGGATGTCTAACCATTCTCAGTTTTCCATTCCTGTAGTTAAACAGGTTGTTTGCAGAGACTGTGACCCTGACAAGATGACTGCCATTACTCTGCCCAGCAAGAAACCATGCGCTGTGTGTGTCCTTTACTAGCCCAAATAAGCAGAATTAACTTTGTCTTATCTCTGATTTTTTTTTGTCTCTAGCACACACATGTGCACACGTCAGTAGCAGCATTTGTAGACGCTCCCAGGCACATCTGCTTTCCTCATGTCTGCCATTCAGGCATGCTAGAGATATAAAAGATGACGAAAAAAAATTCTAATTTTAAGTAGAATGATTCTGTTTCATTTGAGAAGAGCTAGAGGTAGGGGAAAAGCTCAGTCATGTACCCATATTGTAAGGAAAAGGAACAAATCTCTGCAGAGGAACACAGAAGTTACTTGTGGTCTATGAATGTGTCTCACAGCCCAGTGCCTGGTCAGAGAATTAAGGAGGAGGAGGAGAGATAGGAGCTGTTTAGAGAACTAGAGGGGTAAGTACGCAGGTACTGTGGTCTCACACAGCCGCAAGGGGGGATCACCTTAATTCGTGGGTTTTCTTCCAACGATCCACTACCGTGCAACCCAATTCCATTGCAGATGGGGCTGGGGAAGGGCAATGAAGCATGTGACTTTCTGTGTGGTCGACATGAAAGGTTTGGTGATAGTTGCACTAGCACTCTTCAGGATCAAATGGGAAACGAAGTGTGGTGTTAAGATAATACGGTCCCTGTCACTTCTGTGCTCTGCACACTGCGGCTTCTAAAAGCACAAGTGCAGACATAACCCAGTAGTGCTGACAGTCACGGAGGCATGCAGTAATTTATTTGCAAGGGGTTTATGGAAGTGTGACGGTGTGCTCCCCCTGACCCTGGTCTCTGACTCCCCCTCCTTTGACCTCTTTCAAGTGATAACTACCTGTGGTGGTGGTGATAGATGCATCTGATAGATGTGTCTTGTCGTGAAGGATGCACCCAGTGGATGTGGGGGGAGACAGATAACAATACAGTAGCCAAGGGCTACTGTGGAATGTGCCCACCTAAGCACAGTGGTCGGTATGCAGATATGACCGTGAGCCAATTATCTGACCCCCACCAATGCTGAGCAGCCCCAGAGCCCTTGGAGCTCTCCCGCACGGCCGCGGGCTGCACGCCAGGATCTCCCCGTGAGCAGGGACGCCTCTCAGGGTTACTCCTCGAGGCTGAGAGATTCCTTACCACGACAGATTCTCGGTAAGAGGCTAACAGCATCCTAACTTGGAAATCTTAGCTAAGTGACATAAAGGATTAATTGCGCGTATATAATCCTTTAGATGTAAACCGTTGACCAAGTCTGGGACTAGGATTGGATCCAGCCGCACCTAGACTCCTCTCTGAGGGAGGTTAGAAAGCCAGGGGATCTTTTCTGAACCTCATGACTCAACGGGAGGGTCTCCCTGACAGCTTTGTCTGACCCTGTCCTCTGTGCAGTAAATAACCTAGGGTACCTTGCTGTCGAATCTCATAAACTATTGTCGCAGTTATCACTGACCTTTGTTAACTCACTGTTTTACACCAATAAACCACATTATTTTTGCCTCCCTCTCACTCCATCCACGACAGGAAGTCATCTGGTTTAGTTCCCTGTTCAAACCAGGGCCAACTCCAAAGGCACATGGGGTTGCTCAGGGCCCCGTGCCGTTTGGCTTTGAGTACCTCCTGGGATGGGGAGCGCAGTGCCCTCCCAGTGCAATGTGCAGTGTGACTTCTCAGGGTGACCAGTTGGCCCTTGAGGAAGACTAGGGTCCCATTTATTTAATGTAATTCTAATCACTTTTGGCTGAAGCCAAATAAAATGGCTAAGCATGTGTCTACCCCTATTACACAGTTCAGAAACTGCTTAAAAGCTGGCCAAAAGCCGATGACACATCTGACATACCGAAGACGAGAGCACATAATGTGCTTGTTAGTCTTTCACATCTCAGTCATGATTACAGCTGTGATAGATGCCTCCACCACAAACCGAGCAATCACCAGTGAACCATGTGTGACTCGCGTGGCCAATTTCCAGAGCGCGGCGCTCAACGTTTCTGCGTGCTTCCTGAAGGATGCGTGGGGCTGCTGCAAGGGCAGAAGCCGCTCATCTCCTAGGACTATTAGCAGCAAAGTCTGCTGCACTTGAGCTTATCTTAGCCAATGGAGCACAACACAACTGACTGAGAAAGGCACTGATGTAGAGGAACACAGGGTGAGCTGTGGGATTTGGTATGGCGAGGACTAGACTTTAACAGCGATACAGATGGTTGTCTGATAATTCACTTACAATTCTGTGTATTTAGACATAGACAATATCTTACTCGGTAAGAGACCCGAAAGGGTTAAAAATGAATCTATTTTCTATGCTATGCAGCAACCATGCCTGCATTCATGTCAGAACCCAAACTTACTGTGTTTAATATTCAAGTTCATTTTCAAATTCTTGCCCATTAACATAATATATGCCATTTTGCAAGCCTGGTCAGAGAAATCTGTAACTAAATAATTTTCAAGTTTCCTTCATATCCAATGCATTATATGCAGTGTGAAATTATTTCCCCACTCTGTCCTTCATAGAAGAGCAGAAGACCAATACACAATATACTTGATATTGTTGTGAAATGTATTACAGACTTCAAAAGTTAGTATATGTGTATGCGCAACCATAATAACTAATCCTAAATGACCATTTAATTGTCTATTTTAAGTTATATGTGATATGCCATTACAAGGTAAGCATTCAAAACTTGCAAGAGAAGAAATATATGAATGTTAAAATTATTTTTTTTATAAACCGTCTCTCTCGTTCTTACGGTACTGCAGTATAACGCTTCTTAGTCCAAATCCTCTTCTGTGTATACCCACAGTATGTCAAAATTGTGAGAAGTATAAACATAAAAGAAGCTAAGAATTTAGGCCATGCCTAATTCATAAGTATTTTTTGTTTACACAAAAATTTCTAATAAAAATTTAATGAGAAAATCAAAGATGGAGAGTCTGAGAAATTCGTGCAACAAAACTAGGAGTCACTCAATCATGTGTGTGGTGGATTAGAAACTCTAAACTCAGATGGGCTTATCAAAGAGTTCACTAGGTTCAAAGAAACCTTTTCAGCTTAACCAGCCACTGCTCCAAGCATACCTGCCTGTGCATGGAAACTGAGCAAAAAATCTCCCCTTTTTACTGAATTAGCTTTGAGATTTCAAGAGCTTCCAAACTAAAAATTCAAGGTAGATAACTGGCGATGCTATGGTATGCAAGCGCATAAAAATAAACCAATTTCATCCTCTAAATATAGGTCTCTAGATTTTAAAGTTATACCTATTTATACCAATACTGATTTTGAACCCCTGTTGAACTTCTGACATAAGAAACAAAATTCCACATTCAAAAAATGCAAATTCCACTACTGAAAATACTGTAATAAAGTATTGCTTACTAAAGCCTGTAAGAATTTGCACTCAAATCCACAGAGATTAAGAATTTAAATTTCTGAATATTCTATTTTCAAAAATGTTGAATTATTTTTATCAGTCAATCAGATTTTTTAAAATGAGATTCAAATGAACTAAAGATACCACAGGAAGCTTATAATAAATATATTGCAGGTATTTTTTGATCACACTGGGATAACCACAGCGGCACTTACATTCAGTTTATGGTATTTCAGATACGCTCATGACTGAGCTCCAATACAGTGTACAGTCAAATATTACAAAGTTCCGTTCATAATAATCTACACATGTAGTGATTTTCAAACTAAAATGTAGTCCTAGATCCAGACCCTGCTACACGCCTAAGCTCTAGATTAATTTAAAGAACTTCAGTAATTCCACTGTACTGTTACACAGGTCTTTAAATGTAAAAATATACACTACATTTTACTTCAGTAGAGCTGCTCACAATGGTAAGCCTTCACAAGATCAGTCTCTAAAATTCTTTAAATACATTAAACCATTTGTCCCCACTGAGCATTAAATCTCTTGTCAGTTGAGTATTTTTTAATGACTACACTTTTGAGTTTTGTCATCATTTGAATGACTCAATTAACAGAAAGTCACCTCCCCCACTTTTACATACTAGTAAATTCCAAAGATGTCCAGAGAAATAAGCTTGCCAGGTCTTTCTAATAAGTCCTCAAGACTGGAATAAACACAGGAATTATGACAGGTATTTATTTTCTTCAGAAATATGTAAGCGAGTATCCTTCATCATTTTCCACAACCAACCATTTCAAACAAGTTAGTTGAGCTTGTAGTTGAAATAATTTTTGCTCCATAGTTTATTCTTAAAAAGCTTATTCCCAAAATACAGGAATTCAAATTTAAGATATATATCAATTAGTCACACAATATCTTGGTGTTTCTTTTTTCTTTTTGGACAACTTTTGTCAATAAAAAGTAATGCTATCTAAAATAAAAATCAATTTATAAATATTTTGAAACGTGTTTTACAAGCATGCCTCCCAATTCTCATCTTGCATCAGTCCTATATTATTTCAGTAACAGAGTTATTTCCAATTTTTCCTAAAAATTTAAATAACAAGAAAGACAAGCTAGTATTTTTCAATATCTATGTGAAATTCCTCCTGTTTTAATTTCTAGCAGTATTCATCCATCTCTGGATGCATAATTTCTCAAGCATAAGTGGTACAGCTATTTCTCACCTAATGCAATCAGACGATACATGGAATCAGCTTCTCAGAGTCCTTATATCACCTCTGCAGTTGCACCACAGACACCATCATTACGCATTTGAATAGCAAAACTTCACACATTTCCACTTGCCTTATATGATGTCCATCAACATAATGACAAACTCATAGGTACCCTCTATAAAAGCCTATTATGCAAAAGCACTGAGAGGACAGTTGTGACAAAGACAGGAATTCTCCTGAAAAACAAGAGAAGGAACATGTCTTTCCTTCCAGGGCTGTAGGCCTTCTGCAAGGAAGTATCCCTCTATGGTTCTGGGCAAAGTTCCTCTGGGAAGCCGAATGTCCTCCACGACTCCAGGCAATGTTCTTGCCAGCAGGGCATCATGAGAGAGGGAGATGGTGGCAGCGCATGGACAGGCAATTCAGGAGACATCTTCACAGAAGACCTAAGCTTGATATGTTCAAGTCTGTTAAGCACCAGGATGAAATGTCATACCTTTCAGATACTACAAGCTAAAATATAATGTGGTCACATGGTTCAGATAAAAAAAAAAAACAAAGATGAAGGACAGAGCTGTCACATACAATAGTTGCTTTCAGAGGATTAAGGAGACTGCTGAAATCCCAGGTCTGCAAGGCACAGACAGTATCGCTTTCTAAAAGTGTATCATGAACTCTGTACCTCAGGAGGCAGGACTGACCTGAGGCTGGCTGCTATCATTTGCTCTGCTCTAGGAGAATGACCCCTTATCTGACTTTCATACCACAGTCCTACCAAAAAAAGTAGCAATACAAAATGCAGAAAGACAACCATTTTACTAGAACTATTTTTGCCTAACTCATTGGTTTAAAATAAATAAAAAAATAAAGCTAATACAAAGAGTAGGAATGGCCTATTGAACAAGGTTTTTCTCTATTGCAGATAGGGGAGAAATGAAGGGAATTTTAAGTACAGCTTAAGAAATAAGACTTCACAGAAATAAAAGAGCCAAATCCTGTTTGCTTTGCTAAAGCAAGTTCTCCCGCTGACAATGGAACCACTTATGAATGAAATCTTTTTACTGTGCAAGGAAAATACCACAAAGTCTAAGCACCAAACACGCTCATCTTTAGTCTTCAAAACAAGGGTTAGTGAACCTCCATGCAAGGGTAGAATCCAGTCTGCATGAAATGGAACTGGAAGTTGATAATGGATCCCCAGCCTTGCAAAGCCCCTCATGACTTTTGTGGATCAAGATCCATGAAGGAAGGGGATAAAACTGGAAACACACAAGGAGAAAGAAAAAAAAAAAGGTTAGAAGGAATTCTCTTCACCTTTAAAGAGGCACTTGAAGTAATTTTGGTTTAAGGTTTCTACTATTAATCAAATTCTGTTAGACCAGCAATATTGTTCTCAAGTAGGTGAAATCTTGCTTAAAGAAAAAAAAAATCACTTAGAATTTTGAATTTTGAATAAAGCATGATTATGTTTTATTAGATTGTAAGATCACTGGCTCATTTTTAAACTGGGTAGTTAAAAGGAGGCTATTAAATCTGTATTTGCGCACTTAAGCAAGGGGGCTGGTTTTGTAAAGTGCTCTCTTTGTTTTGAATTCAGCAGGAAGTTCAACCAGGTTTAGGTAATTACCTGGCCTCACAACTCTGTTTGCAGATATTTTGCTCTTGTGCAAAACATTGAGTGTTTTTCTGCCTGCATGACAGGGGTATTAACTCAAGAATCTTTTAGACTCTCAAAGTGTACCAAGATTTCACCTTAACAAAGGTCCAGTGGTACCAGCAAAAAACCCAAAACCAACAACATAAAAAAAAAACCCTAACTTCATTAAATTTTTTTCCAGTACTGGAGTATTGCCTTCCTGGACGAATTTAAAAAAATATAATCCATAATGTTCAGAAATTAAATGCTGTTAGAGGTTTCATGCAGGAAAGAAGAGACACTTTCTAGCTTTCATCCATGCTGATCTTTCATGTCGATCCCCACTGGAAACACTATTTAGGGACACTACATTTCTATTAAACACCTGTCTTTATAATCCTGCATTTCAAGATTTTCAAGTCTTTGAAACTGAATGTTAAAGAACAGAAAGAATTCTCCACAACGAAATTGCCCACTCTACAGCCTCAGCCATCCCTTGACAAATTCAAAAACATTGTTTGCTTTTTCCTTGTCATTTCTGCTTGAGGCCACCTTGCTCAGAAGTTTTATTCTTCAGAAATGTCACATCAGATTAGTCTTCAGCTAGCCGATGACGGACATTTTGATACTTTAATCTATTAAGATGATCCTTCTACTTGAGAATTTTTTTTAGTTATTTGTCTTTTCCTTACTATCATCACAGTTTTGAATGTAATTTGGTTGTATTTAATCTCCTGGGGAGGAGCGAGATTAAAAAGATACAGTTCATTACAAACACAGGTGGCTTCTATTTCAAATGTTCTTATGTACAATGCAAATTTATTGTTTCTTTGTCAATACTGAACTTCTGGAGTAATAATAATATTGAGTATGTTCATTTTTGACAATTTTCAGTTATGGGAAAAAGTACAAAGAAAGTCCCAAGGACTTAAACCAAAACCATTTCAGTAGTAATGAAGGTGCAAAATTTCAATTTTTTTTTTTTTTTTTCATTTACATTTGAGATTTAGTTTATAGCAGTGAGGGTGGAGCAACATGGATTTCAGAATGGATCAGAAATGCAAGAATGCATCTGAGGTCTGCATTAGGCTCGTGCAGCCTATGGTAAAGTATGTGCTGCCACATTTTCCCTGCTGCCAATTAATCTATTAACTGGATTATCAGAACATGGTTGTGTCTGCTTGCAATGAATCCTGCTTTTATTTGACTTTATGGGTACATGTGAAGAGACAATAGAGGGAGTAGGAACAGTTTTATAATTATCATGGAGGAGTACTGGAGTTTAGCATATTTTTAGTATTCTGTTAAAAATAACAATAAAGTTAGAATAGGAAGAAATACATTCTGCAATCTTTATAATAAAGTATTGAAATTAATTTAATTTTTTTGATTTTGGATTTCATGTCACTTCCTAAATTATACCCACATTCTCCAAAGATATGCTAAGCCTTACTGTCAGCCAAAGCCCAGCTTAGACAAACAGACACGGTTTCATTTCAGTCATTCGTGGCATATTTTCATGTAATGTCAACGTTTAATAGGTTTTAGCATTTTCAGCTCCATTCGGACGTACTTTACAAACTTGGATTCCAAAGAGAAATTAAGGGTCTGCAAAGTGCACTTTAACTGAGGCCAAAAAATTATATTCTCAGGAACCCCTGTTAACCAAAACTGCTACGTTTCAGAGAGCTCTGGAATTAACACAATTCATGTTCAGGCAGCCTTTCCAAATGTCTTCTCCAGATAATTCAGCTAAACTGTCATATTTTTTAAAAGTATTTCAGAGTTGGTACAGAATGAGATCATTGTTAGAAGACTCTCTAATATACATGTGCATTCATATGCATTTTTCCCCAAGGTGATTCACACAGCTGGCTGTGGAATACATTTAGTAGACTCTTATACATAGGGCTGTCTTTCTGTCATAATCTTTCTTTTCATAGGACAATTTGTGGGACTCCATGATATGCAGCTAGCAGTGCCTGTACTCAAATGAAGTGATGCTGAATTTCTATTATGCATGTGCCTTGGAAACCTAGCAGCTCGCCATAAAGATTTTATTCACACAGCAGATTTGTTGTTACTTAGATAGTTTCAGACAATTTTAGATTTGAATGGACATGGCAGGATCTGACAGCATAAAAAGAAATACCAAGAGAAAGAAGCATGTAGAACCAAATGATATATGATGCAACCCAGAGAGCAACAAAGAAAGCAGGATGTCGAGGTACTCTTGTAAACAACTATCTTTCAAGGAATCCAGGTTTCTTTTTCATAACATTTTTAAAATATTCAGTACGCGTTACATAGGGAATAGATAGATGCATAGATAGATACGTACACACACACACACACTTGTACACAGATGCCATGCTTGTCAAAATTCTTTCTTGTCTTGTAATCTTTCTGGGATCACTTTTAAAAATTTGTGTCTAAGCTGCAAACATAGAATATGCAAATCTACATATCAACCAAAAGCACACACGCAATTTACACTTCTCCCAAAGTTTCCTTTTGCGGTTGCACCTGCAACTGGATGTACAGTTTTGTACATGTATTGGAGGAGAAAGTAGCATACTATTTTTAATGCAGACGTGGACTCTTTATTTTTCACCACATTTAATTTTTCATTTTCCACCACCAAGGGAGGAAACGTTTATATATATATGAAGCTGAAATCCTGCTCATTGATGCAAATGATGGGAGAGAGAGAAGAATATGTCAAAGAAGCCTTCTCCTTCTTTGTAAAGAAAAGGGGCAGAACAGCAGTGGCTGAAAAATTGCTGCACATGAGAAGGAAAAAAAGATTATTTGTTTAGGGGAAGTCATACTAATGTCTGTGGATGGAAGCAGCAGTGTCAGGATTTCCCCATACAGTCAATCTTTCATTGTGGATGCAAGAGGAAAAAAAGGACAGGATATAATATATGTGGCTTAATCAAACCACAATTTTATTAATTCAAATCATCTGGGAACAATTAATCAGTAACTACTATGAAACTTTCTTGTTCTGACTCAGGTTCCCCACCTCTTCATAACTTCATAACTCACATTATGGTGATAAAGCAGTGAGGGAAAGGGGTTTGTCTCCTCACTTGCAAAAGGCAGCAGGACCTCCAGCTCCTACTCTTACCCTCCTTTGATGACATCTTTTCTTAACTCTCTTTCAAAATTCGATTCAGCAAGAAATTGGAACTTCTATGCATTAAATATACTAATTATTAGTGGGAATCTGTAACTAGCTTGTTTATACCCTCCCCCATACCCCCCTTTTTCCACTAGGATCAGAGGCCAACGAGTCACCTCACAGGACATCTTATTCCACTTTTCCACTCAGGAAAGTAGAAAAGTAAACCATTGTATGCAACATTGAGCAGATATGGCCTAGATAAAATATCAGAGACTTATGTGAGAACAAATAACTATAATAAGGAACACAATCCTTCTGAAAAATTGAATTTGTGGAGGAAAAATCAAGAGAAAAGGAAACAAAATGAAACAGAAAGAAAAAGTACACAGAAAGCAGGGAAAAATATATCTTTTATTTCTTTTCTTTTTTTTTTTTTTTTTTTTCCCCTGAGCCCTGCAGGAAGGTGTTATCTGGTCTTCATGAGCTCACACCTCTCTGTAAGGGAAGACAGCATCACTAGCAACTGGATCATTTCCTACACCTTCTTGTAAATCTGAAGAATAACACCATTCCCTGCAGATCTTCCTCCCAAATATTTTAGAAGAGCACGAGTCAAATCAGAGTACACAAAAATTAATACTTACATGTTGGAGTTCGATTAAAGTGAGAGTCTTATGATATGGTTACCTGCAGCGTCAAGGTAATGGAAATGATGACATAAAATGATCTTTCTAGTGCTTTGTTCCTCTGCTTGGATAAAATTTGACATTTTGGATCAAACTGAACACAGTGGAGAACTGCTTTCATATATCTGTTTGCTTGCTTATTTGCTGAAATATGTTATATAATGCATGGACTACCATGAACGTAAGGGTAAGGCTGCATCTGGGACATTACCTTAAAATAAATCTAATTAACCTTTATTTGTGTTAGTCATGGACATTACAGTGAGTACATTTTTGAATGAGTAACCTCAAGTATCTTTTTACAGGGCATACTGCAGAATGCCTAACTATATTTATCAAAGCTTTGTGCAATTTCTGATTTAAACACAGGATTTTCAAAAGTGCAGAGCAGGCCTTCTGGTAGGGGTTGCTAAGATATCTATACCTATGAAATCAACATTTTTCCCATTCTGCCTTCTCTCTCCAGGTTTATAATCTATCTCTCAAATTGGTAAAAATATTCTTTGATATTTCATTGTCTGGAAAATGTATTGACTTGATAAGAGGAGTACTCCTGCACTGAGGAAATCCGGGGAATACTTTGACAGCAGGTAATCAAAATCATTCTCCAATTGTTTCATCCTGATTATTAAAAGGAATCCAACCTCCAAAGTCAGGCCTCCAAGCCCTTGCCCTTCTAGTTGTGCATCTGAGAAGAAATTATGGTAATCTTAAAATCCTATTGATGCTGAAAGGCATTTCATCAACTGCAAAAATTAAGAGTGAGATGCAGAGGATGTTTTTCTATTTAGAGGAACCCCTGCTTATATGAATAGGCTTCATGTGGTGACTCTTTTGAAGCTGAGGACTTCAAAGCAGATCACTGACTTCCAGTGGGATAATCACTTAATGCAAGAGTGGGTAGATGGAATTATTACCATGCAGTCAAGCTAGATTTATCCCTCCTCCCCTCCCTTAAAAAAAAAAAAAAAAAAAAAGAGGAGGAAAAAAAAAGGAACAAGTGAAGCTTTGGCTTCTCTGTCCCCACAGTTCAAAAGTGATGATGGTATGTTGTTAAGGGTACTAATCCCACATCAGACATCAGCTGAAAAGTAGAACAGGCAAATAAACAAAAAAAAAAATCAAGGATATGCAAGAAATGTGAGTAGCTTTGATTCATTTATAAGAACAGCAATTTTTGATTTTCACTACAAAAATCTTTACATTGTAAATACTGCTAGCCACCTTTGAAAATAAAATCCAGTCAGTTGTGTCAATATATTTTTCTAATCTACAAATAAAGTGTTTTTTGGAAAGGTCATTTAGAGATATTTATGCATGTAGATGGAGTCATGGCCAAGAGAGACAATTGCTGGATAGGTAACAAGCTTCCTTGGTTCTTAGAAAGTTGAAGTAATTAATTAGTAAGTCTAATTTTCTACATTTTCATGCAGTGTTGGGTAGGGTTTCTCATCATTTCTAGCCCTGCTGACTTGAGTTTGAATGAGCAGCACCTTTTTGAGCAGCTCTTAGAAGAAAAGTACGCAAGTTAGGCGGGAGGAGTTGGGACCATTAGTTTTACGTAAGTGAGGTTTTTCACATTAGAGGCAATCAGGCTGTTGCCAAACCTGCTAATGGGTAATACCTCTGTAACCGTTAAGTAACATTTCTGATCATGAAAAAAAGAAAATAAAAGCTTTTTTTTTTGTAATTTTTTCCTGTTCTTCTTTTTTAAAAAGGGGAAGAAGCATGAAAGCCCAGCGATGTGATCTTACCGCACTATGAGGTTTTATTTACCGAATACAACTGAAATTAACCATGCATCTCAAGTTACATGTCTGATTGTCAAAACTGTGGTGTGTGCTTGACAAATCTTGGTTGAGATGCATCAAGAATGCAAAAAAAACTTGTGTGTGTGTGTGTCTGGACTGACAACAGGACTCCAATCCAAATGTCACTGACAGACACACACACACATATATACACACACTTCCCTACAAGCTAAGCACGTCAAGGGCAAAATTTATAAGAACAAATATAATTTTTAGACTAAATGTGAGTATTGCAAGTCTACCAGCTGCACAGGTGAAATTCTACAAGCATCCACTCAAGGGCTGGCTTACAAGGCTTGCATGTCATTGCACAGACAGGCAAATTTATTTTTGAAATTACTGGGAATAAGGGAGGAAAATCAGTCACTTAGTTGTTTTTTCAGATAGTTGCATGTCACTATTCTTCACCTTACATATTCATCTAATTCTCATAAAACACCCAAAACTGGGAGTTAATCCAGGCTTGGTATTTCAGAAAATTGGCCACATTCTAAGTGCTCTGGTATGGATTTAAGGGGCATAACGCTTTTGAAAATTTAAGCCTCAGAGCCCAGAACCTACAGAAATTCCTTTCTTAGTGTTCTCCATACTGGCAAATAGGAACCAAATGATATAAATTATTAGTTAATTAATACATAAATTATTATTTAACACCTTCTTATCAACATTTGCAAACAGCTGTATAACATTCAGAAGGTTTTTAAAACAGTATTTCACAAATTGTTTCACCCCTCCTACAAACTAACATTCCCAAACTTTAATGGCTATGTTATAGCACAATATGTTGAAAATATCTGCTGGAAAATCAACACGGCAAGCTGTAGGCAATCCAGCAGGTTTCTCAAATGCATTGAGGACAACTTCTTAAGCCGGGCAATAGACACCCCTACCTGAGGGGATGTGATACTGGACCTGGTGGTCGCCAATGCAAGCGAGCTCGTTGGAGATGTCAAGATCAGAGGCAGCCTGGGCTGCAGTGATCATGCGCTGGTAGAGCTCACGCTCCTGAGGGAAATGGGAAGAACAAAGAGTATAGTCAGGACCCTGAATTTTAGAAAAGCAAAATTCCAGCTCCTCAAGGAGATAGTCAGAAAGACTCCCTGGGAAACGGTCCTCAGGGACAGCGGAACAGAACAGAGCTGGCAGATCTTTAAGGAACTGATCCACAGAGCGCAGGAGCTCTCGATCCCGAGGTGTAAGAAATCAAGCAAAGAAGGGAAGAGACCAGCGTGGTTGAGACAAGAGATGCTGGTCAAATTAAGGAGGAAGAGGGAACTGCACAGGCAGTGGAAGCAGGGACAGGCATCCTGGGAAGAGTATAGGGAAGTGGTCCGGTTGTGTAGGAATGGGGTCAGGAAGGCCAAGGCGCAGCTGGAGCTAAGCTTGGCTAGGGATGCAAAGAATAACAAGAAGGGTTTCCACAGGTATATCAGCTGGAAAAGGATGGTTAAAGAAAGCGTACCCCCGCTGATGAGCGAGACCGGCAGGCTGGTAACAGCAGATGAGGAGAAGGCTGAGGTACTCAACAACTTTTTCGCCTCAGTCTTCACTGGCAAACTCTCTCCTCACCCCTCCCGAGTTGATGGATGGCATGAGGGGGACTGGGAGGGCAAAACCCTTCCTGCTGTAGGAGAAGACCAGGTTCATGACCACCTGAGGAACCTGAATGCACATAAGTCCATGGGACCTGATGAGATGCATCCCAGAGTCCTGAGGGAATTGGCCGATGTAGTCGCCAAGCCACTCTCCATGATATTTGAAAAGTCATGGCAGTCAGGTGAAGTCCCTGGTGACTGGAAGAAGGGCAACATTGTGCCCATTTTCAAAAAGGGTAGAAAGGAAGACCCTGGGAACTACCGACCTGTCAGCCTCACCTCTGTGCCTGGGAAGATCATGGAACAGATCCTCCTAGAAGCTATGCTAAAGCACATGGAGGCCAGGGAGATAATTCGAGATAGCCAGCATGGCTTCACCAAGGGCAAGTCCTGCCTGACGAACCTGGTGACTTTCTATGATGGTGTGACGACAATGGTGGACAAAGGAAAACCAATGGATGTCGTCTGTCTGGACTTCTGCAAGGCCTTTGACACGGTCCCCCACAACATCCTTCTCTCCAAATTGGAGAGCTGTGGATTTGATGGGTGGACTGTTCGGTGGATAAGGAACTGGCTGGATGGTCGCATCCAGAGGGGAGTGGTCAATGGCTCGATGTCCAGATGGAGACTGGTGACGAGTGGTGTCCCTCAGGGGTCCGTACTGGGA
The DNA here is from genome assembly GCA_017310255.1 of Butorides virescens. NCBI lineage: Eukaryota > Metazoa > Chordata > Aves > Pelecaniformes > Ardeidae > Butorides > Butorides virescens. The sequence continues at coordinate 68,307 of JADKXX010009341.1, read as the reverse complement.
CCGGTGCTGTTCAACATCTTCATCAATGACTGAGACAGTGAGATCGAGTGTACCCTCAGCAAGTTTGCGGGTGACACCAAGCTGAGTGGTGCGGTTGACACACCAGAAGGACAGGATGGCATCCAGAGAGACCTGGACAGGCTGGAGAGGTGGGACCTGTGTGAACCTCATGAGGTTCAACAAGGCCAAGTGCAAGGTCCTGCACCTGGGTCGGGGTAACCCCCAGTATCAATACAGGCTGGGGGGAGAAAGGATGGAGAGCAGCCCTGCCCAGAGGGACTTGGGGGTGCTGGGGGATGAAAAGCTGGGCATGAGCTGGCCATGGGCGCTGGCAGCCCAGAAGCCAACCCTACCCTGGGCTGCATCAGGAGAAGCGTGGCCAGCGTGGAGGGAGGGGATTGTGCCCCTCTGCTCTGCTCTGGGGAGACCCCCCCTGGAGCCCTGCGTCCAGCTCGGGAGCCCTCAGCACAAGGAGGACATGGACCTGTTGGAGCGGGGCCAGGGGAGGGCTACTAAAATGATCCGAGGGGCTACTAAAATGCTCCGAGGGCTGGAGCCCCTCTGCTGTGGGGCCAGGCTGGGAGAGTTGGGGGTGTTCAGCCTGGAGAAGAGGAGGCTGCGGGCAGAGCTGAGTGCGGCCGGTCAGGGCTTCAAGGGGGCCCAGAGGAAAGGGGGGGACAAGCTTTTGAGCAGGGCCAGCTGGGACAGGACAAGGGGGGATGGCTTTAAACTAAACCAGGGTAGGTTTACACTAGATACAAGGACAAAATTCTTTGCAGTGAGGGTGGTGAAACCCTGGCAGGGGTTGCCCCGAGAGGGGGTGGAGGCCCCATCCCTGGGACCATCCCAGGCCAGGTTGGACGGGGCTGTGAGCAACCTGATGTGGTTCAAGGTGTCCCTGCTCCTGCAGGGGGGGTGGGCTGGGTGACCTCGAGGGGTCCCTTCCAACCCAAAACATTCTATGATTCTAACTACATTTATTATCTTCTTTTCATGCTGTCTTTTCCCACCAAAACATGTTTGTAACCCCTTTTTCTATGGCTATGTCCCAGATGCAGGAAATTCTTTTTCCCCTAACTATTCTCTATATATTTGTTTCAGGCAAAAGCATTTGCACTCCTATGACAAAGCCTAGGAAACATCCTTGACCCTGGCAGTAGCTGTATGCCAAATAGTATAGACTCGTGGTTGCAGATTTTCAAATTAAGAACAGTTAATACTTTGCTCTACTAACTATTGTAGGGTGGGTTTTTCTTTCTTTCTTTTTCTTTGTTTATCAGGATAACCCTTGTTGCATTTAGCATCCTACATATTACAAAGGAACAACAAAAGGTGTCTTCTCTAAGGAGCATTGTGAGTAAAAATAATTACACAGCAGAAAATACTGGAGAATACATATAGTAGTATCATTCATTGCTAATGAGTTAAAAGGATATCACAGTGCATTTATAAATCACTACACAGTGTTGCACAGTTTATTTAAATTCATTGTGCCTCATTATAATTGAGCTATGCACCTTTAGGTCTGAGTTGATTAGCAATGCTATAGCTCAGAATAGCTTTTAATTCAGCGAAACATGGTCTGACCTTTACCATAATCCTGTGTGAAACACACTATAGTTTAGACATTAATAATGATACTACCTCTTTTTTGTACTGGTAAGATGCTACTTAAAAAAATTGTATTATTAGTTAACAGGCTCAGGACAATTTATCAAAACCAAATTATCCTTCTGTGTATAACTGCAGTACTTAATTCCAAGTTCTTCATCTCTCATAACTATTACCTACTCTTTAAAAATGCTAAAAACTAAAACATAATAGTGTCATGTCAGAGTAATAAGTCACATACACACACTTACTGACTCCCCACGGACTTATGCCGTATGCAGCTTAGGGATCTGAGCAACTCAATGTACATTATAGAGGATAAGGCATCTCTTTTATTTGACCTTTGTCTTCATATTTAAGTGTAACATTTCCTTAAACCACTTTCTGGTAACTCTGCAGTTTCCACTAACACTAGTTTCCTCTCTGCTCTTCCATCACACTGCTCAGTTTCAGACTAAAATTCCAAGGAAGACCAAAAAAAGCTGTGTGCAGCCTGCGCCCAGCTATCAATACCATGAGAGGTGAAGGGCCAGGTTGGTCTGAGAGAACTTAAATGTCACCCAGCAAGCCTCCCTCGCCATCTGCTACCCCAGGGATAGAGTGGCTTCTTGGTCCCCCCCAGCCCTCCTCTGCAACTCAGAGTGTTTGCTGGTCACAGCTGCTCCTGGGGTTGTATTTGGATAATTTGAAGTTCCCAGCCCTCCAAAGTATTGGTTGGAGCTTGCACAAATTGTTTTCTCAAGTCTTTTTTTTCCAGTATTGTCGCCACTCTATTTTTAATGGCTGTCAGGGCTTGAGTAACATTCTTATTACAGCTTCATAAAATGCACAAAGATTATTTCTGGTGGAAGAACATATGGGTTTGCATCTCTTACCCAAGTGTGTTTCTGATCCTGAGGTCAAGGAGTATATTCTCTAAGCAAGCATGAAATTCAGAATAAAAGGCATCAATGAATTGCTTTTAATCTTCCTAAATAAGAATGATTAGGATTATATGTCATCAATCTACTTCAACTTACTTATGACGTGAAAGACATTGAATAACTTTGTTCATATTTTAACTGTATAAGAGGAAATCAAGATCAAACTGATGTTAGCTAACATATTAAGTAATCTAATCCTTTTCCCTAGCTGTAGCTGTAGGTTAATGTCCCAGTTTAGCAGACTGAGATCAACACAACTGGGTCAATTTCAATTCCCTAAGCTGAGCTGTGGGAAACACAGTTTGTGTCAAAACAAAAAAATAATGGTTTTTAAGTTGAGATTTAGTAATTGCTGACCTAGTCTCAGTGTTCCTGTTTATAAAGTTTCTCTCCTCAAGGGACTAGTGCTTTCTGAATACTTAATAGAAAGCAAACAAAAATAATACTTTTTTCTCTCCAAAACTAGAGAAAGTTTCCGTTGTTTTCATGGCTTGTGCTGAGGGCTGATCTGTTGTGAGGAAGAGGATGGTATAAGTGGCAGTGTGAGCCAGGAAAGCCAAATCAGTTTAGCGTGTTGTTTACTTCTGAAAGGTGTATCCAAGAATAAACTGCATTTCCAACCTGAGCAACAGATTACGGGTCCTGTCCCTCCTCCAGCATGGTCTGTCTCACCACTCAGAGCATCCAAGGAAAGAAAAGTCAGCATTGTACCAGCTCTGAAGCAGAAAACTGAATAAAGAGAAGAAAAATTACAAAGAAGTTTGACCTGGTAATTATCCATATAGATTCAAATAACAAATACCTATTAAAATACTTTCTGAAGGCCTAGAGCTTTCAGAAGAAAATATAAAGGCATCTCTCCCTGGAAAACATTGTCTTTCATCTTTGCATTCTTTAGAAAACCAGGTCTTTTCAAGTTTTCTGGCTAGGATGTTACTTTGTGATGTATCATGTGTTATATCTAAATGCATCTGTCATGAAGCTTTGAGTTGACACATGTTCCTATTTATACCTGTTCACTCAAGCAGTATTCACTTCCACACACGATAGTTAATACAGTATCAACTTCTAGTGTGGATATTCTAAGTGTAAAGCTTTATTATAATAGTCATATTCAAGACAAAGCTTCCCAGGTGAATACAGGGCACAAAAATAGGTCAGAATGGGTCAAACTGTGTATTACAGATAATGCATGCTATATATGTTGAAACTCTGCAAATATAAATGAATTTATTATTTTCCAACTGGATGATCGATTTTAGCATTCTGCAAAATTAAGTCTGCAGAAATAAATAAGCAAAGATGTCTTTACTCTCTCTGAACGTTTGTAGCTAAAAAAATAAAATTTGATAAAGAACATTTTTTTCATAGGACTTACAATAATATTCAGCACTGCATAAAAACTCTACAAAAGATAATTTATAATGCTGTAGATATTGATGGAAGAAAATAACATTTATTCTCCTTATTAGTGATAACATTGTTCTGCATTTGCCTGGGAAATATCAGAAGACATGGAGAAGAGTCTATGAAAGGGAACAGTTCAGGTGCCTCACAGTATTGTCCATACATCCATATGCCAAACCATATGTCCTCATATTGCTAAAAGCTAAGTGAATTCTTTAATATATTTTACGTGCCTAAGTCAAATAAACAGATATAGAAAAAAAAATTAGTAACATACATATCTAAAAAAACATTTTAAGTAACCTATGAGAAGCCTTGACCAACTGAACCAGTCAGTTCCCATAATATCAAAAGTCAAAAGCCAACAGAAAAGTGAAGACTGAATGTGGTAAATCAGTTGTATTTTCTATGAAAGTAACTGCAGCCAAACATCAAGCACCAGAGTTTTCCAAGGAAATTCTGTTTAAAGGAGAAAACCAGATGAAATAAATCAATTCTGATGCACAAGTTCAAGGACTAATGTCTTTAAACAGGCTTCCATTGTATTTTACACTTTACAACAGAAATCACAGAAGGATATTCCCAGAACTGAGAAAATCCGTTAATACATATTTAGTTCTGTCTTTTCTCTCTTTTCTGTGAAATTTATAATGCTAAAACATTTATCAATTTCCAAAAGCTATATTTGGAAGTTTCTTTGATTTTTGAATCTATTTAGCTCTTAGAAAGCACTGAGAATTGGCACTGCTGAAGACCACATAATTCTGATGTTTATCCAAAAAAAAGGGAAAGTAAAGCCAGTAGCACTTCTCTCTTTCACACATGGATTTGAAGGGATCTCCTGCAGAAAAGAAATGTACTATCTTCCATGGGACTATAAGATTTTTTTTTTATATCTGTGCAGAAACTGCCAATAAAAATAGAAACCAGTGGTTACTGTAACTCTTGGTATTGTGAAATAAACCAGTTGCCTCAATTAAGGGGTCAAACCACCATGCCATTTCACATGGCTTAACAGACAGCTTTGATTCTGTATATATTTTTAAAGTGGTAATGCACAGCATGGTAGAATTAATGATATAACAGCTGAAAAATTTGTCACTGCGTTACATCTCAAAGACCTCTATAGGAATTATACATATTTAAATATAAAAGGCTCCTGAAATAAATATTTTACCAAACCTGTTGGGAAGTTGATTTATTTTTCACAATTTTTATGCTTAGCAAAATAAGTAGAAATCTGTCACACTGTTACAAGCCTAGTTTTTAAGCTAGGTTTTATCTTGCACTAGTATAAATATTGCCAAAAACATTTCTCTACTGTCACTGTTTCGGAGGCAATTTCAAAAACGCACAACATTGTTATAACTCTGTCCGACTGAAACCAATACAAATCAGCAAGTGAAGAAGATAGGAGGTCTCACGGGATATTTTTCAGCTGCTGTGGGCAAAAAGTATGTCTGACGGTCTCAAGGAATTGTTAAAAGCAGCGAAGGAGGAGAAGATTTCAGGTAAGATGAAGCAGTTGCGTGTGGCAAGGGACAGAAGGACTAGCTGCAATCCCAGTGCAATGGTGGCAGCCCTGCAGCTACCCCTGCTAGACTTCGTGTAGAAGGCAATTAAAAGGATGTAAGAAGCATCCATCACAACCTCATTGTCATAATTTAGCCTCATTCCCTGAAGAAATTCCTTCCTGAGCAGACATAGGCATGTTTTGAGGACAATTTCATAACATGTTCTTGAATAGGTGAGGCCATACAGATCCTCAGCAATAAGGGTTGGGCAATACAGCTGAGGAATCATCTTGGCTAAGAGAAAAAATACTTATGAAATTCAACACAGGACTTCACCAATTCTTCTGATACATTCTCCCCGACTAATAAGGCAAAGGATAAAATCTGCACATATTCACCCCATGTTATAAAAAACCTACCAAATAACAGATCAATAAAGGTGGAAGATGGAAGAGACAGAGCAAGTTAACAGGATATTTAAAAATTAAAATACAGGAAGAAGGGATGAAATTCTAGAAAGCAAATTGCAATAGCATAGCAAAGGTTCAGGGAAGTGAAAGACACTGTCATCCCTGGAAGGCTACAGTAGTCTACTGCCCCAGTGTAATTCTATATTTAATGGGCATGCTGATGTGTGCTGGCCTTATTCATTGAGGTTCTAATCCCATAAGAATATTCACGTCCTTCTTGGAGGAATGTTCAGGGGATATTTGGAGCTCGGTTCTGAAACAGGGCCTGTCCCAAACTGGTTTAAGTTATGTTACAGAGAAAGGATTTGGATTTTTTTTAAATCCCAGACTTTCATGTTTGTGCACAAATTTAGTTTAGCTTAATTTTTCTTCAGAAATTGCAGTATTTTTTAAACAGGTTAGGTGGGGTTTTTTGGTGGGAGATGGTTAAGAGTATGATTTGTCCCTTTGGCCCCTGATTGCATATCTAATATCTGTGAGTTCAGTGACTGAAATCTAAAAAAGCTCGTAATTTCACTTACCAACTATCTTTTGTTCTTACTAATAATATTGATCATAGGATTCACCGGAATGAACTGAGGTATATTTCAGTTCTCTTCTTAAAACAGCAAAATCCTCTGCAGGCATTGCAGGATAAATAATATTGTTCTTATTCCCATTACTTATTACACATCCCAAGCTTTAGTTCACTTAATTTCCAAATTGTATATTAAGGTTATTTCAGTAAAACTATATGTTTCTTCATATCCTGCTTAGGTGTTTTTCAGTCTACCATGATGCTGAAGGAGGGCACAGTAAAGGTAACAGGCCTGAGTAAAGTGTTAGTAATACAGAAAAATATTTTCTTGAGAATTGAATTTCAAGACTTAGAAAGGGCTCAGGGAACACCCTAGCCTCAGAAAAGAATGGAGAGCTCACAATAATAAACACATCTTTAAAAGTAACTAAGACTTATATGGTTACAAAGAAAAGCTAACCAATGTAAGACTGCTAAGAACTGAAATTTAAATAACTAAGTCACACACAGAATAACTAAGACACATAGTCCTTATGGAAGAATTTAGTATGTTAAGAATCAAATAGCCTTAAGTTTGTCCTTGTGTCGTCTGTCCCCCCCCCCCCCCCCCCTCCCGCCCCCAGTATCACAGACCTGCACTTTCTATAACTGAAAACATCATAAAGGCAATACGTGACACTGGAAAAAAATTCAAGAACTCCAGTAAAATGCGTTTATGACTTTTCACATGTTTACTAAGTTATGTTATGGACTACACAGTGTGAATAAAGAGACTGGCCACAGCACACTGGCTTAGAGGAAACTTTCAACAATCTGGAGAAACTGACCAAGAGGAATTTCATAAAGTTCAGCAAAGGCGAATGCCGAGTCGCCAGCTGGGGAGGAACAGCCCCATGCACACCATGCTGGAAGCTGACTGGCTAGAAAGCAGCTTTGCAGAAAAGGACCTGGAATTCCTGGTGGACACCAAGTTGAATATGAGCCAGTGTTGTGCCCTTGTGGCAAAGGCCAACAGCATCCTGTGGTTGAGCTAGGAAATGAGGAAAACCATCACCAGATAGTGGAAGGAGGTGATGTTTCCCTTCTGCTCAGCACTGAGACGCACAACTGTGTTCAGTTCTGGGCTCCTCAGTACAAGAGACACATGGGTGTGTTGGAGAGAGTCCAGCAAAGGGCCACAAAGGTAATTAGGTCATTGGAGCATCTGACAAACAAGAAGAGTCTGAGAGAGCTGGGACTGTTCAGCCTGGAGAAGAGGAGGCTCAGAGAGATCTTATGTATATGTATAAATATGTGATGGGGGAGTGAAGAAGGCAGACCCTGACTCTTCCCAGTGGTGTCCAGAAAAAGGTTAAGAGGCCATAGGCACAATAGAGAAAACTTCATTTAAAGAAAAGAAAAAAATTTACTATAAGCTTGATCAAATACCGGAACAGGTTGCTTAGAGAGGCTGTGGGTATCTTTGGAGATATTCAAAACCCAGATGCACACAGCCCTGAGCAACCTGCTCTGGTTGACCCCCTCAGAGCTGGGGGGCTGGAGTAGGAGATCTCCCAAGGTTCCTTCCAACCTCAGCTATTGTGTGATTCTGTGAATATTGGACTAATCTCAAATCCCAGGTCTCAATGAAAATATATTTTGGAGCACCAAAGGGCCTGAACAAAAGTGGAAAAAATTTGAAAATATTTATAAAGGCAGAGAAATTCTCACCTGAGCACAAGATACAGACAAAAGTGATTAATTTCCCACTAATTCTTGCCTTTAGAATAATTCCTATTACTGGAATGCATAAGGTAATAGATATGCTAGCCTGGGTGTCCTATTAAAAGCAGAAGGACCAACAGAGGCAGTGTCTCTTTTATTGCATAAAAGAAACACTTTACTTAAAAAGTGCAGAATTTTGATGTGAGAGATATTGGCAGATTTTTTTATATTTCGTGTGTCGGCACAGTTCTCACAGGTCTTACAAAAATCAGAATGCGCGTGTATGTTCAACCTGTACTCTTCTGGAAAGTCATTCTGGAGATTTCTGTCTGGTTTCTGTTCAACACTCAAGATATTTCACAAGTAAATACAAGTTTTGAATAGTATAAGGAACACATAGGTCTAGATGAGATTCTGCTGTGGAAAAAAAAACAGTGTAAGAATATGACAAGAATTTTTGAGCAGCAAGGAAAACAGCAGAGTTTCTATCCCAGAGCTAAACAAGCAGTATTGTAAATACTACGCAAGAGAAAAAACAAAAGCCGAGGGGAATTTACTGCTAAGTATACAAATAGATCTCAATAAGTTTGTGGCCATCCTTAATATGTTTGCCTTAGTAAATATAGACAAAGCACAACATTTCCTTAGGATAATAATTTATGCCAAGATTATGCCTAAGTGCTTATTCCAGCCACTTGGACTGGTAACGACCCTGGGAGTATGAGCACACTGCCACATCCAAAAGCCATGAGACGCAAATCTTAATGATGAGGGGAAATGGAAGGCATTAAAGATGCCTGAGTGTTAGGTACAATGATAGTACACATTTAACCAGATTTCCACAGATGACTCACAAGAAAGGTGTAGCGCGCAATTATCTCACAAGAATATGAGGCTGTTAGTCTGTATGTGACAAAATGTAATAAAAGTTATATGTTAACCCATTTTAAAATAAAATAGGCTGGAGCCACAGCCCAAAGGAGTAACATGTTTTGCACCATTAGTTATGGCATGCCTACGTTTGCTTAAAATGATCACAAATTATAGGTTATGGTTGCCGAAAGAACCCTAACAAATAGTTTGCAAGGAAATACACAGGGGTTTCTTACATCTTTAAATCTTCCAGTTAGAAATGGGATACAAATCTGAGAGACATATGATATTTATAAATACACTCCAGAATATTTGCCAAAAGCATGGTTAATATCCAGATAATCTGTTTAACAGCTGTACCTGTTAAAATTATTTTTCTTAAATTGATCAGTTTCAGAAAGAATGTGAACTGTGATTGCCAGCACACTACTAGTGATGAAACCTTGTAGAAAAATAATTAAAGCTATCAGTAGGCTATTGCTAAGACAGTGTATTTTCTATTTGTTTTAAGAATTCTCAGTATTATACAGGGATTTTGTTTTAAAGCAACTAAAAGGTTCTTGCTAAGGAATGAAGGACAAAGATCATCCTTGAAGTGTTGAAGAACAAAAAATTTGAAAAGATATACAAAAGGTATTTACTTCAGAGGTCTAAAATTCGAGGATTGGAGACGCAAATGTATTCATTCACCTACACTCAAACATTGACCAAGTGAAAGGCAGACTGTCTTTGAAATGCAGGAAGAAAGGCCTTGTCATGAAATAAACAATAAGCGTTATATTATCAGAGCTAAATAGTGATAGGAAATGAACTTTCCTAAAGGTCTAGACCCAAATACTATGGTGTGAACGTAAACTTAAACCTAGAACTCTGCTTAGACAATTATTGGTAGTTAACTGTCAATAGGAATAATGTTACGAATGTACTATTATCCTGGTTTCAGCTGGGACAGACCCCAGTAGCTGCCATAGCGCTGTGGTTTGGATTTAGGATGGGAAGAATGTTGATAACCCACTGATGTTTTAGTTGTTGCTGAGTAGTGCTTGCACAACATGAAGGACTTTTCAACTTCTCATACTGCCCTGCCAGCGAGGAGGCTGGAGGTGCACAAGAAGCCGGGAGGGGGCCCAGCCAGGACCACTGACCTCAACTGGCCCAAGGGCTATTCCAGACCATAGGACGTCACGCTGAACAAACAACTGGGGAGGTTGGCTGGGGTGGGGCGGTAGGTGGTGAGCAATTGAATCATGCATTACTTGTTTTGTATATTCTTTTATCATTATTGTTATTATCTTCCCTTCCTTTTCTGTCCTATTCGACTGTCTTTATCTGAACCCACAGGTTTTACCTTTTTTCTGATTCTCTCCCCCATCCCACTGAGGGGGGAATAAGTGAATGGCTGTGTGGTGTTTAGCTGCCTGCAGGGTTAAACCACAACAACTATGTAATATTAGGAATATCTATGTAATGAAATAAAATATATATATATAATAGATTTGTAGCTTGCATTAGACTGGCAAGGGCTGCTAGCATCGTTCAAGACATTTTACAGTTCAAAATGATCTTGACAAACTGAAGACATAGTCTGAAAAAGTATGTTCATTTTCAATGGGAGAAAGTGCAAGATATTACAGACAGGCAGAAAAAAAATAATAAAAATCGGCTGTATAACCTGGGAAGCAGTTCGTAGACAGGAAAGGATTCAGCAGAAAAGGATTAGAACCTTTTTGTGAATCATAATGAAGCTGAAAACAGCAATGTTTTCCATTTCCAAAAAGGGTGGTGCTGATCTGGGGGTTTAGAGGAGTAGAAAAATACATAGGGTATCTGAAATAATCTTTCTGTTCTGCCAGGGAAGGCTTTAGGTTGATTAAAATGTACTCGCATGAAGTCCAGAAAACAGGGATGAAATATAACAGGGGTGTAGAAAACATAGCCTATGAAGAAATATGTAATGAATAGGAACTGGTTCATTTAAAGAGGAGGAAAGTGAAGGGCCCTGTGACAACTGTTTTCAAACCCATGAACCACTTCTATGGAGGGGAAAGGAACGCTGTTCACCAAGTAAATAGGATAAGAAGTCACAGGCTTGTACTGCAGGCAGGGTACATTAACCATGGTAAGCATCGCAATAAATTAGGAGGTTAGAAAGATCTTACAGAAAGTTTAGACAAGCCTGTACCAGAAAGCACAAGGGCAGCTGACTCTCTCTGGAGACCTGAGTTGCCTGGATGATTTCAGAGGGTTTCCCCCAGCCCTATGACCCACTTACAAGACATGAAAAAAAAAAAATGTGGTTGATTATTACTTCAACTTTCATGTGGCAGCTTCACTAGTAGACTCTACAGCTAATGATCACATCAAACTTTTCTTAATCGCGGTTTATCTAATAATGTACTGCATTAAGCAGTCTGCAGTGAAGCGCAAGTTACATCACGTTACTTTCCACGATCCCATGGAAACCATAAGCCAATGGCTGAGTTGAGAATGGCCTATATAAGGATACAAACTCAAACTTCAGCCTATAATTAGTATTATGAAATTCCAGGAACACATCAGCGAAACACGGGTCACCATCTGCTGACATTTTGGCAAAAAAGGGAAGAGAGGAAACTGAATGCCTGCCTAATTAGAAACTGATGTCAGAATCACCAACTCTTGCAGCTAAATACAGGGATGGGAAAGGTAAAACAAAAGCCCATCCTATGCTGAGTTCACAGAAACTGATATTCACATTTGTATGGGTAACCAAGGTTTTTAAACATTCGGTGTTATCATAAAAATACTTCTATAATCCCTGGAGATCATGAATTCAGACCGATTCAAACCATAATGCCTTTTTTATTGTTCTAGGTTGGAAAAGGTCTGTGTTTACCCAGAGACAGTTGGTAAAGAGGTCATATTCTGATGTAAATACATGAAAATAAAAATATAATTGCAAAAAAAAGAATATATAGAACAAACACCTTATAACCTTGATATGCAAGCACACAGATCTCTCTGCTGATGGACTTTATTACTGAAGTATACTATGTCTATATCTCAAAGGTATTATGAAAATTGAAATCTTCCCCAACAACCATCAGTCTCAAAGACCCATTTCCCCCTAGTCTTCCAAGAATGCCAAAACTGATAGACAAAAACCACCATGAAACCTTACAACCTCCATGACCTGAGTGTTCCTGTGTGCAGTTCACAAGGGTGATAACTTGCTCTGCTCAGGTGCAGAACATCTGCTGTAGTTAGAACACAAAACATCTGCAGGGGGACACTGCCACAGCACCACTGGCACTTGCCCATCCCAGGTCTATCCAGATTTCCCAAACAGGAGCTAAACCCTCAGAGCTGACTGTGCTCCTGCTCTTCTCCAGAAAATACCAACTTCTTGGTTGTGACCAACCAACACTGTCCTACAGCTTAGGTTGGGTATGAATTTGTCTTTGGTTAAACTGAATCCTGAAAAAATGTAAGTGCTTTGAGTTACAAATAATCCTTCTAATGCAGGTTTAAAATGCCTAATGAAATGCCATCCTAATATATGCTCTTTAATATTTAATAAAAATATTAAATACTACCTTCACACAGCAGAGGACTCTATGTGTGTATTAAAGCAGAAGATAGATTCAGAAGGTTTGCATCCCACATTATGCACTGAAGTTACAAGAGTTTCAGCCATTTTTCAGTCAAAAAAGATGTAAAATAATTGCTGAAGAAAATTTGAAGTGTTTTAGAATCAGCAATTAAACATTTTTTCCTTATTAAGCGAACTTGACTGATCTCAGATACAAAGATTAGCAGCTAATCTCAAAACTGGAGAAAAAGGCTGAAACACAACAAGAGTAAGAGACATCTAAATTTCTCAAATTTAAAACCTGAGGATGAGATCCCTTTGTTTTATAAAAACAGTGGAGCACTTCATAAGCAAGACAGCTAAAATAAAAATTTTGATAATTTTTAGAAAAATTGCATCCAGGTCCCTCCATGCAGCATCAAACAAACATGTTTTTAGCACATTTAGATTGGGTTGGTCACAACTTCTTAATAGGTGTGAAAAAACCAAATAAGTTGATAAAATAGTCTTATCAAAGGGCAAAAAGAAAACATAGTAGTCCTAAGCGGTTAATATATGAGAGACTCAGTTACAGATTTTCTACTTTATGTGTAACATTGGAAATTTTATGGATTTGAGAATACCTGTACTGCCTTTTCTGTTTAATGAATGAATGAAATATAAATGGAATTGCCAGTTATATGACACCAACAATATTACATATACCTTAAGAAGGTAGAATACAATCCATCCTAGCAGGTTGGCATCACTATGAAAAAAAAAAAAGAATGGAATCTGACAATTGTTTTGTCTTAAGAATCCATCCTTCAGATGTTAGGAATATTTCAATTAGAGTATATTCAGACTAGAACCACAGGAAAATCTGAACTAATCTATAGGCCAGTCCTATAACATTTAGGGTTCTGTTTAGCATTTACACTTAGATCCCTACAGCATCATTAAAAGATTTTGAGCCATTCTGTAACTTGCATGGAAGGAGTAAGATACATTAAATCTTCACAGGTCCAAAATGGTGCAAAACCATTACATTATAGAAAAACATGTTTTTTAATAATTTCCAGCAGTCCTAGTTCTAATATTTTAGTTCTAAAAGCATAACAATAAAAGAGCAAGAAACAGCCGAGCAGACTTCATGGTCTTCCCCAAAATGAGAAAGCATATAGACTATAGTATGAAAGTCTTGCAAAAGATACTTAATATTCTCACATTAAATTCTTAGAGAAGATCCTTGCTGCCTCTTTTTTACGTACAATCAATGGATTACTTAACACAAAAGGTCAGTCACGAACTCTATCACTCCTTCTCAAAGCATTTAAATGACTTTAGGGACTCAAAGACATATTTCAAGCTATGATTTCTTGAGTTTTGATGTTGTAAATATGCCATTCTGCACTGTAACATTTAACACAATACCCTAATTTTATATTGAGTAGACCTTTCTAAATAATTAAGAAACCAATTTGAAAACATAATAAATAAAATGGCTATTTCACTGCACTGTGAAATCATTGTATGTGCATCTCATTTGTGCATATTTGGGAAAATATTAAATCTGAACCGTTTCATTAATTCTAAAACAAATTATCATTCAGGTAATTGGAAATTTACTGGAAAATCACGTTAACAATTCATATGTTATACTGGTTAACAAATATTGGTCTTATGTTACTATCCATTTTTTTCCCATTATCAATCATAGATATCTAGTCAAAACATTTAGTTATCTAACCTAAATATCTATTCTAGGTCATAGTGAGAACCTTCCAAATTAGCTCTTCCAACCTTTCCAAAACTTATGTATTTGAACAAAACTGGTAAAAAAAAAAATCTTCTATGTATTCTACGTATTTTTTCAATTAATACTTTCCTGGAGGTTTTCCCTATAATATCTTGTAAAAGGTTTAATTCTGTGGAAGTTTTCATGGAAGGAGATATCAAACCCATTGCAGATTATTCATTTAGAAACCATGCTTTTTACTTACTCTTTTTTATTTGTTATTAGTTTTACAATCTTTCATCTTTTGCTCCACTTCTAAACAAAAATTATGTCTGAAATGTTAGTCTGCAAACAGAAAACCCTAGCTCTCTTTAAAAATTAATAAATATTGCTGCATTCAGCAAATAGTCATAACATTTAGTAAGTAATTGTGATAACACATTTAAAGTTTCACAAGGAAAACAAATGGGATACAATTTAACTATTTCTCATATTCAAGGTAGAACTCCGATTTAAGACCTCTGCTGAGGAAAGATATTTAAAAGGTATTGTACAGCGGTTGTTGCAGTCAATAAGCCCTACACCTACTGCAGCTATGCTTACATGTTCTTTTTACCTACACATTGAACAAAGAACCAACTGGTTGTAGTGAAATTCTCAGACTTCTCATGACATAGACTATATCTGAGAGTAAAACAAAGGGACATTGTGAATGGACGTAGTGTTTATTTTGTTAGACTTTGTTAATTGCAAGAAATAATCTCCAGGACAGATACATCAGGTATTAAGTGAATAATGCTTATGGACATGTGGATTTTTAATGGCTGTATTGTTCTCTTTGTTATTATTTTTTTCCCAATATAATGTTTTAATATTTAAAAGCATAGCATGTGTATATCCCAATTTTAACTAAAAAAAAAGTAAATGTGATTCTAATTTTACTTGATTACATACTGATAGCACACCACTTGAAATTGGTGAAATACAGTAAAAAATATATTCCCAAGGTTAAAGCACTGTTAAAAAAAAAAAAAAAATTACATGATTACACTACTGCATTTGTACCACAGGAGCATTTGCTAAATAGTACTATCATTCTCAGTAGAATTTTATGTTCAAAACAAGGAATAAAGAAAATTATGGGGAAAAAAGTGGCAAATTGGAAATAGAAACAGAAGCTCTGTTTCACAGGCTGTTGATGATCACTTTTCTATTTTATGTGTCAGGTTTAAATTTCCCTGTGGCAACAATTTAAATCTTTTTTTCTTTCCTGAGGCTGCTTAAAAATTTAATTTAGCTCAGGCACGGTGTCTATGTTTTATAATAGGAATGTAGAAAACTCTCCTAATTTGGGGGTTGACCCTTTTAACAGATTATAGAAATTTAAACATAATTAATCAGCTTTATTCATAGAGTTACATGGGCTTTCCACAATTTACTCATGTAAATTTCTTTGCTTGAGTTACAGTAGACTACATTAGAGAAGGGTATTTGAAGGCAGATATTCACAAGTCACACATTCTTGTGGTGCATATACAGTGGAAGAGTCATTTGCATGCACATCCACACACACACAGATACACATACATAAATCCAATAAATCTACATCTCTTCAGAAGTTTCACCAGTCATCCTCAACTCACATTAACTCCTTCGCATTCGAGTTCCTGTATTATTTTTCCTGTATTTTAGCTAAGGTTTGGAAATGGCTTCTCACTTCAGAAATTACTGCGGGGTACAGTCCTTTCATCCTTCTTTCCTGTGTTAGAATATCACAGTCCTCAATATGAAATGGTACTAAAGTCAGGTATTAGGATCACAGTTGTTTGTTAGGGACACCGAGTATTAAAGGCAAATACAAAAATTTAAAAGAATAATATGACTGCAAAATCCTTAATGACATACTTTGCTGTTTCCTTTGTAGGTTATAGCTGAAGAATATTCTAAATGGCTTTAACTAATAGCAAGGATAGCGATAGCACCATTTTTTTGTAAATGACAGAGTTCAACGCAGCAGACGTAAAGATTTCATTTCTCAGAACTTGCATCCTACTAGTGGATGAACTTTTAAAAGGGAAAAAGATGCCACTTGATCCATTTCTGGCATATCCACAAGTCTATAGCTTCACGGAAGTCAGGCAATGTCAACAGCAGTGATTTTCCCCTTAGTGTTTATCCTACCTATGTATACTTATCTAATTTCTTTTCAATGAACCATTCTCTTGATTCTGAGAAAGAGTGTGGATATTTATCTGTTTATATTATTATGTTCTAGATCCACCCCATCAAAAAAAACAAACCAAAACCCAAATAACTAACAAACCCAATATCTTCCAGACCTACCAAACAAGGTCATGGGGAATGGCAGCTCAGTACAAGCTTCCAATTCTCCATGTTTCACAGTTGTCCAGCAGCCGAGGAGGGGTGGTTATGAGGATTTCTGTGATCTGTTCCCACCTCTTTCTCACTCTGGTTCTGAGAGCAAATTTTGTTTTCAGTTCTGTGCTCTTCCCCTTGCCCAAGTGTGAAAGAGTACATTTCTTTTTCATACAGGTGTTTCTGAATGTATAAATAAATTATATTTAAAAGAAGATTAAAGAAGCTAAAGAAGAGAAGAGCTTTATTTTAATAGAGAAGAGCATGAGAAGAGATTTTGGCTGCTGCTCATTGTACTTTTTGAGGTCACTGAAGAGAAATCAGCTGAAATTATCTGAATAAAAAAATACCCTGGAAATATTGTTCAAAGGTTATGGGTGAATAAAAGATCACAGTAAAATTAGAAATTACTGCTAAGCGAAATAAGAGAAGTCAAGGGGATAATTAACTAAGAATGATTTCAGAGTAAAAGGACATTGCTCAGTTAGCTTAAGTTCCATCTATTATTAAAGAACACAGTTAAATCTGTGTAATAGTATTGGGGTTGTTTTGTTTATGAGTTGATTGAAAACTTCTTTGATGGCAAATAGAAAATGTGTCATATACAAGAAAAACTAAGAAACTGGGGCCTTTTCCTGCTGTTCTTATCACAATTTGTTGAACAAGGCAAAAGGAGAGTGAGATAGTGAAAAAAAAAACGGTGAACATATGAGGGGAGGAATCGAGTGTTTTCATTACATCATCCCTACAGATGCCATAATCCATATCTCTGCATGAAAACCTCTTGTGGGATGGGAAAGCACCAACAGGACTGAAGTAATCTGTGTCATGATCCATCTCCATGACATCCCAGGGAATAGAAGCATTTGAATCCAAATCCAGTCCATATAAGCTTGCATTAATTACCTTGTTCTGCTCTATCTCTCTGTAGTGAAGGCCAGAACAAATGACAGCTGAGCAAAAATCCTAGGTCAACGTGGTTTGTCATGGTATTTTATGCCAATCACGGTAGGCCATGGTATCTCAAGACCTGCAAGCCTTCACTTCTGCACTAACAACATCTGCCAGCTTAGAAGAGAGACATCACTTTTTTACCCACTTTACTTTTGGAAGTGTTTTTCAGGGATGCGAATACTTTCACATAAAGAAAAATACGAAACAAACTTGATTAATGGCTCTTTTCCATCCCTTAAGAAAGTGTGTCCAAGGGAGGCATGCAAGATCCAATAGTCAGCAAAAATAAACACATTAAAATAAAATAAAATAAAAAATAAAATAAAAATAAAATAAAATAAAAATAACAGGATATGTATACATACAGCCTGATGTCATAAACTGTCTAGGAAAGGCAATTTGACTGTTTCTCAGAATCTAGTACTAATGGTAGTTCATTCTCTGTCAATGTCTACAGAAATAGTATGTAATAAATAAACATTTTGGTGTATGCTAATTAGTTTTTGTCTTCATTAAGGTTACTCTTAATCACTTAACATTGTTATCATCATTTATCTAACTCTCCTCCTTATGCTTTTAAGTGTTTTTAGGAAGATATTTAAGAAGCCTCTTTCAATTCAGCGAAACATTAATATGAAAGAGACATTTTATAAAACCAGCACCAAAACAAAGCATCTTGTAATAGGCCATGGGTTGATTAAGAAAATTTGGTTAGCTAGATCCAATTGTTGTAATCATGAAAATAACAAATGGATTGAGAATTAGTTAGTGATTTAATTATTTAACTAAAATATAAATTCAGTTTTCATGTGCTCTTCTTTAACCCTGCTGTAAGTTGCCTTCAACCTCTCAACAAATTCGAAAATATTGTGCTACTTAAGGACATGATTTTTGTTCTGAAAACAAAAAATGTTAGAGAAACATTTGTTCGTTATCATACTGATCAATTAACTACATTTTGTCTACTTCATGTTACACTGATGACACGATAGAGTATTTGCTTTTTCTAAAATATTTTTCAAGGTTATGTATCCAGTACAATCCTAAACCACCTACAAATAGATAAAATTTTGGGTTTTCCCCACTTCTCAGGTCTGCATTGCAACCATCCTAAATGTTTATAAAGATATAGCATTGGAGAAGATAAAGTGAACTTTATTTTAAACACTGCACAGTAAAAGAACTGACTTTATTATCTCAGTTTTCAAATATAATGTACACAGTTGGATTACAGTTAATGTTTTTATACTGGGATCATGAGATTCTAAAATATTCAGGTGAAAAAAATCTGGTACTGGATAGAGAATATTTGAAGACTATATTTTTTTGGCAATTTCTGTGATATGCATTGTTTATTTGCTACATTACACGATGACCTCAAGAATTTGAGAGTCAAGAGAAAAAAATTCTCCAGCATATTTATGAGCAGAGTTCATCTCAACCCTCTTTAACTTTAATTTTCTTCTTAGTATTTGAGTTGGACCATGTTTTCCAAAGCTGAGTACCTATTAATCCTTTAAATAAAGAGCTAGGAGTTCACTGATTTCACAGTCTGGTAGTACAGTGGCTTTGAATGGCATATTCAGCATCTTAAAAGATCAAGACTGGTGTCTGAAAACTTAAGACCATGACCAGAGATGCATTTAACAGTGAGTATTATCATAATGAATAAATATCAATACATGCCATGAAGATATGCAAGCAAAGGTCAAAATAAAATTATTGGGAGTCTTCAAAAAAATCAGGGCCAGATTTCAATATAGAAATACTCATTATTCATAAAGTGGTAAAGCATGAACAATTCACTAGAATATATGTTACGTAAATGCCTCAATATTTCAGAGATAGGAGAACCGTCCTTATTTACACTAAGGTTAATTCCTGATCCTTTAGCAACATGAAAGAGCCTTTCAAAGTGAAAACAGACACATCTATACATGCCTACTGTGACCAAGGAAATAACAATTAGAAAGGTGTTAAATTGTATTGATGTATACAAGGATAGAGCCTAAAGTTGTTTTAAGCCCAGATTTACACTACCTGATGTCAAAAGGAATCTTTCTAGGGATGGCTTGAGATGTTTCACCATGATACCTATGAGACCTTAATTAAAGAATGAAAAACTAGCTGCCTAAAACATGAACGCACACTGCAAGAAGTCCTTGGAACTGCAAAGCAAACTGAGCTGCTGAAAAATATTTCAAGTGGACAAGTTTCTTCCTGATACAGAAGGTAATATATTCTACACTATAACCTCAATGCAGCTACGCTGAAAATTTGATGGTACATCGCACAGATATCCACAAGATGTGCAAGTCTAACAGCATTATAATTCAGCCATGCCAGGGAGGCTCCTGCCTATGGAAGAACAGACTATGTGAAGCACGTTGCCAAATCGGGCTCTGTATCGTTCACACTTCACAGGGTCTGAGAATCTTGTAAGAAATTTTGCCAGCAGCTCTCCACGCACATCGAGTTTCCTCGTAAGCTCTTCCTTTCAGCACCTGAGTCACATCTTCCCCTTCTCCAAGTCTCAGTTCTGTCATCCCCATTAGTGATATTGGCCACTGATTTTTCTCTTACATACCGTGTAGCAGCTTTGGGATCATCGTGGTGTAATCCAGCGCAAAAAGTGAACAGATTGAAGACAGAATCCCACACATATGTTGCATAGCAGAGTCTTCTGACTCAGCACAGCAGGAGCTATCTGATACCATATAGAAATTACAATTTTCTTACATTGTCTAGATAGCTGAGACAGAATAAAATCAAGCCACAGCTCCATACTCCTCCAAATTGTCTGTCTACCTATGTCGCAAAATGCAGCTCCACTTTGAGAGCCATCATTTGACCAAAAGTGGTGCAGTTTCTAGGAATTTCATGCCAGCAGCCTCCTCTGGACCTCAAAGCATTTTGCCAGCAGTGGACTTTTCTCAAATTGTTTTCAAACAGACCAGGCACCTTCATATTCAGTAATTCCTCTAAGTAGTTTAAAAAGTACCCCAAAATTTTACTCCAATAATTGATAAGTACTCTGACATATCAGGCATTTTAAAAAAATATGACTAAACATAATCATACTGAAGCATTAGCAGATTTCCAACTCCAAAGATGAAATGTGTTGTTTCTTTCTCCTTTCACCTTTTTCTTATGCTTTACTGATTCACCTTTCCCCATCTTTCTCCTTCCCCCTGTCAGACAGGAGGGAGACTGACCAGCTCCATTGACAAGAAAGTCAACATTCACAGAGTCAACCTAGATGCATTCACCTTGCAATGGTTAATCAATCCGTTTCCCAGGAACACTATCCATGTAATATAAACAAACTGTATAGGAGAACAAAATAATTTTAGATG
The DNA here is from genome assembly GCA_017310255.1 of Butorides virescens. Taxonomy (NCBI): domain Eukaryota; kingdom Metazoa; phylum Chordata; class Aves; order Pelecaniformes; family Ardeidae; genus Butorides; species Butorides virescens. The sequence continues at coordinate 47,314 of JADKXX010009341.1, read as the reverse complement.
ACTAAACTTAAAAATTAAATAAAATCCCTTCATAATTGTGGAGTGGTTTTATTGCATGGATCATCTTCTACAATATCATAATTGTATGATTCACCTTCAAAGGTAAATGCAGAAAAAGAGAGAAAATTTTGCTAGAGCATAGATTTAAAATCTTTTCAGACTCCAGGGAATTCATGTTATGTAGACATCTGAACGACCTTCATACTGTTATCCAGAAAATCTGAAGCTGAACTGAAACACAGCTGATGACTGTCACCACCATGCTTCCAGTTGTACAAGTTCTCATAAGACCTTCAAGAGAGAAGGTTTCAATAGAGGAGCAATCATGAAACATGCATGAAAGCAAAGCTATTGGCATGCTGTATTTTCTTGGACAACCTCTAACGTTTAATACTAGAATAATGAAAAGTAAGTCAAATATAAAAAAAAAAAAAAAAAGTAAAAATATTTTCCTGCAAAGGGATATTTATCAAACTCATTTTTACAAAAATCCAGCTGAAACTTGGATTGGGCATTGTTCAAGACTGAAAGGCAAACCTTTGACTTACTTTGAATGAAGAGGTTTAAGTTATGAAAAGTAACTTTACCTTCATACTGATGGTGAAACCAGGTAAATGCAGACTTGTTGGCAACCAGTCCTCTGTTCCTTTGTGCACCACTGTCAGTGGTATATATTCACTCTTATATTTCTGTTTAAGATAAATTCTGAGTCAACTGGAAGCTAGAAATATCTTAGTAAGTATTAGTGCCTTGTATTTAACTTTTCATATTACAACTTAATAGTTGTCAGATCATTGTTGATGACTGGAAGATGGTAATTATTAGCTTTATTCTTCACAATACAAAAATGTGTAAGACAGAACCGAACTTAACCTTATAAAAGAGTTTGTGAAACAGCTGTAGAGAATAAAGAAAATACTTTCACTAGGAAAAATTGAGGAATAACAAGTTGTGTTCATATTTCTGTTTCATGTTCTCTCCCTGTGAAGAACCTTTGCTCCCCTTGGTAGTTCAGGCCTGCTGCTCCATATCAGCACTCTGTGACTCTCAGTAGAGATTAAGGATGTGCTTCCAGCAGAAATGGACAGGCATCCAGCAAGTTGTTTCACAGGAATCACTTGAAAATCTAGAGAGAAGTCATACTTTATTGTTACTGATTCAGGAGGATATTGAAATTCTATATGCTGTTTACTGTGAATACTAAAGCACGCAAACGTAACATTTACTGGATTTTGCTAATATCCAATGACACATCTACAACTGGCATTTAAATGAACAATTATGTCACATGCATTTTCCTAAAAGGTGAACAAAACCCAAAAGTTACTGTCTGAGGATCCTTCTTTTAAAGCTTGAACAAATATTAATAGAGGAGTTCTACCTCCTCCCATGCAAGTATTCCCCTCAGCTTGTATGTGACTTCGTGACGTTGGAAATCAACCACCATATAAACAAAAAGCCAAGAAGAATTAAAAAAAAAAATAAATAAAGAAGATATAAAGTAACCTCAGTCTATTGAAACTGCATGGACATGGAAAAACACTTAGCAAAGATACTGAGACACGCTAGAGCATTTCAGAACTCTTTTGCTTTTGTTGTGTCATGAAAAGCATCAGGACATCAGGACCTTGGCCTCCTTTTTCAGATTCCTATGAAATGCTATGCAAGTGTGCTAACAATAAATCAGAGTACAGAAGATGTGGGAGGCAGAAATTTTCCATTAGGTGACACCATGTCTTCTACAGCCAATTCAAAGTTATTTCCCAGCAAGAAAACCTTTCCCTAGACCGGTTTTCAAAGACTCAAACTATGGGGCTTCCATCACTTCTCTCTAGAGACTATTCCACAATTCTAATAGATCTCACTATTAGATACATTTTCCTGGTAATAAGACTAAATTTTCCTTTGCTCAATTTCATCCCTGCAAAATGCATCCCTTGGTTGCAGTATGAAACACTTGCTGGTTCAAAACTAACCATGTGTCTTTTTGCTTCCACATAGCAGCATAACCTACAGTGCTCTGGGTTTATTAACTTTATTTTTAAAGATTTTATATGCTATAAAAGTCACCATTTTAGTATATAAACCACTTTTTTTTTCCATTTTTACTTTTCCATAAGTGGGAATTCCACTTCCCCCAATTCCCAAACCCTGAAGTTTAGAAAGCTGCACCTTTATGCGTTGTTAATGGCTTGGGTTCTGTCTGCCTGGATTTTCACCAGCAGTTCAGCACTTACAGAAAAGGTTAGAAAACTTTAGTTCTGTGTGAGTGAGTATTTTAACTTCTTTAAACACATAATTTCGTGGCCTACTTTCTTACACCAAATGGACTCAGACATATCTAGTACATACAGGTGCATTCAAGAGGATTTTCTTCATTTACATTTTAAATATTTAAATACTACATTTACCCTGTGTAAATTCATTTCCTTGATTTAAAAAAAAAAGGAACAAATAGGAAAAAAAAGATAAGTTTATTAATACACAACTTACATTTAACAAAATTTTATCTCTCAAATTTGTATATAGATTTTACTCCTGTATTATTTCATGCTTACCCCTGAAATGCCACACATACCATGATCCTGTTCCTCAGAATATCAGCAGGGTTGCACTACATCGACCCCATGGCCCTTGTGCAAGCAAGCGCTAGGAAGGTGCATAATTTTTCCTGGTTTGAGGGGCTTTCTGTAGAACACTGTACACACAGCCAGTGTTTCCGTGGGAATTTTTCAAGGTACTTTGCTAGGGTCCATGCCTGTGCAAGTCTTAATCAAATGTATATCCAGATGCTGACATAGATGCTCACTGTCTAGTTGTTTAACGTTACGCAATATGTAGCATGTTAAGACCCTCAAATATTTAGAAATTCGGGAAAATTGGTAAGAGGATATAGATTTCATAAGAAATTACAGGAGGTGGCTTTGGCTCAGCAGAAGGTAAAATCCAGTGTTCACTGCTGAGAAACGCAGCATGGGTTTCCTGAACCTTGGGAAACTTGGGGGAGCCCAGAGACCCACCGGGAACCCACAGCTCATGCAACAACGGCTGATGAGACCTGGGCAGGGCCAGGAGCAATGGTGGCCAAGCCCCCACATCTATCAGAGAAGCCCCTGGGGAGCCCTGGTGACCGGGATCCCCACCAGGACGGCGGGCACACAGGGCACGGCGTGGCAGCAAGGGCACGGCGCAGCAGTTTGCACGGGAAGGGCGCTGAAGCTCTGCCAGCTCCACCAGGGAGCAATGGTACCCACCCAGCAGAAGGCCATGGCCTCTCTGAACTCACCACCCACCATGGGGTTGGACTGGATGACCTCTAGGGGTCCCTTCCAACCCAAAACATTCCATGATTCTATGACGGCCCTGCTCTTACACCAGTACGGGATGGGGGCAGTGAGCACCCGGTGGGAGCTGAACTCCTCCCCTGGGTGACAGAGCCCCGGGAGGGGGTGAGGAGCATCAGGGAGGGCGAGGGAGAGACAGACAGACTGCTGGAACCGCACCCTGCCTTCCCTGGGACAGACGGACAGGCAGACAGGACACACGGCACGGAGGATTCCCCGTCCTCTCTCCGCCTGGTTGGACACAGGGACTGAAGGGACAGGGGGCAATGGTGACAAGTCCCTGCCCGGTGCAGGAGGACTATAAGGATGTTGTGAGGTTACGCAGGGAGAAAATTAGAAGGGCAAAAGCCCAACTAGAACTTAATCTGGCTACTCCCATAAAAGACATTCAAAATTAAACTCCTGTTGGCTGGAGGTTAGTAAAGGAGAAACCCATCTACAAGAAGGGCCAGAAGGAGGATCCGGGGAACTACAGGCCTGTCAGCCTGACCTTGGTGACAGGAGAGGTTATGAAGCAGATCATCTTGAGTGCCATCACATGGCACGTACAGGACAACCAGGTGATCAGGCCCAGACAGCATGGGTTCATGAAAGGCAGGTCCTGCTTGACCAACCTGATCTCCTTTTATGACCAGATGACCTGCCTAGTGGATGAGTAAAGGCTGTGGATGTTCTCTACATGGACTTTAGTAAAGCCTTTGACACTGCCTCCCAGAGCATTCTCCTGGAGAAACTGTTTGCTCATGGCTTAGACGGCCATACTCTTTGCTGGGTAGAAGACTGGCTGGCTGGCTGAGCCCAGAGAGTTGTGGTCAATGGAGTTAAATCCAGATGGTGGCTGGTCACAAGTGGTGTTCCCCAGGGCTCAGTGTTGGGGCCAGTTCTGTTTAATGACTTTATCAATGATCTGGGTGAGGGGATCAAGTGCAGCCTCCATCAGTTTGCAGATGACACCAAGGTGGGTGGGAGTGTGGATCTGCTGGAGGGGAGGAGGGCTCTGCAGAGGGACCTGGCCAGGCTGGATCCATGGGCCCAGCCCAGTTGGGTGAGGGTCAACAAGGCCAAGGGCCGGGTCCTGCCCTGGGGTCACCACAACCCCACTCAGCGCTGCAGGTGTGGGGCAGAGGGGCTGGAAAGGTGCCCGGGGGAAAAGGGCCCTGGGGGGGTTGGTCAAGAGGGGGCTGGAGATGAGCCAGCAGGGTGCCCAGGTGGCCAAGAGGGCCAGCGGCATCCTGGCTTGTATCAGGAGTGGTGTGGCCAGCAGGAGCAGGGCAGGGACCGTGCCCCTGTGCTGGGCACTGGGGGGGCCACCCCTCGACTGCTGGGGTCAGGGTTGGGCCCCTCCCTCCCCGAAGGCCCTGGGGGGGGCTGGAGCGTGTCCAGAGAAGGGCAGCGGAGCTGGGGAGGGGTCTGGAGCCCCAGGCTGCTGGGGAGCGGCTGGGGGAGCTGGGGGGGTTCAGCCTGGAGCAGAGGAGGCTGAGGGGAGCCCTCATCGCTCCCTACAACTGCCTGAGAGGAGGGGGGAGCCGGGGGGGCCGGGCTCTGCTCCTAGGGAAGGGGAGATGGGACGAGGGGCAAGGGCCTCAAGTTGTGCCAGGGCAGGGTGAGGTTGGGCCTGGGGAACAATTCCTTCCCCAAAGGGCTGTCAGGGGCTGGAAGGGGCTGCCCAGGGAAGGGGTCGAGTCCCCACCCCTGGGGGGATTTCAAAGAGGTGTAGATGTGTTGCTTAGGGTCATGGTTTAGTGGTAGACTTGGCAGGGTTAGGGTGACAGTGCGATTTGATTATCTAAAAAGGCTTTTCCAGCCTAAACAATTCTATGATTCTGTGGAAGAGCGCAAAATGAAATGCTGCATGGGTGGCATACCCTAGAAGTTGTGGAAAAGACATGCATATTAGGAAGGCATATAGGTTCAGTTTATCAGAGCAACATTTGGCCAAGAAAAGAGCTGTCCTGATTTGGCTCAAGTTTAAAATCAGGGTCAAGTGAACTTGTTTTACTAAAACAAGAACTGACCTGAACCTTCACCAGGCATGAACTACTTAGTAAATATTTCAGAGCAGCATGAAAAATGTAAAATTCTGCATAAATGCTTAAGCATGTGACGCTTGGTTCTGCCATCCTTACTCACATCAAGTAGTTCCTTACTCTTTGAGTAGTCCCACAAAACACATGTATTTACCCAGGGAATAAGCTGCACAATGTAATGGTACAGAGCAGCACTATTTTTGCCTACTCCTTTCTTCAGTGGTTGGTGAGGAAGATGTCTCACATACCAGACCTGACAGTAATGCAGAATAAAATGCCTAGAGAGAGGTAGATACCACTATGATTAAAGCAGTTTCTGAGCTAGACCCTTTTCTAATCTCTGCTTTAAGTACAGTACTTACTTAATAACAATCTGAATACATTTTTTCCATGTTAAAATCTTCTTTTGACACTGCATCTGTCACACAGCCAACACGTCTGACCCAGATGTACTGAGTAAACCCCACAGATTATTTGTCAAACAAATTCTGGAACCTAATATTTGGGTCTTTTATTTAATTGGTATGCAAATGAAGAAACAAGACAGCATTTGTGCTCGATACAGTTGTCACTTCAAATTCTGGTAACATTCATTATCATGCTTACAGATGTTTTTTTTACACCTAACATCTGCCAATACTACCTAAACCGCAGGAAGTTGACAAACCTGTGCAAACTTCCTCTCAGTCTCCCTCTCGCTTTCTGTTATCTGTTCCATGCACACTAATTTTGTGCATCTGAGGCCTCTGCTCGCCAGAATTATGCCTGCTTCCTAACACCTCTGCCTCCAGAGCTTTGGATTTGAAATTGAACAGACACAGAGCCAATTTATCATAGGATGACATGTGTCATGTTCATGGTACAACCAGAGGGACCTACTGTATGCACTGTATTTATCCTTTTGTTGTCAACGCGGACAAAGACAATACTGGCAATAGGCAGCTATTAAATTTTTTAAATACAATACATATACTTAACTGTTCTTCTGTTAGAGTTGGGGTTTTTAAATGTAGTACTAGCTCTTTTTTTTTTTAACACCAGATTTCCTTTGTCAGATAATCATCTGTCATTCAGGCATGCAGCATATTAAAATATGTGAGCACCAAATACCAATGCATTAGCAGCAAGTCTTCAACAAAGCAACATAAAAACCATTTCATACATACTCTTTCTGCGAGTAAGAAATCATAATCAGGTTTAATGACAGCTTACACATATTTGTATGTACTAATGTTGTTTGTAGCTGTATTTATACCTAACTATACATAATGTGTTTACAGAATAGACATACAAATATATGCATATGTATGTCTATAAATATATGTGTGCACGTGTGTGCATGTGTGTTTGCATATACATATATGTATATATAACATATAGTTCTCTGCAAGATAAAGATACAGACAAAATTAGTAGCCTGAGTAGTAATGAGTGAATTAAATAAACATCTCAAAACATTAAGAAGAGATTTCTATCAGAAAAGTATGTCCAGATATTTCATTCCTAGAAGAGCAAGAAAGCAAATGTTGATGCAATTTGCCTGTCACCTCCCCACTCTGAGCCACCTCAGGGATAGAGAAATCCCTGGCACCTTTCAGCTGATTCCGGATACGTTCCCTGACACCTCATTCACCTGCCATCTTTGCAGAGAAATATCCTGGACCCGGCAAAGGATCTATGCTTTCACTGCAGTGATAATCTTGCAATGTGGCTTTACTTTAAATAGTATTGTTCCTACACGATCTTCTTAGTTAAATCTACTGGTTGACCTACACAGTAACACCGAGGTGGGTTTGATGAAGAAGTAGCACAGGAGAACTCTTCAGGGGGCAGAAGTTGAGGGCTTTGTTTCAGGAGAGGTTAAGTAGAGACTGTGACTCAACAACCTGAATGAAAAGGGGGAAGAGCCATTTCTGCAAATACATTTCTCATTCAGAAAAACTGAAGATACTATTTATTCAAATGTATTTTGTATTATAGATGCATATGAGCTAGTTATTTTGAATTCATAGGTTATCATAAGTCACCAAGGTCATATCCTGTTACTTCTTCTCCCATATTTGATGAATGAATCTGTTCAAACAGCGGATTAGCGCACTGTATATAGTGAATAGTGGCCAGACATACCATATTTCATACTACATAATTTTAGTCATAAAACTATTCCAAATTCACAAAAAAAAAGTGGATTTGAACGTTTTCATAGAGTGCAAATGATTGCATAATACAACAAATTCTGCATATGCATTTGTACATATGATCTGCTTTACGCTATTACAGCCTTAATACAATGGAAGAGAAGTGAAAAAAGAGGTAATCTTGCTCCATTCACATTCACTCTTAAAGCATAATCTACCACCACTCTATTCCAGTTTAGCAGACTATGGGTTTCCCATTTTTTTATTTGCCAGTATGAGAAGCATCAGATTTTTCTGCTGAACGTGAGGGATAGAAAAGAGTTAGTTAAAGTCTTCAAAAATTCAAGGTAGATTCAGATTGCCTTTTAGATGAAGTGAAGGATGAAGAGCTTTGATCTTATTTGATATCATTCTGTTCCTCTATTCCTGGTAATGTAAAACCATACTAGAAAAAAGCTAACAGTGGGGGAAAAAAAAAAAAAGGAATGAAAAATAATGGCTAAAACCAGGAAAGCATTAAGATAAAATAAACCAAGTAATCCCCATTCTTCATAATAGTCTTTCTACTGGAGGAATAAAAGACATGGAAAGTTAGGCAATACATTTTTGCTGTAAGTTAGCATAAAAGATAACCAGAACTAGGCATATTATGCATTTTGTTTTGTTTTATTTTTAAACAATTGGAGGGAGAAAAAGCTTGGATTTAGCAGAGAATTTGCAACTGAAAATTTTCTGACAGCACTGCCTCTGCCCATCTGTGCAAAGATTTTTAGTAACGCAAACATAGCAGTGATGAAGAGCATAACATGAAATACCATGTATTTGGCTCATTTCAAGATACCAGCCAAAGAGCATGGCTCAAAAATCATAAAATGACTGTGCAAGTTTTCCAGCATAAATATTCCAGTGGATAGCTGTTAATTGTCAAAATAGTCACAGGTGAATCCTCACAATCACATACTTTAAAGTTTTAAGGAGAGTTTCAATTTTGTTATAGGGCAGGAACAAGGATTAACAGTGAGTGGGGATGAGGGTGGAGGGTTCTTCCTCTTCACCCCATACAATCTTTCTCCTTAGTCTTTTCCCACCTCCATGAACATGCTTCTTCGTATATAAGAAGCAGATTGGAACAGCTTGATGGTGTTTATATTTTATGCACAAGAAGCTATTGATTTTATGGGATTAACTACTCAAGCAACAGGAATGAGATACACAAGGCAAACATCATCAGGCAGAAATAGGCCAAAATGTCTACAAAGTAGAAGATCTTCATCTGACTTGTGAAAGCAATATAATTTGGTTTTATTCTACAGTGAATACAGAAAAAAAACATAAAAACATGATGGGGGTGAATTTTATGTAAAGGCTTTATAGCTCAAATGATTCAAAGCTCCTTGTGCCTGCTATAGCTATCTCTTATGATATATTGTCGTGGGTATTTCCTGACCAGTGCCTTATAAGTGACTAAAGTACAAGTTTTTGCTCAGCTTCTGGTATTCACAACTATACAGTTGAAAAAAAATAGTAAAACAAATAACACTTCAGCTTTTATAAACACCTGTAGACACTATTATTATTATAGGCACTTGTTTCACTGCTCTTGGATAATGGGAAGTTTACTTCACATTATAGAAGTTATACAGTACACAGTTATGCAATCATTTTTTCCCTACGAACAGATACAACAGAGGCAGGAGTACAGTTATGTGAGTCTGAACAAATCTGAACAAATAACATTTGGGTCTTTTAACTGCTGTTGATAGGAGCACCAGGGAAGGCAATTGGAGTCCTCATAGCCCTCCAGCCTGGGTAACAGCTATATCAGTGGGGTCTAAATGGGAAAGACAGTAAAGTGGAAACTAAGCACAACAGAAGATGAAAAACAAAAGGAGGAAGAAGAAATATATACTTTTATGTGTAAAATCTACATCTCTGGTAAACTCCTGAAAATTTTCTGAAAAAGGAGTCAAACTGTTATTACCTCCACCTCAGACAATACATGTGCTCTCTAAGGATTTGAAAATTCCACATTTCTTTAACAAAAAAAAAAGAAAAAAAGAAAAAACAGGTGTGAGCAAAAGGAGGAGGCAAAACTATGATAGAGTCATTAAGGGACAAGGACTCCAGCTTGCCCACATGTATAACCCACACTTCTGCTGAATTACAGTCACGGAGTTAGCAGGTAGTTTGTCCTATATAGATAAGTAGGAAAGCTATACGCTCAGAAATTCAGGCTGATGAGAAAGTACTGCTTACAGGCAGTTTAAGGTTCTTGTTTGTCTTTCTCAGAATATTTTTTTAATAGACAAATCAGGCTAAAAGGATTTTATTGGGATACCCAAACAAATGAGCAGATAAATCAGACATTTAAACAACAGTCCTCAATATTAACATCAGTCAGAACACTCAGCTGCACACTTTCAGCTCTGTACAATAGTCGTTTAATTATGTGCAATGCTGAGAATAATTCATAGCAATCTTGCTTGGATTTTTCTTCGGATTCATTTTAGTTTTGAAATCCATGCACTCCATCATACAATGAGCAAATAAATCTGTCAGGCACCATATTAATCCACAAGGACATCAGCTATTGCCCCTTCCATATAAGACCTGAGTCCCACTATTTGCAGAAAGTTGACCTATATGCAAATGTTGCATAGAGTCAAAATTCAAAGATTAAATATAGATTTCCTAGCTCTATGCTATTCAACCTAACCTTACTTTCAAAACACCAAGAGAAATTTGAAACAATTCATTGAATGTTTCCCCTAAATAAGTAAAGAAAGTGGGCAGAAGAAGCTCTTGAAAAACTTATGTGCAGTTTAAACAGACCAGCTCTTTCTACCCTACCAGCCCGTTCAATCCACCTGTGGGTTCAAGACAGCCCACTTAATGAGAGAAGAGGCCTGTTCCTAGCTCTTGGAGCCATGTTGCCCTCCAGCCACATTTGTTGGTATGGAGGAAGAGCATAATACCTATGTTTTCAATGACTCTGCTTCTGAGTACTTGTACTGCAGCATCTGCTGCAATTTAACATCTGCCCATGCTCTCAAAGTGTCACTGTTTTGAAGGAGAAAGAAAAAAAGACTGACAGTGACAACAGGCTCTAGAGTGCTCACAACATTGCAGAGATTGAATAACAAAGAAAAAACAAGCTGCGATGGGTAGAGATGTGGAGAAAGGATCACACACTCTTTCCAATACTTTTTACCTCAGCTGGCAATGTAAAAGAAGTTAGTACCAAATAAAGAAGAACTGTCTCAATGTGAAATAGTCTTTTTTCTGTATTTTTACACCTCTCTGCCTTCAGGGTCTGCTCATGAGTCTCCTATCTAGCATGTACCTCTGACAGTAGCCTTCCTCAGTGAAGGGCTTGGACCTGACTTGGGGAAGGGAGCTCATAGGTTTCCAGCAGCACAGGAGGCCTCCTACGTCTCTTGAAGGTCATCCCTGTTCAGTAGCGGCACATAAGAGCAAACACCACTTACATTTGGATGCTAACCCTCGTGAACATGGGAAGTGTTTGCGCTACATCACTGCCCTGGCCGAGTCGTGCTATGGAAGGTGAGTACAAGGATATGCTTCACAGTCTTCTACCAGAGGTCCTTGCCAGGTGAGCAACCTGTGCATCCCTGCTGCCTATTTCTTTTATAATAATTTATCTTTTCAGGGCTAACTGCAGAAGGAAAGGATGTTAAAAAAAGGGTTAACCTCGCTCGGCTTAAAACAGGAAAAAAACCAAACAAACAACAACAAAAAAAAGCAAGCTGTAATTCCCTTTCTAGGGGGCTAAAGGTTAGGTTTGTTAACAAGGATCTTGTCTGTGACCCTTCAAGCCCTCTCCTGTTCATCAGTGAGAAAAGCATTTTGACTTCTAAGAGGGCCTGAAAGTGCAAATTTTATCAGATAGTGTGTCCAGGTAGATTTCAGTCTTAGAGGAAATAGAGATGGAGCTTGTGGTGAAGATGGCTAATAAGCAAATATTCATTTGTTAATGTTTGTATGAGGTATTTACAATTGTATCTGGTAGTACATATCTGCTATATCTATTTTGTATTGCAATCAAGTTTTCATATTATTTCTTTGGCTGAGAAGGAGATCTATGAATTATTTATCCATTTGTGTAGCTGTTCGTTGCTGATAAACTGAGCAAACATGGGATTCCTCTGATATCACATATCATCCAGCTCACAGAAAATCTGATGCTGTATGTCAACTACTTAATCGCTGAAAGAGGACAAAAAATAGGCATAATTAAAAGAAATAAAAAGGCTGCTGAAGTATGTCAGATGAAGTTAACTAAGAAAATCACCAATCCTTGAGATTAAGCTTTTCCAATTTCATGGAAAGCTTGGGCTAACCGGTAAGGAAGAGAAGAAGATAAAAGTTAGAGACAATTGTGTTTCTTATCACCTCGCACATACTATTAATAGGCTACAACTGAAAAAAGCGAGTATCTTTCATTTCTGGGAATTAGCCTGATGCTTTTGTTCATATTTAGACTGGACTCGTCTTCGGTTTCTCAAGCCCCTGATTCAACCTATTTTCCTGCTTTCTTTGTTTCACATAAATCATAAAGCAGCTGGGACAAGGTGGAGGGTAACAGGTGCTGACCAGGCGTATTGGTTCAAGCAGGATTGCTTGTGCTCAATAGGGTGCTGAGAAATTGCCCAGCACACTATAGCATGAGGAAAGTTAACAACGAAGCATACATGCTACCCACCAGGTAATGAGCAAAACACTACATTTTTTATTTTGATGTATGCCTTTGTCACTTGACTATGTCATTTCTCTGGCCACTGACAAAGTTACTGTGTTTTTCTCTACAGTGACAGTATCATATCATTTCTCTCTCTCTGACTCTACGTATATATATCAAAAAAAAAAGGCAGAGAAACTTGATGTTCACTATTTGGGATGAGTGACGGTGTACAAAACATAGACTGGATCCCTACTGTGTCAGAGAGATACCAGGCAGCATAGTAAAGATGACCAAGTTACCACTGACTTGTCAAGTGTTAACTTTATTTTCTAAGACAGGTTCAGCCTCACATCAGATGGAAGTGCATTAAAAAACCACAGGGTTGTTCCACCTGCTGCCATAGAGCAGGAATGGGAGTTGTTGTACCCGTGCCCGATCTTAAACCAGCTACTTTTCAGAGTTGCTCAGTGTAGGCAGAGAGAGAGACAGAAGTCCAGCCTCACCCATGGACTAATTTTAGGCAGTTACTAAGGCAGAAACACAGAGATTTCAGCCTAAGGTCTGAACTAGCTAATGACTGCAGAAAGAGTTCCTGCCTTGGAAACCTACAATACATGCACAATGGTAGCTGAGATTAATCTAGACCTCTGAACAAAATTAATAAGGGAACAGGTATAAAGAAGACATTCTCTCCATCCTCAGATGAAATTCAAGCAGTGTTTTTATATCTACTACTAGGTCTAGCCTTTCTGATACAATTTTGTCCCACCTTTTTTCACTGCTCTTAAGGCCAGTGCAGATTTTTGCAGTTCTTTAAGATGAAGAGGGATGCATCATGGAACACTCAGGTTTATTTCAAAGGCTGGCTACATTTCCACATTTTTTTTCATTTGGGTTTGTCGCAATCCTGCAGTTAGATTCTTCCTGCAGCAGCCAGAAGTTTCAGAAGACTGGGCTCACCTTCCACTTTGTTTGCCACTGCTGTGTGCCTCCTTTTCTGTCCTTGACTCCCACTCTTGGAATCTGACGATCTTTAACCTTTCAAGTAAGCAATAACTGTTCCAACATTATACTTTTTCTGTGCTGTCCTGGGTATTCCTAGGTAGGTAGATCTAAAGGCCTAAGGAAGGTCTCACGGATTCTCTCTGCCTTAATAACACTCCCAATGATAATTTCATTACTTTATGCTCCAGAACACCCTATTTATCCTTTCTGCCAACAAATATTATCATATTCATCATAAAAATGTTTAACATGAAGATTTTTGGTTTTAGTTGTGCAGAAAAAATAGGTTTTCCTCTGTGATAGTTTGTGTTATAGAGATCATGTTATCAAACTCTTGTGACAGATTTTTATTTATGCAGCTAAAGGAGAAAACACAAGCAAGCCCTTAGAGATTTGAAAATAACTTCAGTTCTTTACTTGTGTTCTAAGTGGGTTGAGCAAATACAATCCCTGAATCTCTCAATTAAAATAATCTATTACTTTGCATTTTTCCCCATAACTCAAGTGCCAACACACATAGACACAGCCAGCATTGAGCCACTACCACACAGACAGCTTCCCAATTGTAGCTGAGCAACTATTAAGAGGTAGCAACTCTTAAGAAAAGGAGACAAAATGCTGTGATAGCAATCGGTGATGTAATGACATTGAAATGCACTAGGAATAAAACACTGCACTGTCAGACAATACTCAGGTCACCGGTTCCAACTGAAATCAGTTTCCTTTGATGAATAAAGTATTCATGCTGTACTATGCATTTAGTTTCTTTTGTGGTAATAAGAGACTTCTACCCAGATGTGTTCCACTATGTCTGGGTATGAACTATTTCTTCTGCTAAGTTACCCTGGAAAGAGGGGGGTTCAACTCTTTTCATATTAATGCAAACTAGTCATTAGATGTGAAAGCACAGAGTGAATAAGCACTGTAGAGCTAATCAAGGGGTAAATAACACTGAAATGCCTCCTTGCAGTATTTTCCTGAAGAAAATCATCATTCAAATAGTGGAAATTTGGTTCTTCCTGCTCAAATGAGGAAACACAAATTAAATCATCAGTACCCTTATCATCTCTCATTGCTTCTTCTCATTTCTTCAGAGCCTGTTGTACAAACACGTCTATGTTTCATGCATAGGGTGCTGGAAGTCAAGCTTTCCTCCCTTCTGTAGGTCATCTAGTCATCATCTTGCCCTTGTTAGTCCTTTTCTTGGTTGACCCTGCCCTACATTAAACAGGCTGAATGAACTACTCCAACATAAGCTGCTTACTTGTGTTTTCACCTTTTCCGAGGGCCTCCTTTTTCTTCATTTGGTAGGTTTTCACCTAATTATATCATAGGATAGAGACTGCAGAGCACTGAAGTAAATAGAAGTGGGATGTGAACTATCAGTGCAATTCCTCTGAGCCTGCAGCCCGATCCCCACTTAGCTTTGAGAGACTTTGTCTGCAGAGGCATCAGACCTATCGCATTTGCAGCAGAGTGCAGGTAAGCTTTTGATCCAGCCACATGTCGGGAGCAATTCCACAGTACGGGATCCCATCAGAGCACCACTGTGTACCACTATCTTAAGCTTTCCTAGATAAAACAATAACGGTAGTCCAATCCCACCATGTCCTACAGAACTAAAAAAAAGAATACAAAAAACCCTCAGAAAAAAACCCCAAACACTAACATTTTGTAAGAAATTCCACAAAATTATAAAACCTAAAAATAATCCCTGCCTACCCACAAATATCCAGGAGTCATGGCTGATGAGCCGAAGAAGATTTAAGGAAAAAGAAAGACCAATACAGATTTGCCAAAAATTAAAGATAGTCTAACATGGGAACTAGTTATCTGTTACTAGAGCTAAGGAGATGGGAAACTAAAAAGAGCTGCCTTACTGGAATAATGGCTATCAGATGGGAACCACCACAACATCTCTCCCTTTAGCACTGAGATCCTGAAAACTTACCTGTGATAAGTCAGAAAGAAGAACCCAGGTGTCCCATTAACTCCACTGCCCATGACTAAGTCCTGAAATTCCCCTGGACAGCAGGACTTCTGTTTCTGCTGTCACATTATCTGTCATTTCCCCTTCCCAACATCACTTCTTTTCTTTTTTTGCTTTGTAATTAAAATCCACTTGAGCTGTTCTGCAACAATTACAGTGATTCTGAAACTGAAAAGGTAGCTAAAAGCCTGGAACTGGTCCTAATATGACATATCTCTTAAGCACATAATAAACCCCATATACTTCCTTTGCCTTTTCCAAAGGAACATGGTTGGAAGCAAAAATCAACATGAAAAACCAAAGTTGTATCTTCTGGTTTTGCAGTTCTTTTCATTTTTACATGCATGTCATATTTTTGCCTCAGGGAAATAGTCCGAGATCAATAAAAGTATCAGCAATCCCAGCCCTTCTCAACTACTTTTTACTCATTAAGGATAGCTGTTCCCATCTCTTAATGTCATCCAAAAGACTGTCAAATGGGAGGTTGTCCTCAAAAAGAAACTGGCACAAAAAAACCAAACACAAAAATCCTGTAGACAGAGGAGAAGGGTGATAAGGACTTTTACCTTTAAATATTTTATTGGCAAGTTACATTTTCAATGGTTGAAATTATTTTTCAATAATTTCAATAATAAAACTTATAAACCACACTAGTCTAAGACTTTATTGGCCAAGCCATGTATATTCAAAATCTTTAACTACGCTTACTGTGTAATGATGTCAAGATTTTTGACTCCGAGGGCTACTTATTCAAAATGAAATAATACCACATAACTTTTCTAGCATCATCCACTAGCACTTCCTTCCCATTCCCACAGCCTATGAATACTTGTTTGCCTTTTCCTTGTATGATGATCAAAACTAAAAAGTCTTCCTCCTAGTACTTTCTGACTCTTCTTAGCAATTCATCCCCTTATCACCACTACATCTTCTCTCTTTGTCCTGGAGATCTGAAGCTCTGAAGCTATTTCTGGGTGCACAGAAATATAGAAGCAGAAAGCAAAATGTGATTGTCAAAGAAAAGCAATTCCATAACCATTCAGTCTGATTTACTTTGTTTATATTTTAGCAGATTTCTGTGGCAGACCTGAAAGTCCACTTGGGTCTGTAAGGAAGAAAAAGTGTTTTTGTGAAAAGCAACGAGGTATAAACTTGGCTTGATGAAATTTCCAGAAGGACTCCAGCCAACAGTGGTCAGTGTTCATATTCTTGAAATGATCTTACATTGCAAGGTTGCTCTTACCAGGCTGGGTTGGTGTAGAAAGTTGTTCAGCACTTCCTAGAGCTTGAGTCTAAATGCATTTGCTTGGTGTTCATCCACCAGTTTTTGAAGACTAAGACTCCAGTGATAACTTTTTATTGCAATTTAGCAAAAAAAAAAAACATCTGAGGCCAACAAAGGGTCAAAAGCTAAAGGGAATCTTTGATGCAGTTACGTATAAGTGTAAAGAGAAATTTACTGCAGAAGATGAATAGCAGCTTTAAATATAGACCTTGTTGCTGCCAATGTGACAGTCAAAACTGAAAAGTCTGGTTTTAATATCTCCTTCAGAAACTTCACTGCCACATCCACTGAGGTCAAGACTGGGCCTGCAGAAAGTTCATTAATGTTGATGACTCAAGAGTCAAGGGCAAGAGGACGGGAAAGGAGACAGAGATATAACAGCAGCTTCAACCACAGGATCCACCACAAGCTCTCTATAGCAGTCTGAAGAACAGAGAAACCATTCAGTTCTCAGGTGAGCACATTTTGTGAGGAAGACAGTGAGGCTATGGAGTAACGAGCATTTTAACAGCCATTTTACAAAACGCAGAACATTCCATGGCTTGGAGTTTTAGTTGACATTATTCTATGAAACAAAGGGAAAAGAGGAACAAAGAAGAAAGAAAAGTCCACAACATAATATCAAAGTCTTATCTTACTTCTCCTCTCTGCCATATTTCATGTTCAAAACAACATAGCCAGCTCAAAAATTCCAGATCATTTCTCTTGAATCTGTCCATATTCAAGTTCTCAACCAGCTATCAGTCACAAGTCTTAAAAGGAAAGAAAAAACCCCAGAATCTTGTGCACAGAAATAGGATTACAACAGGTACCAAGTAATATATCACAGAGAATGTTATTCTCCTCAAGAAAAAAAAAAAAATATTAGCAATAGCATTTCAGCTGCCAACTAAAGAAACACAGTAACTCCATATTAAGGCCAGAATCTTCACAAATGCAACAAGCCGATCAAGAACCAAATATTTGCATTAGAAGTACATTCAGTTAAACTTTTTCTGATGTTTCACTGCTTTGAAATCACCTCTTTTCTGAAATTAGAGAAAAATTTGAAAATCATATTTCTTTCCGGTTGTAATCTGTTTGAGTTTCCTGGGTTTTTCTGTAAACAGGAAGCTATCATCAGGGCTAGCCTCCTCCTCTAAAAGTCCCTTTTTCTGTTGAAGAACTGTGTGGTCTTCCTCAGGCTGTTGAGTTTTGGAGGAGGAAAGTGATCACAATCAGAAAACCAGCAAATTTTCCAGAAGAAATTTCCAGAAATGCAAGATGGATCATGGCAGTATGTGATCTGTGAGACAAATTTAAGGGAGGCATTTCATGACTAAACAAGTTAACCAAGAGGTTAGAGTAAGCTAACGAATTGCAGAGTTGAAAAAAATCATCAAGGAACCATAAGAGACTCCTTATGAGTGTTGACTCTCTATGTCACCTTGGATAAAAAGTTGAATAACTTCTCTGCACCTTTATTTAGCTCTGCAAAACAAAACCAATAAAATTCTGTAATACATAAAAAGAACACAAACCACTTTGTGATTAATGAATGCCACTGTACAAAAGGAGAGAATAGTATTTTTTGTGTTTATAACTGAGACTCCTAAAAGTACTGACAGATCACAGTGTCCTGTATATTTTGCATAAAATTGAAGGATGATTTGGGAAAGCAAACTATTTTTCCTTCCCTGTGAAGATGACCTCAGTATGAAAATTTGGATTTTTTTTTCCACAGTGATCGATTAGTGTAAATACTTACATATGGAGAGCTCTGTAGTTCCAGCTCAACCTGCTGAAAGTTTAAGGATACTTGTTCACTTGATCTCCTCCAGCCCTTACTCTATCCATTGAAATTAGCTGCTTGCTCAAATTCTGCTGAATTAAGTTAAATCTACTTATCTTTTTAAGTGGCTTTCCTATTGATCTACATAAACAAAGTGGGGAGATACAACTACAAATCTTTTTCTCATCTTCTTAATGCTCCCCTGAATCAGGTAGGTTTTTTGTCAGTTCATTTTTATAAAGCGTGTTCATTGCAGCTTCGAGGTGGGCGAGCTACAAACCAGTTAGTTCTATTGGTTCAAGTGCATATAAGATGTCTTCATTGACTCCTTTTTTCCTGTCAATTTAGGAGCTGACATAATTGAGTAACTATTGACATTATTACATATTACACATATATTCCACATTACAATGTGGAATAACTCCAGATGTTTCAGTGAAGTATTTTTAAATTTACTCCATCACTGTAAATATGATTAATATCTAGTTTTTACTTTTGCAGTTGGACTAGATGAGCAGTTGGACTAGATGATCATTGTAGGTCCCTTCTGAAATAGTCTATTCCTATTCTTTTCTATTCTGTTCTATTCTATTCTACCTTCATCAAAATCTTGTGCACCATGTGACAATCTTACCTTAAATGCTGGGGTGAAGACTCTTGTGTCCTGGCGTTATCTAGTCCTGGATTCTGCAGTAACTGCAAATATCATAATGACAATCAGTACAGAGTTATGTTTTTCACTGGAATAAATTTGAAATTTCATAATATATTAAGTATGATATACCTGTACCAGATTTCAGATATTGTATCTGTAAATCACTAGTAATCTAGAGTCAGATTCTTAATTTTAAATTTAAGCCCAGTGTGGTTTTGGACACCTGAATGTTACCCTCTCTTTAGGATACAAACTCTTTCTATAATGGCAATAAGAAGTTAGCGTGCTGAGATACGTATTGATGTGTGTACAGGTAAGTGTCATTTGCACGTTTTGTGTTTCCACAGGCATGGAACTAATTTGATTTCAGGACTGGAAAGACAGTTCTTCAAAAAATCTCTTTTATGAGGAAATGATTGGGAAAGGGTTTGAGGAAAGAGGGCATCAAAATGGTGTTTTTTAAATCAGCATTGGGCTAGAGAAAGAGTTCAGTGGAAGGAAGGAGGAAGGAGAAACATTCAGGCATGCCTCTGCATCTCTGAACAATCTCTGCCTGTTTAGTACAGAAAGAGCCAGTATCTGCTCATGCTAGGCAATTATAAGCATGCCTTTTTCATTTCAGCAGGAAAAAAAAAGAATAATAGCCAACACAATTTTTATTGTTTTATGTACCTAAGTAGTTTTGGCTTTGTGCATTAATAGATACAAATGAGTTCATTCAGGGATAATTAAATGAAGTAAAATTAGGGACTAATAAGGAATGTAAAAGACGAACAACCTCTCATGAAAAATGGCTCGCTTTGACTTCACAAGTGATGGAGTTTAGGTAAGTAACAAAACTGTGGGTTTCTCTGTTTGAAGGTCAAGTTGCACTCATTAAGAAGTCAATTCCAATACAGTCCTAATATTTACCACTGTACTGAGTAATAAATATCTCAGCTGAAATGACCCAACACAAAAACAGTCAAGAATGGTGACATATGAACTAATACCAAATAAGCCTCAAAACTGGTGATTACTGAAACAAGCTGAGACAGTTTGCAGACTCTCAAGCTAGTTTCAGATTATAACGTAAAGCTTCAAATTCAGGTATTGATGGCAGCAAAAGCAAAAAGACCTGGAACTCAGTATAGGCAGTACCAGGGGGCTAGACTAGATAATTCATGAGGTGCTAATCTATACACCTATTTATTCAGCTTCTCAGAAACATTCTGAAGCCTATGCCAAACTCCACATTCCTGTAGCTACACTGCTACCACTATCAATATATTATAACTAAGGAGGATGAAAATACAGTCAATTCAGTGACTGGAGATAATGCAAAACAGACACCTCCTGTCTGTATCCAGGCCAGACTGGTAGCTTGCCTTGGTTCTTTTTTTGAAAACTCCCCATGCAATATCTAAGCTTTTGTCATTTTAAAAAAAAAAAAAATAGATTTCACTAAAGAATGGCACGATAGACAGGAGATCTTTAGCCAGCTTCCCTCATTAGAAAACAATGGGTTTCCAGCTATCCTGACAGTAAATTTCATAGATAATTATCTGGAAAGGACAACTGGTGTTAGGAAAATTGAAATAAAAGAACCTAAGATTCAAGGGTACGAGGTCAGGTATGTGCTTGCTTGGATTAAATGGCTGATCTAGAATGACTATAGTTTCCTGCATGAAAAAGTGCACTTTTGTTTGAAAAATGCCTGGTTATATGCACACATAAAACACTTATCTATACTCATGAATATATACCTTGAAGTTGCCTTTAAGGTATGAAGAACCTTTCTTCTCACTGCCATTTTAGGATTTAATTGCACTTTGAACAAAGAACATTCTGGATTTACACTTGAGTAAATGGACACAACAACTGGCTTATAACTTGCAAATAATTTTAATGAAGTCTATTTTGTGCCTAAATAACATTTTATATTCTGGAAAGTTCATATTTTCACCTATTTTAATGTCATAAAACCCAGATACTGTATTTTTCATCTGTGGAACTTGAATCAATTTAGAGAATGCTAAATTCAGCTCCCCATTGACCCTCATTTCTATACATGAAAATAATAGTGGACATTTCAAAAGAGCATCTAATTATCTGTGGGTAGATACTATTTCACAAATGCTGCCATCTACATATCTAATAAGTAGGTATTTTATTACAACATAGTATCACTCATCAACCTCCAAATCAAAAAATTCAGCTGGTTTTCCTGCTGTTACTGACTTACATCTTTTGCAGTTTTATGCACTCTGCCAGTTTTTATCCTATAGACAGCAAGAAAATGAGGACAAAGAATAGAAACCATATTATTGTTCATCGCTTTTTCTTGCTCACATAGCTCACATACCGAAGTTGATTCTATGAAATGGCAAAACCACCTCATCTTGACCCCAGTTTATAGGCCAAAGTAATACTAACAATTCTGTTAAAATGTTCATGATCAGATAAGCCAACAAGAAAAAGTAAGTAAACATCATGATAAAGAATTTTTTTCCATCTATTTAATTTAATATGAAACAACACAAACATTATTATATGAATATTTAACACTTTTTATTTGTAATAATAACTATAAGGTAATTTATATCTCAACATACATAAATGGCTTTTATAACAGTGGGATCTAAATTTCTGCCTTTCCCAGGAATATATTTAACTGACATCATCAAGATCCCTTACAATTAGAATTCACCTCCTTTACATTAGAAATCACAAAAATTAGGTATTAAATAATCAGCATTAGTTCATCGTTTCAGAGAATAAGCGAACTGTAAGAATAGTATTTCAATAATAATATAAAAAGACAATGAGAGACAACAGATAATATTTACATACAATCTATTAATTATTTAACTTTTCGAATTACCATTATATATTTATACTCTTAATTATGCACACAAATGCCCTCAATATTAAATGGGGAAATTATATTATCATTATTATTATTATTATTAAATATGGCACAACAAAAGCAATGTCACACTGCCTATTTATAATGGATCACTAGTGCCCCCTTCTGATAAGAAGGAAGAAAAAATATCGAAGTTTTACACAGTGTACTTTATTGTATGTTCTGATATCTAGAGATTTCTTTCAGTTATGTGTTATTTTTAATGTAGGAAATCTTTTAATAAGCTAGATATAAACTGACCAGCCTTGCATTCACAATCCTAAGCACTTCCACTTTGGTAAACCATGTTGTAAAAGGCAGAAAGAAGATAAATGTGAAAATATAAGGCATATACTATTGAAAATACATGATTAACCTTTTATTTTTGAGTCTATCCTGCATTATAAATTTTAGGAAGAGTCTCAGTTTATATTTGGTTTGTTTTTCTTAAATTAATAATAACTCTTTATGCATGTACATGGGAAAAAATAAACTGGAGCTACAACCCAGAATTAATCACGTTAAATGTCATATTGCCAGGTTTCCTACAGAACTGTTGCCGACGAGAATAAAGACATGCTCATTCATTATAGCCCTTTCCCTTTGACTTAATATAAAGGGCAAAAGGCAGCATGATAGATTTAAAAGATATTGTCTACAGCATTGATTGCTCTATATCGATACTTTTTAGTTGCTGCATCTTGATGCTGTTTTGTGTGCAAGCTGTGTGCCCATTCCTTGCATTATTTGATATAATCTTACGCCTTCATTTGGATTGCAATTATTTTCTAGTAAATGCTAAACTGAGGATTTGATTCATGTAATGCAGTATTAAGAAAATTGAGTCCTGAAAAAGAAAAGTAAAGTATCTTCCTTATTTGAAAAAATATTTTCTTTTCTCATGAAGACATATGAAAAACTGATACATGGGAATCAAATTTAGAAGCGCTAAACTCATGCTACTCCCTTTAGTTTTTCAGTATCTTGCTCTGGCATATTCTATACTTTTTACTATTTTTTTTTTCATATTCACTGTATTTAAGTTCTGAAAGCTTCTGTAAAAATACCGAAACAAACCAACAGCAGGCTTCAGTGACACAAAAAGGATCCCAGTACTTGTCTGGGAGCCGTTTCTGCAAAGCTGGTCTACAACACTTGAGAGCAACACCAGGAACAAATTACTGTTGTAATCAGAAGGGCCATCTTAAAACAGGATGATTAGATGGATCTTAATAAGCTTGAAAACTAGTATTTATTGAAGTTAAGCATATGTTTTGGCTGTGAAGTGGCCTCTCTCAAATATTTTCATAATAATTCTTTAGAGAAATAATGCTATCATTTTGATCTGATGTTTCCACTTTCTGCATCTGGGTAGTCTGAACATATTCCCTCTCACCATAATCACTTCACACACAAAAATCAAGAGATTCAGTTTTCTGACAGAGCACATTAGCTTCTGCTAACTATTGCACTAAATATATTTGGATCTGTGCTTCGTGTCACAAATTTTAAGAGGCTGATTTCATGAAATATGGCAAAAACAGAAGTTATAGACTTCATCGACAACTGCAGATAATAAACTTTTTTTTGCCAGAAATCAGAAATGTGTTATATATTTAGCAAAATCTTCCCTTCTTCAAACAGATATCTTAGCATCCCTATATTATAAACCATGTAAGTTCTGTGACAAATCTCATTTTTCAGGAAATTCAACAATAAGAAATACATATGTTGCATATATGCTCCTCAAAATTCACCATTTTCATTTATTGGCTGTGTCTCCTTACTTGTCATTACATCACAATTTCAGAAAATGTAAAAGCCAAAAAAAAAAAAAAAAGAAAGGCATTTTAAATAACAAATTCCAGTTTGAAAATTTCTCTGCGAAAAACAATTGCGCTCAGAGACTGCCTCGGTGCAAGTTCTTCGTGAGCATTCCCACTTACATTTCTAAAACAACTCCAACATTTTTAAGACTACATGACTGACGCATTTTGGAGCCTGGATGTTTTTGTACTTAGCTAAGTACATCACTTCCATTACCCCAGAAAAGAGGATGCTGGTGGGGGGACACCATTTGAAGACAGAAAATACCACATTAACAAGCAACAAGTGACCAAGCTGTCTAAGCTTGTCACCTGAGCCTGACCTCTGAATTGCCATGAAGTATGAACACTAAAGGGAATCATTTTTTTTACAGTCAAAAGAGGCAGAAGGAGCAATGCAGAGAGGACTGAATCAATACATTGCGAGTTTTCTGTTCCACTAGCATACTGTCCTTGCAGTCTTGCACAAGGCACAAGGCTGTAAATCAGTTATATTGCCTGCTATTTGCCTACCAAGCCCTTGTACTGGTAAAAATTGTGTCAAAATGTGAAAATGGGTATACTTTCTAAAAAGTAAATACCTTAGGAAGGATTCGAGAAAACAGCTTAGATGAAATTGTGCTGAAGAGGTTCTTCAAAAGCAGGTGTTTAGTAGCTGCATACAATTGCAGAGAAATATTCCAGATGTTGCATATTTCCTAAAAAAAAATTTTAGCATCTATTTCTGGAGTCATAAGAATGACACAAAATATTGCTTTATATTCTCTCTCTTGGCTGAACTTCCCAGTCTGTAGCACTGCAATTTTTAAGGTTAATTTTAAAACTGGCTGAAAAAAAACCCTTAAATTGTAACAATTTGCCAAGGATAAATGAAAATACTGTTGCAGTGGAGAAAACTCAGATGTTAACACATTATTGCAAGGATCGGTCATCAATGTATACCATATGATGACTAGTTGGTATATGTATTATTTTCATTAAAACAGTGGCATGGCAAACTTACATGGCCTAAGTTTCTGAACCTGGATTCAAAGCACATACCTCCCTCTCTGACAACCTCTAAATTATAATAACTTGGAAAATCTTTTAATTAAGGTTTATTTTATATCTTTCAGAAGCACTAGTTATCACCTGGTGTTTTAAAATCATCCTTTCGACAACATCTTTTTCTTAGCCATAGCCATCATTGCAGTTGGTTTTCATTGTCTGGCAAGAAAACAAAAAAGTCCAAGCAATAACACCTTCATAAAAAAAAAAAAAAAAAAAAAGAAAAACCAAACAAAATTCAGAAACAGCTCTTCACAAACTCATCAAAGGGGCTTTGAGGTACAAGACAGCAAATGACTTCTTATGTAGGAATCAGACTGCAGTGGGGAAAAAAAGAAAGCACAGAGCAGAGAGCGCCTTAACATATCGGCAGGTGGGTCACACGCCGGGAGAGCACACCACCCACAACACATATGATAGAGCTCTGCGCTCGCACACAGCGTAAATTTCAGCTTCATAATGCACAGCTACTTGACTGGCGGAGAGCTTGGGTTCTGCGGGCGAGAGCAACGTTTGGCACCTGCGGGGCTCAGCGCTGATTTTACCTAGGGATGCCACCATCGCTGCTTCGGCTTCCCAACACCCACGCTGCAAGGTGAGGTTAGGACCAGTGCTACCACGTGCTTAAAATCCGAGCTGCAGCTCACGTTCAGCAAGAATGTTTTTGGTGAATCCCCTATTAAATGTAATTGTCATCTTGCCTGACCTATTTTCCATAGAATATGCATAAACATAATGGAAGGTATGTCGGTGAGCTACAAAGGTGGGGCACGGGGGAGAGAAAAAGAGGCAGCTCTCTCACAGAGTCTCACAAAGCCAACAAGTAGAGGGCCCTTCCGTACCATCTCATCCTGCTCCAGACCCTCCAATCCTACCTCATCATCTGCATAAATTCTGCCTGCAGCAGCAGTTCACCTGAGGCAACAGATCTTTTATCCACCTCTATTTATCCAGCTGGAAGAAGTTGGGCCCACAATGAAGAGCAAAAGCTAACGCCAAAAATTCCCTAGAATTTGTAGGCCAGGAAAGCTTATGCAAATGAGTCGCAGAGTTTCTATTATTCAGTCCTTATTATGCTGTCCCCGGTAAGGCACACACTGCAGCAATTAGTCCCTGTGCAATGCCTCCAGGTGGGGCTACAGATCTACTCCTGCTGACATCAATTGAGCATTCCCAGGAGTGAGAATTTGGCTGTTTCTGCCTATTAGCCAATGCCTGGCAATGTTACTCTGTGGCTCCATCCTCTCCTACCATTTTTGTTCAATGTTGAATCCTTTTTTTTTTGTACACCATGACCTCAACTTTCTCGTACCCTTCTGCGCAAAGGGTTCTATAACTGAAGAGAAATTGGGAATGAGTGAAAAGGCTGGCTCAGGAAGCTGGGAAATCAGTAACATAAGGAGAGAGAAGGAGCAACTAATTTGTTAGGAAAAAAAACCCTTGCCTTGCCTTGAGCGAGATTCAAGCTCCAATTCTTCTAGCTCTCAACCACATATACTTGCTGCAAACATATCTCCTCCACAGAAGATCCCAGATGCCTGGGAGCAGCCAAATACTTTGAGAATTTTGTGAATTATAAGAGCAATATTTCACATTAAAATGCCGTTCACTAGCCTGGTTTCCGTAGCTGTAATCCAAGCTCTTCAGTTTGTGTTGCACTCTCTAAGTTAGGACTATCAACGGGAAGATGCTGTAGCTGGCTGTGGGGATTTTCAGGGGGGAGTTGGGTGTTTTATAGGGTAGTCTATGCCCCAACTTCTTAGATAGCACTTAGAAAGTTCAGCGCAGGTTACTAGAGTTTGTCCCCCTTCACACACAGTCTTCCAGCGTCCTTACCTTTGTGATAGACCGTAAGGTTATAACTGAACCAAAGGCTCAGTGGTCGCTGCTGAAGTTGGCACGGTGTGCCTAGAGCGTGGGGAAAATGAACAACACGCAGGCTACCGCGGTGAAGAGAATCACTCTTGCATTATTCCCAACAAACTTTTGTGAAAGCGCTTTAGCAACACTGTTCTTAAAACAAAAGAGAGGACTGCCTGAAAAGATATCGGGGACTTGAAGTCTTTTGCTTGAAGAGCCGTTGCAGACTGAGTATTGTTTTGCAGTTGGAAATGTGCAACTGACTGTAGAAATGCGTATGTGCCTGTGTATGTCTGCTGCGTGTGAAGTCTAGAGGGATTATTCCATGTTAATGAGAGCCAAGGAATTCCTCTAGCAGCATCTTGCATAAGTGAGAATCACATAATTTAAAGCTGGCCAGGGGCAGCTTTAACTTACATGCCATTTTCAAAATTGCTTTTTTTTTTTTTTTGCCTTTTTGAGGAAAGAAAAGCTATAACTACACTCGTTTTTGCTAGCTCTCTTCCATTTTGCATGTCCACTAACCCTTCTACAGAATGGATTTGCACCCTTCTAAAAACCTGTAAGTGCAATACATGTTATTTCCTTAATGGACGAATACTGATTTTGCAGAACGAAAGTGATAATACTACACAATGCTTCCCTCCAGTCCATTAAATGAAACTCCAGGCTATACGGTCTGTAAATCACAGCAGATTATGTTACTAGGGTCCATATTCTTCCTTTTCTCTGACTCCCTTCTTTTTTTTCCTATAAAGCAGCATGGCAAGGGATGCCTTTCAATAACAGATTAGTTTTTCTTCTCATTAATTTATTTGGATTAGTCTCCCCAGAAATAGGAAACCATGATAACTCTCCCAGTTTATTTTCTAAAATCTGTAAAAAAAGATACATTAAAACATAGGGCCTCTCTATCCGTAGCCACTGAAACCTGTGAGAATTTCTTTCTCTCCCATGCAGTAAATGAAAGCCTATCGTTCATAATACTTTATAATAATTTAGTGCAAAAAATCTCCCATTTAACAAAGCAATTGCTTAACAATAACTCACCATCTCTCCAAAACTGAGGCATGTAGCCATACAAGACCTAGCTTTGATTTGCTGTGGAGCTCTGGACAAAGCTCTTGTTTTAAGTGAATTTTCTCAGCTTTAGCGTCGCTTTAGTAATCTCCATCTAGGCTAGACATGGATGTAGTGCCGGGTGCAATCTTTAGGCAGTCAAATGTGTCTCCAACAACATCTGTATAAGACAATGCAAACTGCAAGACAAAAATCAAGATCTCTTCTACTACATTTTTAATGGGATTTAAAATATTTTTCATTACACCAGTACAAATGAATCCAGCCTGTGGTTTTGTTGTTAGGAGGGGCAATGTCGTATTCATGATACAGACTGAACAGTCATGACCTTTCCATGCCAAATGCAGACAACCAGTGCAAATCAGCTGGAAAGAGAAGGTACAGAAAACTTCCTCACTTAGTTTCTCTGTTCAGCAGGTAATTAACAGGGAGCTGCAGCCACCACACCATTCCAGGACAGCAACCAAAGAACAAAAAATAAGATATCATGCATATAGAGAGAGACTTCTTTCTTTTAATTGACCCTTGTTGAATGCAAGTGCTAAATCCACACCTTTTATGACTTCCTAAAGAACTGAGAAAAAGCAAAACATATTTCCTGCAAAGATTATGAGTGTGAGGCAAGACTCATTTTAAAATAAGATCGTTAAAGGTTAGCTGGATCTTACAGTAGCAGGGACCAAATAAAAAACCCCATCCAGGGTAGGATTTTGTTTAAAATTACAAAATCTCTATAGAATGATTCAGAAATAGTGGGGGGGGTTAGCTGTTGTACATTAATTTAAATATGAAGCAACACCTCTACATTTCATGCTAACTACCATTTCTTTTATTCTCCAAGTAATCTTAGTAGGTGGAGTGAGGGAGAGGCAAACCTTTTAAGCATTTCTAGCCCGATGTGAGGGTGGAAAAAGAAGCTTGTAGGCTCTGATAGTGACTGCCCCTTGAAAACAATAATTAGCTGGAGAAAAGCACAGCAGTTTCAGCTGTCAAAAGGCACGAAATCCCAGTGTCACCAGTTTGATCAGCTCATTGATAGGATATGCAAAGACCTGTTCAGAAACGCAGGAGCAGCAGTGATAGGGATCGGCATGTTTGTACTGTGACACTTTCAGGCAGTGAAAAAATAGGATGATTGTCAAATTTGAAAAAGTAAAAATAAATCCCAGAACTTAAATGGAGTGAGCTATAGTTCTAAGGATGATGTCTTAGCTAAGCTTTGCCATTCGCTTTTCTGAACGAATAAACAAAATACAAGCTAAAAATAATATATCGGCAAAAAAAAGGAGAAAAAAGCAGGACAAAATCTTTCTGAACTGGTCTCCCTTCTCCTTTGGACATACAAAACATTAGTAACTATGCAAACCAAATTTTCCTTTGAGTTCCTAATACATCAAGGAAAACAAATATTTAAATATTCCAACACTTTTTTTAATTGCTTTTATCTACTGGCAGATACATTTGGAGTTTTGCAAATCAAGAAAGTCACAGTTTCCGCCGCTGCAAGTTTGTCACCTTTGCTAAAAAATAGCCTGTAGAGAGAACGCATATTCACTCAGGTTGAAGGTCAAAACTTCAGGTTTTGTTTGTGTCTTTTGTAGAAAAGCACATTTTTCCTAGTCAGCCACTTTCCATTGGAAGCTGTGCATCTGTAAAAAGATTGGCTAAAGACTGGAAGCTCTTTGTGCAGGGTTCATCGTTTGCTGTATTTTTATAGCATGCTCAGCACGCTGGAGACACGGCCTCCTGGGCTGTGGCTGACCATGACTAGTGCAATACAGTAAATATTTGGAAAATAAAAACAGGGTGGAAACAGGGTAAAGGAGATTACAGAAAACAACTCTCCTGCCATCCTTCTGCAGACTCTGTGCACCCACAAACACACAGACATACACAAAAAAAAAGCCGATGTGTAAACCAATGTATTCCCAGTCTCTGGGAAAGCATCAGCATTAACATTCTCACTTTGGGGTATGAACCCCCCAACAGCATCCTGTACCAGCAGCGCCTACCAGCCTGTCATCTCTGCCTTTCAGGGTGAAGAAAAAAAAACTTATCCTAATTTTGGAGGAAGGACAGGGATTTCTCAGGGTTTTTTTTCCATGTGTATTAATGAGCAGGAACAAACGTAATAGCAATTACCCTCCAACTGTAGCTGATTGTCTTCCTCTAATCAGCATCATCTTTTGATTTTGTTACAGCACTCACAACAAAGTGCAAAATTTAAAAGCCCACAGGCCCAGCTAGGCACAGATACCCATGCACACAGGGTCTTGCTCCGATTATATCCAGACAGCACTTTATGATAAATGTTTAAGAACTTTACACAGTTTCTACCTGGCTAAAAGTGAAGGAACTCATTCCTGAGATCCAAAACCATTTGTCATTTCTGTTTCCAGCTAAAAAAGAAACTCAGATGCAATTGTGACAAGAAAAAGTTGCTCAAGCGTTATTTTTTGATCAAAAAGAAACATAAGTAATTCCAGAAGCACGACATCTAGGAGATGAAGGCCTTTGGCATGAAGTCAGGTTAAGCAGTTAAACTGCTGGGGACTTTCCTGACACAAACAAAATTTTGAAATCTCAAGAAAGCGTGCTGGATATTTTCTCATGATTTTCCATGTATCTCTGGGAAACACATCACTCACATATTTCTCTTATCATGATTTAAAAATATATTTAAAACATTTACTTCTAAATATAAAGATTACAGATAGTGACAGAATTTAAGAAAAAAACATTCATTGAGAGAGATCTAATTATATTTCCGTGAAAAATATCCACAATCCTGATCTGTTCTCAGTCAGTTGGACTTTTGCCAATATATAATAAGATTAAAATATAAGCTTAAAAGGTGTTTCAAGATACTTCTATAATAACTGGCCTAAAGGTGAATTCTCATTTCTGTAGCAAGAACCTAAACACATAATCTATGAACAATTAAAGAAGAAGGTAAATTTTTCATTTTTTTTCCCGTAAAAGAAAAAAAAAAAAAGAATACTATTAATTCCGACGTAGACTATTTCAATTACAGCACTTCATGCCTTCCAACTCCAGTGCATTAAGTGAAACAGAAAGGTTATTCAGTTAAATTACAGAATCTCTGGAAATGTATGAAATCTTTCCAATGGAAATCCTAATTATTAAGGAACTCCAGATTGTAATTATTTTTAGCTAATTGGAGAAGAAAATGTTTTTAAACCTCCATTTTTGAGAAGGTACAGTTATAATATTCCTACAATGTCTCTTGGTTTTGAAATGTGGCATATTATTCAGCCCAGGTCCTTTGATGTGTGTTTTTCCCTCAATCCATGCTCCAACAATTCTGTCATACAGAGAACTGAAAATTAAGTTATTCTCACCAGCAATACTCCCCCACAAAGAATCTATCAAACCATAGATATAAACCTCAGAACAATCCCTGCCAGGTTTCTCATGCAAATGCCGCAGAAAAACTTACAAGAGCACTTTAAGATATTGAGAACCCTTCAATACAACCCAGTATAATAACTTTTACTTGCTAATTTCTATGGGTCAGTTGCAAAGGAATAGACCTGTCAATCTTTTTCAGATGTAGCAGAATTTGTCTGTCTACAAACAGGGATGCTTTGTTGTTGCCATAGAGACTAATCCTCCACTTTCCTTCTGTTGACACAGCTAGTCACACTCTAAACTACCTGATCACACTTTTAATAGGAAGCTGACTCCAGTACCATAAAATGCTCAAATCAAGTTCGCAACACTTGACGCATCTACTGTAGCTTTTTAAAATAATAATAATAATAACAACAACCACAAAAAATTATAATAAAGTGTTGCATAAGGAGAATTATACCACTCCTGTCTCAAAAAGTAGATTGTATAGAAATAGTGACTGTCTAACAATTACTTTGCTTGAGTTCCAACTTAATTATATTATTCTAAGTGAATAAATTGTTATAATAGAGGAAATGTTATTTTAAACTTAGTTTTTTATATCTTGGATATAAGTTTCCTTTAAACATCAATTGATTAAACATACAAAGTAGTATAAAAATTACCCTGGAAATAATTTCTGCTTCTTTTCACAGAATTCAGTATATTATATCATTTTCTTGTTTTCAAATTTTAAAACCTGACAAGAAAGCAAATGTGGAGGCAACTCATGCCCTGCAATAAAGCAATGATCTGAGGAAGGCAATTTTCATTTGGGTGACTTGAAACTTTGTGATGTTTTAATAAATATTCTATACTTAAAGCTGATTCAAGGTCTATTCATACCTTCTTGGTTTGCAAATCAAATAGTCAGAAGTGAGCCTTTTTCTTTAAAAAAAAAAGAAAAAAGAAAAGAAAAAAGGAAAAGGTTCAAATACATTTTCTTTTGTCCAGGTTAGAATAATTTTACAAGGTTTTTTCTTTTATTCTTCATTGCTTAAATAAAAGGTGAAAGGGACAAAAACAACAAAATGGAAGGGCATTAATACATTAAATGGACTTTTTGCATCTAAAATGACAGAAAGTCTTAATTAAATTTTTCATGACAGCATTATTTTGATGTTTATTTTATCTAAATTCTTTTGCAGTAAAATGTCTCTACTTCCATTCTTCAAACTGTCTTTAGCTGCCTTCAGTGTTGAATTGCTAATTCTCTTCCTGGTTCCTCCTAATACAAATTCTAAAGGTAATTTTCCAAAGCTATTTTGCCCTACTTTAACATATATTATAAAAAGTTT
Organism: Butorides virescens; assembly: GCA_017310255.1. Taxonomy (NCBI): domain Eukaryota; kingdom Metazoa; phylum Chordata; class Aves; order Pelecaniformes; family Ardeidae; genus Butorides; species Butorides virescens. Next base: position 14,985 of record JADKXX010009341.1, on the reverse strand, counting down.
GTTGTGACTCCTTCAATTAACAAGAAAAATTGATGTGTATCATTAATTACGTCAGTAGAAATCATAAATCATCACTGAGTGCTGCAATTAATTATTTTAAAGTCATGTGAAGACAAATGACAGGCAGAAGATAAATCCACAGACCCTTCAGATCAGAGTGAAATGGGAGAGAAAAAATGGAGAAGAAGAAAAGATGCAACAAAATCTGCAACAGTCTATGAATTAAAACACATGAATCATTTGCCCCTGTTCTAACAATGTTAATAAAGAGATTATAGCAAAACTAAAACACTAGTAGACATCAATGGTGTTTCCATTACAAGCCTTAATTTTCAAGGGTTGCGTATTTTTATTTTCACTATTTATAAACTGACTGAAAAAGATCCTCTTGCCAGCTTACCCTTTTTGCTTTCTATTTGTCTTTGTTTTGCAGAAGGGTGGCTAAAATGCCGGAAGGATCAAGCACCCTTTTTAATATATTTTACCATCTCTGCTGCTGTGATGTCAGTGACGTTTTAACCAACGTTTTTTTCTGGTGGAAAAATGACTAGCCTGAATACAAAATAGCATTTTTCTGAATATATACTGGTCATATTTGAATGATACAGCCTAATTTAACTCTATTCATCCTTTTCTCTAATATAATATAATATAATAATTCTCTAATATAATATATATTCTCTAATATAAGGTAGCTTAGAACATCCAGGAACATGTAGAGGAACAGTGTTAGTACAGTGTCCTCCTACATATGCACATGGGCTTTTCCTGAAAACCCTGCCAAATTGATAGGCTTACAAAGCTCAGGACTTTTGACAAAAGTTGCTATTCTTAAGATCCAAGTGTGGCTGTTTGCACAGGATTTCCACCTGTACAGATACGTGGAGGCGCACAGGCATGGGCTAATACAGCCTCACAAATTCTTGCAGAAAGACTTTTTTTTCTTGATGAAAAAAATGAACCTGGATTTTATCTTATGGGATAAGAAATTTCTGGAAAAACGTGAGGATTTAAAATCTGTGCCAACTGTCTTCATATGGATATCTGCAAATGCAGCTATATATACTAATTTTGTACATCGCTATGCATAGCTACACATCACTAGCGTGCTCACGCGGTTCTAAGTCCCTGTCTTAGCTGCAGTCTGAGGGCTTAGGACAAAGTGCAAATGCCCACAGTATTAGAAACTTTTCAAGTTCAGAATTTAAACACAGTTTTTCCAGTTAATTAAGCAGAGACATAGTATAACGGTTTTCAAATCAATTACAAAATGCAGAGGCATTCATACTTCTCACGTGCACTGAATGACACATAACCCTTTCCCAATATTTTTCCCACCGTGGACGGTGTACAGGCAGTGCCAGCATGAACATCGGTGTGTGCAGATAACACAACTTTGCATCCTCATTGAATCGCCAGCTGTGAAACTAGGAAAAGCTCTAATCGGGTACGAGCGGTTGTACTTTGCAGAGGAGCGGAACACACCGCAGTATCAAAACTTGCTGTGCCTTTCACCGTAATACTTTAAGGGCATGTGAGCTTTCAGTTTGCAGAACTGATTTACAACCGTGAAGAAGCAATACCTGTTTTAAGGCATTACACAGGACCCCATGGGAAAGATCTGCAAAGAGAGGGAGTGAGTCCTGGAACCTTAAGTCACCCTCATGTCACAGGCGCATGAATTTTACAATCTTTTTCTTTAGGTAGTCCAGCTCTTGTCACAAAATAGTAGCTGTTACCACAGCCCACCAGTTACCTGCACAATTAACGCCAGTGCTTTTAAATCCCTTATTTGTTCTAAAATCCAGTTGTGCAATGTTGTGTTTAAAATGTCAGCAGCCACTTAAATTTTATTCAGAAAAATGCTTTGGCTACTGGTAACAGAACTAAGCAGGAGACAAGAAAATGAACCATTGTCAAAAGGACCCTTGCGAAAAGCAATATTTTCTGTTTGAGTTTCATGCCATTGAGAGCATTTGGCAATTATTCTTGTCAGCATCAACAATATTATGATTTTTTTGGACAGTATTCATCATAAAAATACTGCTTGCTTGACTTATTATTGTTCACAGAGGCACAAAAATGGTACAAACAAATGAAGGTGAAGACACAACATCTTGTCATTACTTTCTCCAAAAACATAGGGAGTCACAGCATTTCCCCTGACCTTAAAGAGAACCCTGCATTTAGAGTCCTTCTCTTCTTTTGATAAGTCAGTCAACTATAATATCCATGTGATAGCAAGTACACACTAAACTAAATCATAAACAGGCCCAATAGGATCACTCATCAGCTTTGGGTGTCAGCAATAAATGTCCCTTTTTGACATTCAACTCATCTTGACTACTCCATTCCTTGAATAATTCCAAGAAAATCAATAGGATTACCCACTGAGTAAACTATATGTTAAACATGAAGTTAAATGGTGGGAAATTTCGTTCATATTTCTAACATCTCTGTTGTAGTCTTATCCCATATAACCTCGTCTGTTGTAATAAACATATTTCACTTCGCTGAAGCAGTGCAGGAAAATATAGATGCAAGGTTCCCTGTAAAGTCAGTTTTGCAAATGAAGGTCCAGTGCAACTCCAAAAAGTCTAACAGGACCCTCAGCAGTCTGGTTTGTGTATTAAGATATTAACTTCTAAACTACTGAACCAGCAGACTAGTCCAAGTGAACTTTTATACTGTAATTTAACAAGACAGCTACATCCTACTTGTAGGATGCTTTTGTAGACCGCTAGTCTGGGAACCACTGTTTCTTCAAGCAGTGTAGGTAGCATTTCACACACATGCGAAAACATATATACAAACTGTCCTTTTACTCAAGCCTTTGTGCCAAGTGAAAAAAAAAATGTCATTTTTTGCTATAGGGGATTTAAAAGTAAGTGTAAATAAAAATATTAAGTGTAAATAATGCAATAATTCTATTCTTATAAGGAAATGTAGTCAGGAAGGTCTAATAGAAAAGAAAAAGATAAAAATACATTAAATGATCAGAATCTTTCTACAATGCACTTTGGAAGCGGTTCCTCAAACATAACCATTTACTGCAATACATCTTGTTTTCTTTTTCTCAACTTTGCTTACGTGGGTAAAGATGACCTATTGCAGATCAATTTTCCACTGTTTCCAATCCTTTGTCTTCCTGGTTGCACATTGCATGTTCTCCTTATGCAACTTTCCACTTGCAACAAGAGAAAGGATTTAAAGATCAAAGAATATTGATCCTCTTTCCAAAGTCAATGCCACAGATCCTAATGTGTGCATCAAGCAACACAAGTTAATTTGCAGTCATGCACATGAGGCCATGCAGGAGAAAACTCTCTATCAGAGCTGTTCTTCAGAAACAAAGAGCTCCAACAGGCTAAAACCAACTCAAAAAGACCCTCAGATTAACTATTGATGCAAAATGGAAAAAACTGAGCCATCAGAGAGGAATGTAAATGCAAAAGTTACATTCCTTCACTGTATTTCAATTCCAGTTTTCCCCCATGAATTTTTTTTATTGACACTGCACTGCAGATCATAACCTATTTTTCTAAGTTCTTCATACCTTGCTTGGTTTTAAAGTTACTACAATTGTAATTGTTGTGGAGACTCTACACTCTTTATTAATTAAATTTAATGCTAAAAGGACTCGTGACACAACCTTCCAAAATCGATTTCACTGTACGCTTAATGTTTCTTCAGTCCCACTTCATGTGTCGTAGTGACCCTCGACCATGCTACAGATTCTCAACTATATGATGCAGATTTATGTTTATTTATTTCTGCCCTGCTGTAAAGAATAATTGCCATTGATTAAAATATGTTGCTTCTGTAAAAATGAAGTGGTAGCCAGTGATTTTTTTTTTTTATTATTTTTTTTTCCCCACAAAGATGGAGATACTATTAAAGACAGCTCCCTGTCTCCAGAATTCTGCATAGGGAAAGCGAGGCTGAAGGGGGAAAGAGTGCATGAAGGGTTTTTTGTTGTTGTTCTTTTGGTTCTTCATACTTTGAAAAGAGAGAGATTTTGTTCGCAAAAAGATTACAGAACTATACCCTGCTGCTTATAAATCTTAAGATGTATTTTGCCTATTCTTCCAAAGAGCCCGCTTTTGTCACTCTTACTCCTCCTGAGCAATATTTTATATCAGTATTAGAGCAGTATTTTCTCGGTGTTAATAAATGGCAGAACAGAATAGGTTTCTTTTTATTAACTGCCTTTAGAAGTCTGCTCCTCTAAAATGTATTTTTAAATGTAGAATTATTCAGCTTTTGTCACAATCCTCTCCCCTTCAAAAATAAATCAAAATGGTTGATATATAAAAGTTCAAGATAGGTGAGATTTCAAAGGCTAATCCCTGGGAAAAATAAAACAGAATATCAAGAAACCAGTTACCCAATTCTGCTAGTTCTTGGACTGGGAAGATTAATACAAAGGACGTGTGTGATGGTGAAGTCTGGAAAGTTACTTAAATGCTTTTCAAACCTACTTTAGACCTGGCTATGAATATGCTATGAATCCATTGTTCAAGAAAGATATTCTTTCTGACAAAATAAGTGAAAGCCGTCTTGATTGACAGCTATGATAAAAAGTTCTCCTTGGCATCTGTGGGACCAGGATTTTTTCTATAGGGATCTACCCTGCTTCTTATTTGCTATCAGTTCAAGAAACTACTGCTCTTATGGCTAGTTGCTTTGGTATGAAGTGAAATGGTATTTACCCCTGGTGAGGATCCACAGTAACTGTGTTTGGCTGGGGGTGAAGAAGCTGCTCACCTACACTACAAACTCTCTTACATGAGATAACGAAATACTTTTGTCTATCTATAACCCATCCCTGGTCATGAGAAAACTTGCCAATATAATTTGGGTGTAAAATCATGAGTGTGAATTAATGGCATTTCATTAATGTGGCAAAATGCAATTTTTTTCCTATTACATGGGCAAGAGTGAGGCTGAGGTTTAAGCTAGTAAACTAACTGAAGATGATGATTAAAGAAGGATAATACTGATGAGTTAAAGAAATGCTTCAGGTATAAGAGGTGTTCTTTCACACTGTAAAACATTTTACACAGATTACGGCACAATCTCAAATTATTAAGGCTACACAGGCCCATCACTTACAGCAGTCGCCTACTTATGTGGCATACGTCACATTTGCAGCACACCTGATTGTATAAGGTGGGCATTTTTAGAAGTGTGTCCTTTCAGTGAAAAATATAGGTTGCCTGAGGACACCTGGACCACAACAGTGTCCGGCCACTAATAATTAACAGATTAGTTCGCAGCACGTAAGCAAGCTGAGAAGGTAAATGACTTCATGGACCTTGCCGTAAGGGAGCTACTCCCCTCTCTTTGCACCCACTCATTGGGGTTGGCTGATGCGTTTCCAAATCTTATAGTCTCAAAACCTTAATCTTATTTCTGTGTGACTAGACAGGTTTCCTGATTAATAGTTTAGCATCTGAGGAAATACCACCATCATCACCCCTCCAGCTGACAGAAATAACATTTGGAGAAGTGAATATGTTTTTTTTATTTTCCAGGAAAAAAGACCGAGTCAGAATTTTTTACAGGGTTATGTTTGCCTCTAGTGAATTAATAAATTCTTTTACTGCTGTTTTTGGAGATTTTTATTAATTTGGATATAAAAAGTAGAGCTCTGATTGTCATGATGATCTTTAACTGTATTTCTTCTGGTTGTAGTAAACTTCCAGATTACTTTATCTGCCCTTATTACTTGTTACTCTGTAGAAATATGCATGTATGTACAAACATTAACAGCTTTACAGCAGAGAAGCGAGGATTAAAGAGGCTTTATTCTTTTATCCTTTCCATCATTATCAGCCAGCATGGTGTGTGTCCCTGTATTACATGAAAAAGAACATCCCCTTCCTCATCCCCATTTAGATTATGTTAGCATACTCTTCATTATGTGTGCCTAGCTATATATATTAAATAAACATATCCTTTCTGTTTATTAGTTCTTTATGTATGATTAATGCTGTAACCGAGAAAAAGCTATTCCAGAAAGTTTGGCAGACAGCACATCCATACAATCACATGCAAAGTATGTGCTGCATAGCTGAAGATCACTTCGGACAAGCAATAGCCTTTACACACAAGCTTAATAAACAGGCAGGTCAAGAAAGGTATGAGAACAACGTCCACTCTGTGAAACTCCCTTTGGGTACATAAAGAACAGCATTATACGTCTGGAGAGAAGCCACTTCGAGGTAGAGAGTTTAGGTTTTATTAGCTGAGGGCCACTAAGTAGTTTTGGGTGTATCTATTACATTTTTGTCAGCACTGGAGTAAAGGTAAAACGGCCTTAGCACAAGGAATAAGTTGAACTCCAGCATATTTTTTTTTTGGTTTTTTTTTTAAATGTGATTTGGGTCAATGAGAAAAAAAAATATATCTGCAAGACAAAGAATAACAGAGACCCAAAACAAAATGAAATGCTTGTGCTGCAATTCCACAGAACGGTTGAAATCCTTCCTGCTGGTGGGAAAAAACAGTTGCGCAGTTCCTCCCCAGCCACGGGTCTCCCTTTTAGCTTTTTAAAATTAACCGATACAGCAGGGTGTTTGCTACCCAGTTGAAAAGTCTCTGACTTAGGAGCAAGGACTGAGAAGGACAATGAAACTGCATCCTACAAATTCTCTGTAAAGTCATGAAAGAGCACGCTGCTGGATTAAAGGAATGTCGATGGGTACCCTTCTCCAGACACTTTTTATCCTTTCTGCTTCTGAGGTCTCATAAGTTTCCCCCCAAATTGAAGAATTACTATTATTATTATTATTATTATTATTATTATTATTATTAATATTATTAATATTATTATTATTACTACTACTACTACACAGTTCAATGTCTATTTTCTGAGAAATAAATTAACATTTCTGTACAGGTTGAACTAGACCATGGATTTTCCTTTCTGCCCCTTTTTTAATCTTTCGGGGGTTTTGTAGCTGAAAATTCTGTTATTTACACGATCTTGTGGAGCACTTCCTCCCACCTTGCAACACTATTTTTTAAAAATCATAGTCATGTGCATGGAGTTTTATGTATCTCAAGTATACTCCACAGACCGTATGCTGATATCCAGCCAAAAAGCTACATGGGTTACACTCACAACTTACACAGCTAGGAATCTGCAGGCAGAACATAAACCCATCAAGACCCTGGCGATGAAAACAATTGTGAAAAGTGATGCAATACCACTGGCTTTCAATATTACGAAATCTTCTGAACTGGAAAAAACCCACAATGCTAGACTTGCCTATGTGGGCCATTATTTGTGGCGAGCTTTCCCAAAAGCATTGCGCACCGCACAAAACCTGCTTTTAAAATATGTAATTATTTATGGAGCTAAACTCAGAACTCTGTCGGTTTTAAAAAAGGAATTAAATTCAGGCAAGTTTTTGGAAGGCAGTTTCAGGCAGGAATGGTCATCTGCTTGTAGACAGACAGCGATGCTGCTGCAGCTGCTTCTATTCATTATACTGTATTTCACGTTTTCTTCACTGTCAACCTTTTATGCATTGAATCAACAGCGCTAGGGAAGGACTTATTCACTACAGGAGCACGTTTCTGAGCTGCTCTGGGCTTACAGCTATGCACATGAGAGTGGAGTCTGCCCTAATACGAAACACGGGAGAATTTACTGAAAGAATCCTTCTGTTTATCCTTCTCCTGATTTTATTCCTTCTGTTTATCCTCCTCCTGATTTTATTTCTTCCATTCCCTCACTTATCAAACGAAGCAACAACTTTCTTCCGCGACATCGGTAGAGAGCTAATTCCCAAGATTCCCACTTTGATACTTCCAAGTTCCCAGGAACTCGCATTCCTGCCAAGGGCAAAACCATTTAGTAAATCTCTAAGAGCTTTTGTAAATAGGGTGCCATCCAGTCGATTAATCAGACTTTCAAAGCAAATAGCTGAGGGGTTTGGTAAACAAGAGTTATAATAAAGCAGAGTGTTAAAATACATGCATGTATGTATTTTTATATATATATATATAAATGCTTGCATTGCAGGCAGGAAACAATTCATGCCTGGGATGACTGCATTATTAGTCACAGCTCTGCGACCTCTCACCCCAAGTGATAAAGTACACAGGTCAGAATTGACAATACATACTCATGGCTGATCATGGCTGCCAGTTATTGATCCAAGGAGGGGAAAAAAAAGAAAACTTTGCAGGAAAAACATTGCTCTGAATTACAAACACGCATTCTCCTGAGACTCAGCAACTCTCTGGGTTTCTCCCACTGGAGCTGGGAAGCAAGAAGTGAGTTCAGCCAGTATTTAATATCAAGTGAATGTGGTGTTTAATCAATACTATTCTGCTTTTGTTCCACGATGTGGAAAGCAGTGTCTATTCATTCAGTAAAGGTTAATGCCAAGGGTCAAGTGATTTCACACTCTCTGTAGGATCCACAACATTTCAGTAGTTCAGATGCCTTGGACAATGATGACTCAGTTGGACTGATTTATTGCCACTCTAAGGCCCTGCTTAATACTAAAGTGCTATCTTATGATAATACCTCAGAAAATAGCACTGATAAAAGAGGAGGCAATAATTACCTACATTTTGAAGTAATGTCTTCATTTCTAACATCCTATAAAGATGTAAGGTCCATTTAAAATGATCTGCTCCTTGTATTAGCAAGTCAGTTAAATCAGATATTATCAGTGTTCTCTGGTTTATGAAATGCTATCTATGCAAAAGAAATCCAGCGGATGTATTAAGAAAAATGCAAATTGCAAGCAAATGTAATACAGTACATCATTTAACATACATTTTAAAGAATAACTTATTTCCTTGTCTACTTGCCCAAATAAAGAAATACTGTTCTAAGACAGGTTAATAAGACAAAAAAGGGAGAAAATTGTCAGACAATGTAGAATAAAAATATAACAATCACAGATGCTCTATGTTCTAATCAGGCTTTACTATGTGAGACCACATAACTAACAGTATTTACAATCTCTTCTTTTTTTTTTTTTCTTTAAAATTTCTAACTTAAGGGTAGATATGCAAAAAGGGGAAGGCTATGTACTCCCCTTCAATATGATACACTGAAAATGACATTAGGTGAGGTCATTGTCTAAATCAGAATGCATTTGACTTTGTCAGGGGTTCTAATTTTGAACATGTTAGGATCCCTGATTATTATTCAGCAATGTCTTATTCAAGATGTGTTTTATATAATGAAAGAAGTTCAGATGTCACCAGGAAAATAGTGTGAGAAGAATTAATTGGAAGGCTTATCAGAGAAAAGTCATTTAGAATCCAGCTCTACCTAATATATCATTGAATGATGAATATACCAATCAATTAACGAAATAAAATAAATTCTGCAAATTTGACTGAAGACATCCTATTATTATAAGTGGGAGGATATTTGGAACAGTTAATTACTCCTTATTTTAGGTTCTAAGTATGCAAAAATCCTTTATGTGAATTTTCAGCATCCCTCTCTCTCCCAATTACAGATATTTAGAAATTTCTTCTGACTTGTTTTAAATGTCGATGTCATATTTTCTATAACACTAGAGCAGATATAGAAGAAAGGCATTTTAATGTGAGCAAAAGGAAAAAAATCCTGTGTTCCTACATCTGTAAGATACCGTGTTGTCTTACAAAAAAGAGTAATCAGTGCAAAAAAGACAAAATGTTCAGCATTTTATTCATTGAGAGATGGGCTAGTTATTATGAAAGAAATCTACATTGTAAGTCAACCAGTTCACTGTCGCTGATGTAACAAATTGTGTCTGATATTGTGAAATGTTTAGTGAGTGAATTTCTCTTTCCACTCTTTGACTACTCTTTGCATAGGAAATGTAAAGTTATCACTAGAGGTTCGGAATGATGGTGAAACAACACTGTTAAAGACCAAAAGCAAACTCACCGAGACTCGCTGCTTAATTTTATAGATATAAAAAGCTCTAAATAGTTCACAGTTCCAGACAAGAGATTCATACTATCTGACATCTGTTGATTTTTCCTCTCCCAACAAGGTTTCAAAGTCACAGCCTGAAGTATAAAACCTCACCACCTTTCTAGTTAAAATTTCACGCAGAAATTTAGGTGTCAGTAACGAATGTACTTCAGAGATACTGAAGATCATCTCTTAAGATGTCTGCCACAGAAAACAGAAAGTTTGCCTACTTAAAACTGATGGAAGTTAAAAAAAATAAATCTCTTTATATTAGGAAGGAAAGTGTGTCTTTTTACTTGAACAATAGGTTTTCATTAATTTATTTAAAAACAGAATACCTTGGATGATCTCAGTTTATGATAACAAAGACTTTGTCACACTAAATCAGTCCACTGCACCATTAAGTTCAGCATCTTGCCTGCAGCCCCAGCCAGCACCCAATGTATCAGACAATGGGAACATCCAAGGAAAAAGACATATTCTTTCTGACCCCATCAAGTGTGGGTATCCGCCTTAAAGCGGGAACCTTATTAATCCCATTTTTTTCTGCACAAATCAGTGTTGGGAGTTTATTTGCTGATAAAGCTTCACATGTTAGCATACAGCAAACTTATGGAGGACTGTAGAAAACGCAGTCCATCTTGACACTAGTTCCTTTTCTCACAACTACAGACAGGCCCAAAGCATGTGCAATAGGTAGTTTCTCTGCAAGACAGGAACAGCTATATATCAGTAATATTCCAAGATCGCAATAAAGAAGAAGAATATTCTCAGTGCTTAGTGGAATAAACAGCCAGGAAAGCCGAAAATTGCAAAACTGGGCCAAAAGGTGTTTCTAGAAAACTTAGCATTACTGTATGAGCTAACCAGTCAAATGTTTCGGCTTTAACCTAACAGCTGGGCTGCATACTACTTCTTTCCCTTTCGCACTCTGCAGAGCAACTCTTAATACAGAGGGTATTTTGGAAATGGAGTATTGAAAAAGAGTGAGTTGTAGAGAGAAGAGAGTGGCCATTCAGACCAACGCCACTGTAATACCTAATAGGATACCAAGAATAAAAAAACAAACAAACAAACAAACAAAAAAACCCAAAAGACATGCCTAAAATTAGGCCTCTAAATTGATACTTAGGCAATTCAATAAAAGGCCCACTTATGAAGACTGCTCAGCAGCCAGGAGCTCCTATTATAGTGGGTGTCATCCTATTGCAGTGAGGGCAGTCAACTAGCTGGCTCCTGAAAAATGTAGCTGAGTATCCAGGCTAATTATGCAAAATACTTGCTTTGTGACAGAGTGCAACATCGGTGAGATTTATACAGGCAGATTTAGCTGCCTTTTATATACTGCGTGGTATAGACTGAACTTGGATCGCCGCTCATATACAAGTTATATATGATATGAATGGACAGGTGAATCAATCATCAAAAAAGTGTTTATTACAACTCTGTTATTTAGTTCTGATTTATAACTTTATCTACTGTTTTGTTCCATTTTTGTCACTTTTTTTCTGTTTAATCTTCAGTTGTGTACCATTTCGGATTTGGCAGGCTTGAGTTTTAACTGTGTAACATTGTTAGACTACAAAAGAAAATAAAATATTACAAATAAAATGTTTTCCAGATATTAAAAATTAATAAAAAATATTTTAGTATTTAATTATTAGAAAACAGAAGTACTGATTTCATATTACTAGGCCACCTGCCAAAGATGGTCAAAATAATGAAAAAGTTGATCTTGCTTAGTTTTATGAAAAATAAACACACTGTTTGAGATAATTCAGTTTGAGATAAGCTATTTGCAAAACAGCTAGTGGTACTAAACACATGCATAATTAAAAAATACCCATGGTACTCTGAACCTGGTGTTTCTCTGCAGCTCAGTCGTTGTCAAAGGACCCTGCCTAGGCTCAGGGCTCTTGTGGGAGAGGACTTCTGCAGGACTGAAACCCTGATTTGTAGAAAATGTGAACAAAATGTCCTTGCTGAAATGAGGATATCACCAAACCTTGAGATGCAATCTTTCCTTCTAGAATTGTTTCTGTGCCTTCACCGAGGTGTGCAATGGATTTCATGCACTCAGGTGCAACCCGTTGAGAATGCATACGTGCATCTCAAATCTCTTAAAAATTTCGATCTGAAGTCTCCAACTGTTCAAGGTTGGCTTCCACTGACCTAGAAGATTAAACAGCTACTGCCAGCGTGCTGAACAAGGCTGGCATCCTAACTGAACCCACAGAGTGACTTTGGAAAGGCAAGACACTTTATGCTCCCAGATGCACAAGAGTAGAGTAAATGTGGCTTTTCATAGCACTATGAGTTGCGATGGACACCATACCAAACTGAAATAAATAAACAAGCTTTCAGAAATTACTCAGATGGTATCACGCTACCGTCAGTTCAGTCAGAAAAATTAAAACCAATACAGTTCACCAAGCCTAAAGAATTCAGAAGCATGTCAAATAACGTATGTTGCTTACCTTCTCATTTTCTTTCTTTCAAGCATTTCTTCAAGCAGTTATTTATGCTGGAAGTGCAGGTCACCACGAGGGAGACTCTAGGAGGAAGATATTTCCCTTTACTTTTGATTCTAATGAAGGACCCTGTCTTTCCTGAAAACATTCATACCGTTCGTAAAGTGCCATTATTCTCTGCCCTGTGTTTGCTATCCACAACGCCTCTAAAACAGGAAATTAAATCCATCGTTATGGACCCGTAAGCCAAATCCCCGCCTTTACTCATAGTTAGAAGATGATGTCTCTCAAGGAAATACCCAGGAGTAGCTACACCCTGCACCTCCAGGCTGCACCACCCTTCCTCAGCTCCCTGTAATTCCACTTGCCGTCCACCCCTCCATCCTGCCGGGCTGGGCAAAGCATCCCTCCAGGGGATGGGTCCCGCTGCTGTCCCCTCTCTGTGTCACATGGTGACACACAGGGCCCACCTGGGAGCGCAGCATCCTGAACCCTGACCCCAGGCATACTCACCAGCCTTGCGGATTTCCCACACCTGAGAAGCAGACGGGGGAGAATATGTCAAAGGCAGCTGTTTTACCGTGCAGCATTAGTCTGTTTTTAATCTCTTCGCTTCAGTTGCTGAACTGAAATGTTATATAAATATGTCATTCTTTATGACAAAAGCCAAATAAATGCTAATACTATCATTAAAAAGAAACTTGTGTCTGGGGTGTAATGGGGAGATCAAATGACAGAGGCAGTAGCTTTTGCTCAAGAAAAGCAAATGTAAGCCTTCTTCATCTTAAAAGAGTGATGCCACTGCAGCACATCAGTTGGGTTACATTGATCTGGGTGCTACATAGCACAAATACTCCAAACCAGGTCTCCATCTGCTGTCACTAAGCACAGAAATGCTGAACGGTGATGCCCAGGCTGAAACGATACACTGGCTAGCTGCCGTGATAAACCTCATGGTACTGTTGGAGACAGGGCTTGACTGACCTTATTCTGCAAAGAAGCCTCTAACTGGCCCTCAGACATGAGACGTGTTGGTACAAAGTGCATAGTGTTTCCAGAAAACACCATTTTTACCTGTAATATACATACCTTTCCTACGAATGAGGCCTCGCCACTTCATTTCTCGAGTGTGATTATCAAATAACACATACTTAAACTAGGTGACAAGAGGAACCAGAGCTCTCTTTGAGTCAGTCAAAGACAGTATGGTTTGTTTAGCTTGGAAAAAAGAACTCTTTAATCTTTACATGCACATTATTTGTTCTGTCTTTGCACAGTGCCCACCACAGTGAGACCCTCATCCAGCGCTGGAGCAAACAGACAGTATAAAAATACAGAATGCTCCTGCTTCCTTTCAAAACTGGTGACTTATCATCTTCCCAGGCATCTAAATACCGTGCTTACACATAATGCTGACTGAAGATCAAACGAGCATGTAGACAGCATCCCTCCACAACCTCCCATCCCTCTCCACACAGCTGTTCACATCATATTTGAGGTCAGTTCAGTCAAAGCTACCTCAGCTTTGTTAAATTTTTTGACAATACTGTAGCTTTTGGATGCCAGTGCAAACAAGCTGCCATCACATCCCCAGGATTAGGAAAGATTTTAAATTTCAGTCAACTTGGCCTTGTTTGTTTGCCTTAGCTAAGATGAGGAGTTGTCAAACTACACAATTTCCATAGCTGTCAAGGATGTTTTTGAACATGCAAATCTGCAGTACATTTTATCACAAACATTGCAAAAAGCTTTAAAACCGGGACATATGAAATATGTATACTTTCTTTTTGTTAAAAAAAATGAAGTCTCTAGCTCAGCATATAGGCCTTCACCCTCCATATCAATGTATTGCTGTCTTGCTTGTTTTGTAGCCAAATGGAAACAATAGAGCATCAACAGCATTGTCAGCTCCTTCGATTTATCTCGTTTGAGCCTTTTATTATACACAGGCATGAAGAATGTTATTCTTAATCAGTTTTTATACTGCTTGGAAGCCTTGAAATTTTCTGAGGATGTGACCTAGTCCCACGTACCAGGCTTAATTTACCCCATCAAACAGGTATTTGAGAAAGGTTGGTGTACAAAGCAGCAGCCCTCAGCCTAACACACTGAGAGGGATCGTGAGCAGTCTGGAGAGCATTGGGTCCATTTTTCGGTTCTCAGCTATGCACTCCTCTCCCTCACTTGGTGACAACACTGCCGACCCACAATCCCGAAAATATCTGGCTATGGTCTCTGCAGCACGTTGAAAGTGAGTGGAAGATGTCGCTCTTACCACTTAACGCATGAGAAGCCCATGGTTACAATGACCAGGAATTGATAGCTTATTATTTCCAACAACCGTCACCACAATTCAAAATAAGTTACTTTTTCCTAACACGCACATTTAAGACTAATGAAGTTAAGATAAAATATTTTTTAGGAAATTCCTCTCTCCCCATTTCATTTAAGTTTGGGGTTTTTGCAAACCTAAACACGTAAATATGCAAACTTCAAACCTATTTCATTTAAGTTTGGGGTTTTTGCAAACCTAAACATGTAAATATGCAAACTTCAAACCTATTTCATTTA
>JADKXX010009340.1:0-47305 GCA_017310255.1 Butorides virescens | reverse complement strand
GCAAACCTAAACATGTAAATATGCAAACTTCAAACCTATTTCATTTACTTTAGGTGCACAGTGATCTCTTTTGGCTCTCTCCCCCGACGCTGTGCTCTCCTCCCTCTCCGTAGACCTCTATGGCTGTTGACACACATAGGAGCAGACACGGTGGTGATTCATCAGCCTGCAGGTCTGCCGCTGAACTCTGTATTCTTCCACGGGTGCCTAAAAACACACGCAAGCTGGGTCTTGCACACAGGTCAGAATTCTCTGGTTTTCGTGAGAAAAAGTTGCTCTTTGAGTTTCACCTGCCTGGAAGTTGCCGTCTTGGTTGCAATTAGAGATTTCATGTTAAATGGGCTAACTCTGCTACAGCAGCACAGGAATATTTGAAATGCTAATGAAAGACCCAGACAAAACAGACTGAAGGATCTGTTGGAGAAACTGCAGAATCAACCAAGATGCAGAGGAGAGAGACTGTGAAGAGAGTACAGTATTTATCTCTGCTGTGGCAAGTGTGGTGCCTTCGTCAGGCAGAAATCTTGGAGAGTATTCCCTGGTTTGGAGCCTTTAGTTTAGGTTCATTTCGAGTCATTTATTCCGAACAAGACGGATCACTCTGTTCTGCCTACAGAACCCCAATACAAAATACCATGTTTCCCCCCCTTCCCACATGGAATAAATGTACAGGAGTAAAACAGACAAGATCTCATATTATCTTTGGCAGTTTGTCTAATGACTCATTGCCAATATACATTTCTTCTAGAAACACATTGCTTATAGTATATATGGAGTGTTAAAACCTTTATATTCTAGAATATTATGGGACTAAGCTGAACGCAGCTATTTCCAGTACAGAAATACAGTTGTCAAGAAATAAGGTTGATTCAAATACTGCACTTTTACTTTTTCTTAAGGACAACAATCCTCTGTGCTCCTGCAGACATACTGAAGGAGTTGTTGAAATGTATTATTCTTCACATTTAATACCACGTAGGACTCTGAAGAGATAAAGTTATACAATGCCTTAGGCAATTATGAACAAGGATTACAGGGAAAAAGAAGGCTGTAATGTAGAGTGTAAGCAGCATGATATAAGCAGAATATTTAATATTTTGGACAACAAAATAAATACCACGCAGTCTTGGCTACTGCAATAGCAGACACCATTTCTTTTCTGTGCAGTTCAGATCCGTTTATCTGAACCAGCAATGTTCAAATTCATTAATGAAGCCATTATTGATTTGTGGAACATGACTTAAAATCTCAGCAAACACCGAACAATCTGTGAGGAGCTCTTAAATACTGAACGTATGTAGCTAGACATCTCAATTTAACAACCAGACATACATTAAACAGCATTAATAGCTAGGCACTTAATGGATCAATTCCCACTGTTTGTGTAATGTGGAAATAAAAAAGGCTTATTAAATGACAAGCTTTCCCTGGTTTGTGCTAATTAATTATACACTGCATCTGACTGCTAATTTAGTGGGAAAATGCAGCCCAAAACTATGGTTTCTGCTTGAACTTTGCCTCAGCACCACCTAATTCAGCGCAGAGTGCAGCTGCGACCTGCCTCTGAACGACGACAGTATTAAATTAGAGCACAAGGCCATCAATTTAATAAGTACTGTAGCAGGTAATTTGAATAAGGACAGTATTAGTATTCTACCAGTGCACAACTAAAAGCAGCTGACCTTTCAGACCAGAGAAGATCCTTGAACACATCTAGCTGAATCGGAGAACACAGTAATAATCTGACCATGTTAAGAGTGCCAAGAGAGACTTTTACAGCTCTACACCCATTACTATACATCAGCTACTCTACAGTATATAAGAACACTTTATGTACAAAAAAACAAGGTTATAAATAGAACAAAGGCAATGTGAAAGATATATTTGCAGTGGCACATTTGAAAATTCTCCTTATTACCTTGATTTATGGTATAAAGAATGTAAAATTAATCAATGCACATAAAAATGCACTATGAACACCCACATAACAACTCAGTGACTTTTCTCCACAAATTTAGTACCAGGAAGAACACAGGTATGTGTTGTGCAGTAAAAGTACAGCATATAAAATTATTTCACTATCATTATTTGTTTTAAACGCAGCAATATAAGAAGGACACAGCATTCAGGCAGGAGAAGGATAATGCTTTTCAGCTAATTGGCAAGTTTTTCAGAGGTTTATAACTACAGTAAAAATTCCCTATCAACAGACTGGCTGGTGTAGCCACAGCCCTACGTGAAATTCCTCTAATTTCAGTGAAGCCACTTTTAAAGGAATGAGGAGGTTTATTGCAAGGGTCTGTTTATAAATATTAAAAATCACATAGTATCAACAAAAGAAAAATCACAGTTGTAGGATTGAGGGCATGACAATCTACATGAAGCATCAGAACAATGATTTTCTGGTTTGTTCATTTTCTGGGGGATTTGGGGATTGTGGGTTATTTTTTTTACCGGGGGGGAAGTTTTTTAAGTAGTAGGTAATTCCAGTCTTCAGTGATTCTTTCCTGATGGATATCTTCCAGCAGATTTTTTTTTTTTTTTAATAGGAGTAGAGTTTTCCATATGGCCCTGGCCTCTGTTTATCGTTGCCCCTTTCTCAACTTCCACAAATAATTCTTGGGGTGAAAGAGCGGAGAAGTACATTACCCCACTAGAACTTTCCCAAAAGCTAGGATGTGTAGCAAAAACCTGATTGAGAGCCTTATCTTTTATTTCCTTCCTAAAAGATACAATTCAGGTCCTCGGGTCCTACCATGCCCACCACTTATTTCGGAAATAAGCATGCATTCACACAGCGCCAGTGATCACATGCAGAACTGTCTATTGACACATGACTGAGATGTTTTGTAATACCCCGTGCCTCTCGAACCAGCAGGCCATTTATTTTCGATGACGTAAGCCTGTTTAACACGATCTTGCTCGATCTTAAAGCAGGATTGTGCATAAAACAGTGGTGCTTAGAATACAACATAGCTATACGGGCATACGAATGGCTAAATGGCTATGAGAGAATTGGTATTTCTTTTGCATGATATTGTAGGCTGTTTCCCGGAGCATCGCTTACAAATACTACACGCAGCCCGAGCTTTTAAACCACTCCTCACAGCGAACAGCCGTAAGTTCATTTTGGACTTCTACCTTTTATCCTCCTGAGTTGGAGTTAATGAGACCCACCTGGTCTGGTTGCCAGTAAGACTCAGCAGAACAGCCATGCATATTTATGCAGACTCCTGGAAACTGACACAGTTTGTCACGTCTCCTCAGAAGCCAGGTTCAGAAATTTCAGGCTGTTTTTACTTTCTTAACACCAGCAGGAAAATTGACCAAATTTGGAGGGACAATTGATATTTTGATATTATTGCAATACTGAACACATTTTTCATGGCCATAACCAGGCATACATCATACTGACAGACAATTTACAAAATGGGCATTGTTCAGTTAAAATATGCATAAAGCATTGTGGGCTATATAAAATATTTATGGTCCAGATGCAAATGGCAGGTAGAGGACCCCTCTGGGGCAGAAGGGGTCCAGTCTGGAAGGAACACAAAAGAAAAGCAACATGGAGGATAAAAGAGCTGATATGGAAATGGGGAGGATAAAGCCACATACGGAGGTGACTTGCTGCCTAGAAAATAATGTGATCCTCTGTTGTGGGTTCACAAAGTCCTGTACTCTTCATGCCATGAAAATGCTGATATTCTGTACATATTCCAGGTTAAAACCTATGCATTACAGATGATTACAAATTCAAAAAAATATGAAAGTAAACTCTTGGGGGGAAAATAAAAGGATCAAAATTAGGACATAACAGTAAAAAAAAAAAAAAAAATAAAAAAAATTGAATTATGACCAGATGACCAGGAGTAGGTCAAAAAGAACTAGGAAATTCTAGGTTTGTTTGTTTGCCCATCCCATATTCTAGTCTAATTCATGTCTTTACCTAGTACCAGGTTAAATATATTGGATAAAATAAACCAGTCCATCCTTAATGAAAAGGGCAATTAAAATAAGGTTTTAAAAAAATCTGAAGAAAATTAAGAAGGTGATGAAGAATGAGATAGGAAAAAAGTACCTAAGGAAAGAGGATTCTCTTTCCTCCTCCATCTATTTCAGCCCGTGCAGTGGCCCAACATCGTGCAAATCTTCTTCTGGTTTCCAGGGCTAAATTAATCAATGCTGGGAATTGAAAAATCATAAAGTAGACTTGTAACTCAGTGCTTTTCAGCAAAAAAAGTTTTACAGACTCATTTAAAGTTTTATCTCTGTTTCACTCATGCTTAGCGCCTGCTTTCTTTTCCTCTTTTTTTTTTCACTGTTTTAAAAAAGGTATTGTTACATGTCTAAGCCACAGAGGACCGAGTGCAATGTTGAAACATGTTACACAAAAGACACATGACAAGATATTTCCATTAAACTTACACTACATAAAAATGGAGGGTAAACGGGACATGATTCATTCATGAATAGAGCCTTTAGTCTGATTTGTGGCAATAAGTATGCTGTCATAGGCTTACTTATTGCTAAGAATGTATCAAATTACCTTTGCAGCAATTATTAAAATTCCTTCTCCACCTTACAAGTGAAGTTGATTTCAAGTGCCAAGAATCTCCCCAGTGAGCTTTCCCATCAAATATTTCATAACTAAAACGTTAAATACATCTGCTAAAAGAGGACAAGTAATAGTATAATCCATTTTATTTTAAAAAGGCATGCAATTTCAGAAAGTACTAATACTAATAATATAACCACCTAGTTTAAATGTGATACTGTATAATACCCTACCTGCCAGTCTGCTTATCTAGCATCCACAGTAGCTATACATGCAGATGGCACTGCTTAACACAAATTGCTTAACTTTAGAACTGAAGCGTTTGAGAGCAGTTTTAAAACAGCCCAGCAGAAAATGATAATTACTGCAGTAAATACTGATTTTCTTCAGGGCATCCATGTCATACTAGAAAAAAATTCAGTGTCTTAACTCTACTTAATTAGGCAACCCATGTTTTCACTACTGAAATGGGATAAAAGTAGTCTATAAATTTGTTAATTAAGTAATTGTATCCTGACATTTCTGACATAGCTATGTTCTGGAGAGAAGGAAGCAAAAGGATGAAATCCTGCTACATAACAGAAGTATAATGATGAACCCATCTTTCTAGATAAATGTATTATTTTTCACTGCAACAACTGAAACTCTCACAAAAGAAACAATGACAACCACATCTCTCTTCCCCACTAGCGATATGTATTTTAGAATTACTTTTAATGAATAGATTATTGGCTGTAAGGGTAAAAAATGTTGAAGTAGGTACAGTGTGCTACTATAAGAATGTTTCAGCATAAAGCAAACTTTGCATCTAGCCCTGAATATAGCAGAAATAGCTATATAGCTATAAAAAAATTGCTATTTTTTCTCTCCCTCCCCCATTATTGGGTTCCAGACAGTTTGGATGTGACTGCTTTGAAGTTTGGGGCTCTGGCACTATTGAGAGTCCCTTACTGTCAGGCAATTTTATTGCTATGATAGAGCGCTGCAGAGGAAGGCTGTGGTTGGGAAAAGTTGCTGCTGGTGTGAGGACTAGACCCATACCAGGACGTGCAGATCACAAGCTTGAATGGATCTGTGTTCAAGGGAAATCCAGTAAACAGTGTGGTACTCTGATTAGGATGGTACAGCTTACTTGCTTTAAACAAATAAGGCAATCCCATTCCCTTTATTACTTCTGGTAGTCAATGCTCGCTCTCCTCTGTTTCTGTGCTAAGGCGATTTAATGAGATCTTTACATTCACTGTATGAAGAAAGTCATCTCCTTTGAATCAAACCTTGAAAGTCCCAATCCTACCTGCATCTTGGTAAGAGCCCTGTTAGTCTTTAACAACCTTTTCCTGTTCATCCTTATGCTTCTTCATCGATAAATATCTTTAATGCCATCAAAGACACAAATCCTTTTGCCTTATCATTTCTGTGACTCGTCACATGGAGAAAAAGCTAATCGTCATAAACATCCCTATTCCTTGGCTCTACGTCATTAATTCTCAGGAAAGAGGTCTCTAAAAGTGATGGAAAGCATTACAAAAGTCAAATGTAATGTTAAAAATTATTAAGAATGGAGTTGAGGATCAAACAGAAAATGCGTCACATAGTAGAAAACTATTTCACGAAGTCACATCTTGAATATTACTTCAAATCTAGTCACTCTCACTCAAAAAAGTATCGTAGAGTAAGGTAGGGTTATGGTACATAACTGGACAAAAGAACGATCCAATGCAGAAATCAATTTTCTATGAGGAAAGACATAATAGCTTAGGAATCTACCGGGGGGAAAGAACCTAAACATAACAAGGTGGGGGACGATACAGCACAGATCTGTACAATCTGTACAATTAAGGGTACAGTGGGGTGTTTAGAGAATAATTACTTGTTATTTCACCCTGAGAACCAGCAGGCATTCAGAGAAGCAGGTTTAGCACAAACAAAAGGAATGAAACATGACAGGCAAGTAAAGAGATGCAATCTTTGTCTCGATACTGTCAAGCACAGACGGATTCAGAAACGATTCGGGGAGTACAGGCCCATGTGTAGTCTGCATCCTTCTGGATGTCCAGTTCTCAGCACAACTTTAACACAGACAAAGAAAACTCCTAATCTTTCAGTCCATTCAGGTGTTCAATCATTTACCAATACAAGGCCAACACAAACACTAAATCACTGGAATTTTCTCAAAAATCAAAATGCCAGTCCGTCAGGGCTATTGTTTATGTTTTCTTGCAATCTCTGAACTAATGGATTTATTTTAGTTCTCAAATACTTGAAGTTCATAATCTTGATTAAGGCCTTGATCTCAGTTTATTTATTAAAAAAAACCCCAAAATTACAAAAACAACAAGAAACTATTGTTCTATGTGCCTGAATTCAGACTCTCAGGTTTATCATTCTCTTCTCAGTGACTGTGGAAACCACCCCAGTCCTCTTACTCATACTGATAATTTGGGCATCATTTTTGACTATGTCCTCTTCCTAAAGTTTCAGTTCTAGGCTTTAGCTAAGTGTGCTGATTCTTCCCTTGCGAGGAAAAATCTCCAATATACTGTCTTATCTATTCATCCTCATAGCTAAACCAACTTACGTCCTGATTACTGAGCCATCATCTTCCATGACCCTGTTAAATAAAACCTTGCCCTCCTCATATCCTTCATAATGCTACTGGAAAGATACAACGTATTGCTTTTATGTGTGATCTTTGTCTATTTGTAATACAAAAACCCCACAATATTATTACTAATAAAAGTAACAATAATATCACGGTAAATATAATAATAATGTTTAAAAGTAATTACATAGTACACACCACAACACACAAATCTCAAAAAAGATCTATGCTTCTTTCAGTTTTATTAAGGTAGACCCAAAAATGACTTGATTAACTTCTCTGTATTTACAGTGGCTCTTGCAAGAGGAAAAATCATTATCTTCTAATCTTGACTGGCCCAAAGACCTTAAAACAAGCAATTCAAAAATGCTGAGGGATTTTCTGAAGGATTGTCATAGGCTGTTCTTGTTCTCGTATCTAAGTATCTGAACCTTCCAGACTAATAAAAGACACATCTTTCCCTGAAAATGCAATACTGCTGGTTTCAGTATTTCTAAAATTTCATCTTGCTTTTAAAGAGCCTTTTATAGAATCAAAGAACAGTTTGGGTTGGAAGGGACCTTCAAAGATCACCTAGTCCAACACCCCTGCCAGGGGTAGAACATATTCCACTAGATCACATTACTCAAAGCTATGTCCAGCCTGACCTCGAGTGCTTCCAGTAATGGGCCATCCACAACTTCTCTGGGCAAACTGTTCCAGCGTTTAACCACCCTCATCATAAAAGGTTTCCCCCTTATATGTAATCAAAATCTACCCTCTTTCAGTTTAAAATTGTACCCCTTGTCATGTCACTACAGGTCCTGGTAAAAAGTCTTTCTCCATCTTTCTTATAAGTCCCTTTTAAGTATTGAAAGGCCTCAAGAAAGTCTCCATGGAGCTTTCTCTTCCCCAGGCTGAAAAACTCCAACTCCCTCAGGCTTTATTCCCAGGAGAGGTGTTCCAGCCCTCCAATCATTTTCATGTTTCTTCTCTGGGCCCACTCTTACAGGTCCATGTCTTTCTTGTGCCGGGTCCCCTAGAGCTGGATGCAGTACTCCAGGTGAGATATCACCAGAGGGGAACAGAGGGGCAGAATCACCTCCCTTGACCTGCTGGCCACACTTTTTCTGATGCAGCCCAGGATACGGTTGGCTTTCTGGCCTGCAAGTGCACATTGTCCGCTCATATCCAGCTTTTCATCCACCATTATCCCCAGGTCTGTCTCTGCAGGGCTGCTATCAATTATTTCACCACCCAGTCTGCATTGATATTGGAGCTTGCCCTGACCCAGGTGCAGGGCCTTGCACTTGGCCTTGTGAACTTCATGAGGTTCATATGGGTCCACTCTTCTAGCCTGTCAAGGTCTTTCTGGATAGCTTCCCTTCCCTCAGGTGTGGCAGCCGCACCACTCAGCTTGGTGTCTTCTGCATTTATTCCCACTGTCTATGTCACTGATGAAGATATTAAATAGTCTTGGTCCAAGTACAGACCCTTGAGGAACACTCTTTGGTGCCGGTTTCCACTTGGACATTGAGCCATTGACTGCAACATTTTGGACATGGTCATCCAGCTAATTCCTTATCCACCCAGCAGCAATCAATCAAATCCATTTCTCTCCTATCTAGAGTAAGGATGTTCTGTGGGACCATGTCAAAGACCTTACAGAAGGCTCTCCCCTGGTCCACTGAAGACCACTTGGTTAATCAGGTGCAACTTGCCCTTGGTGAAGCCTGGCTGTCTCTAATCACCTTCTTGTCTTCCATACGGTTAGACATGTCTTCCAGAATGATCTGTTCCATGATCTTACTGGGCACAGAGGCAAGGCTGACTGGTTGCTAGTTTCCAGGGTCCAACTTTTTACTCTTTTTAAAAGTGGACATGTTTCCCTTTTGCCAGGTATTGGGGACTTCACCTGACTGCCACAAGTTTCCATATATCATGGAGAGGGACTTGGCAACTACATCAGCCAGTTCCCTCAGGACCTTGGGATGTACCTCATTAGGTCCCATGGACAGGTCTCAAACCTGATCCCACTTATGATGGGAGGGACTTACTTCCCCCAGTCCCTGCCTTGCAGTTCAAGGGTTTGAGACATATGGGAAGAGAGATTACCACTGAAAACTGAGGCAAAATATTTCTCAGCACTCAGCCTTCTCCGTGTTGGTGGTCACTTGTTCTCCTGTGTTATTTATTGGGGGGTGGTGGGACTATATTTACATTTACTGTAACTACTGCTTAGAAGGGATGGAAAACTCCATAAACCAGCAACTGACTGAAAGCTCTTAAACCAAACACACTGAGAAAGAGAAAACCCTAATTTCTATTGAATGGAATTTGCAATTTTGTAACTAGTAAACTGGGTTTCTTAAATTGGCCAATACAGGCTCTTATAGCTCTAAGCTTACAATCAAATGAGGAGTAAAATTATGTGTAATGAATTGATAACATTGTACATTGTAAGTCATTGAAAATGAGAGCTTTAATGTGTAACTGGTTGAACAACTCTGAGATCATATCACGTTACTTTGCATCATTTTAAAAACCGAAGTAATAAAGCCTCTTAGACAATCTGGCAATAATAGTTTTGAGGAAACTTAATGCACTGTCATGAGTCAGTGACTATTATGAAAGAAAGAAAAATTAACATAGGTAAACCGCCTGCCACATATCAAACAAGCCTTTAACAAGGCCATTTTAAAAATTATTCATCTGGGTTTATTTCTGTTCAGTTCTAGGTAAAGGAAAAAAAGATGTTGAGGGGTTAAATAGGAATAAATATCAAACAATATGAAACAATAATTTGCATGTTAAGATTGGAACCGGTTGTCTGACAACCTTCTCTAGCACCATATTGCTGTTTTTGGGAAACGGCATGCAGGGCTGGTGACACCAAGAAGAGGCTTTATCAGAAAACAAACAAATCAACAGAAAAGTTATGAAAATACCTTAGGGCCTTATGCTACCAAAACCCAGCAAGAACAACAGGAAATGATCATATCACCTTTGTGTTTATGTTTATTATTGCCATAAACTTTTAACGTCTTGGAATGAGCTCTTTTCATGCTAAATTCATTCTTCAGACGGATCCCACATTTCCTGGGAATTATCAGAAGCTTTACTTCATACAATTGTTCACAACAGCTGTGATTAAAAAAATAAATCTCAGAAGACATAAAAGCAAAAGAATCGCCATAACAGGTCAGACCAAACGTCTGTCTAACGGCAGTAACCTGTCCCCAGCAGCAGCTAGAGGAGGAAGTGTATATAAAACCGGAGATGCATGGAGAAATCCTGGTACACCACCACGTCCTCCAGTGGTTAGAAATGTAGGGTCTTCCTCCCTGTGGCTTGCATTCCAATCATATTTAGTAGCCACGAGTGGATTTACCATTCATGAACTTAACCGAATTTAACCTATTCATCCCCTTTGCCTCTATGGTACCCCATGGCAATGAGTTGCACAACACAGCTAGGAGTTGTGTGAAAAAGTACTTCCTTTCTGTTCATTTTCAGCCTGCTGCCTGATTATTTCTTACAATAAAGGAACCAGCAGGAACACAATGAAACTGCAAATAATTGTTTCTTATACACCTACTTGCTGGCTGTGGAGCAGTAATCACCCCTCAGCTGCTAGTGCGGCAGCAGACTCGCAATAGAGGTTTTGTCTTCTGTTCCTGTTACCCGGGGACTGTCGGCTTCCAGATTAGTAATAGCACACCACAACACAACTAGGAGACTTTAAAAACAAACAAGAAAAAGGACTAAGTGCTTTAAAGCTTTCCAGACACACAAAGAGTTGTTACAGGACTTGAACTCTTCTACTTCCAGTGGAACTGCTTTCCAGCTAGGGAGTGAATTTTGCTCTCATAAGCATGAAAAAGCATAGTGCAGAGCACGACACTCGTAGTGAAGTGTCCCTGCAAACCTCGGGCACAGCACTTCGTTCCTGACCCATGCAGCACCTCTGTTATCCCAGCCCCTGTGCCTCCACTCAGCGAGGACGGAGAGCCGTGTCGGGCTGCACAGTGGCTTTCATTTGGTGGACAAATGGGGCAAGAGGGAGAGAAAAATTATTTCTAATTGACACCTGTATGTGAAATTGGGTCTTGGAGGTGAAAGGCTAGTGCGATAATACTCTGCTGCAGCCCAGCGCTGGCTACACTTATTTCTGGACCTAGATGGATAATGACAGAACTATGGGAAGGAAAAAGTGGCAAGGTGTTAGCTTTACTATAGGCATGAGAAAATAATAATCTTCAAACTAATGGGAAAGTGCAATCAGAAAAACAAGGACAAGAAAATAGTAGTTACTTTAGGCGGGAGTTACATGATGACACGCGCTATTCCAGGTCCAAAATACTTCATCAAAGTACAATTATATCCTGTAAAAAAAACCCCGTCAAAACCAGGACAAAAGAAGCAAAAACATCACCCATCCTGTTATACTAAAAGGTAACAAGGTTTACTTGAAATAGACACCATAAAAATAAAATATACTCTATTACCTGAGAAACAAAACCTAAACTGAGTTGAAACTGACCCTGTCAGTCACAGTGGTTATTGTTTCTAGATCAGATGTTTCTTTACCAGAGAAGCTATTCTGCAGACAGATTAAGTTAGGTTGTCAAGTGGCATTCCTCACAATGTTATTATATAGTGTAGTAGAAAAATAGTGTATAGGAAATAAAGGAGAACAACAACAGCATCTGAAGAAAAGTCTCAGAAAGCAACAGTTACCTGCAATAGGTGGGAAATAACTTTCATTTCTCAGAGCAAGCATTCGGATAAAAGAGACTGCAAATAAGGGGCGGGGCGGGGGGGAATAAAGAAAATAAATTAATTTCCAAAAATGAAGCTTTAGAACTTTCTTTACCACCCTCACAAAAGTGTTATTGGTTATATTAGCATGACAGACATGTAAATTAGTTTATCATATGCCAAACACTATGCACTGGTCTTGCTCAATTCGTTATCCATGTCCAGACAAAACTCTGTCAAAGCACTGCACGCGCTTAGTAGCAGAGAGCCAAAAAATTTTCAGGAGAAGAGGGATTGCTAAGATTTGGAAGAAAATCCATGGGTTGGCAAAGGGTATGATGTACTTTTTACCCCCGCTGGAGAAATGCCGCTGTCAGGTGTTAGGAGAAAAAACAGGTCCAAGCTTCGCAACTGTGTGGCCAGAAAAATTTCTAAAGGTAAAGCAGATGTAGACCCAGCCACTGGCTACCAAGCAAGGGTCAGGTCATGATCCCTTCCGAACGGTGGCTGTGGAAGGAGGGTTTTACAGGGGTCTTCAGCGCGGTAACGGGGGAGCAGAGCTAGACCAGGAGGCTGTGCCATCCCACAGCAGCTGTACAACATCTGGCTTGCAGCAGCGGTTCCTGCCTTACAGAACGGCTGAGGCGCTCATCAGTTCTTCACAACATCAGAACGGTCATAGCAGGTCCATCCAGCCCAGGGTCCTGTCTCTCAGGTGCTTAGGGAAAGGGGACAAA
The DNA here is from genome assembly GCA_017310255.1 of Butorides virescens. Lineage (NCBI taxonomy): Eukaryota > Metazoa > Chordata > Aves > Pelecaniformes > Ardeidae > Butorides > Butorides virescens. The sequence continues at coordinate 34,668 of JADKXX010009340.1, read as the reverse complement.
GAGGCAGGGTGGAAATGCACTCCCTCTTACCGCCAGAGAGCATCCAGCTGCTGGCAGCTGGGTGCTGCCACATGTCCCCAGGAAACATGTGTACCCACATTGTCGTCTGGATACACCCAAAGATGCATCTAACGTATTTTAGAACCCATTTATAACTTTCTTCCCCACTGTAAGAGAAAATGAGCTCTACAACTTAATCATGTGAGGAAAAAAAATGCTTTTTTTGGGGGGGGGGGGGGGGTCTATTCTAAACCTGCTGACTCCTAATACTGAAAAGAATAGCCGTCCCGCTCTTCTTCATAGAATCGTTGAGGTTGGAAAAGGTCTTCAAGCTCACCAAGCCCAACCATTCCCCTACCCCTGCCATCCCACCCCCAAACCCTGGCCTTCAGCACCGCCTCTGCCCGGCTGTTAAATCCCCCCAGGGCTGGGGACTCGACCCCTTCCCTGGGCAGCCCCTTCCAGCCCCTGACAGCCCTTTGGGGAAGGAATTGTTCCCCATGCCCAACCTCACCCTGCCCGGGCACAGCTTGAGGCCATTTCCCCTCGTCCCATCGCCCCTTCCCTGGGGCAAGAGACTGACCCCCACCTCCCCACAACCTCCTTTCGCCTCTGCTGCTCTGGGATCAGCCTCCACGCGCCACAAAACCTCACGCAGCCCACCGCATTCACCGTGCACTGGGTTAAGTGCTGCAGCGAAGAAGTTCTGCGTGTTCCCCCATTCTTTATCAAATACCTGCCAGATGGGCCACACACTGGCCAGGGTAAGCCGAAAGCACAGGCACAGCTCTGTAAAACACACGCTGCATTTAATGCGCTGTTGACTACGCCAGTGGGGCAGCTGAGTAATTCCCATTTCATTAAGCATCTTTCATCCAGGGTTTGCACTAGCCTGATCAATGGGAAAATGTTACGTGCATATGATAGCACAGTACTTTATAACACACGCCAGCTTTTTTTGGTTGGATTTTGGTTTGTTTGGGGGTTGTTTTTTTTGAGCAAACCCACAAATATTAGAAAATTTTCTCCCTGGCATAGAGGAAAAGCTGCATTTTTATTCCAGATATACAGTATGCATTGCTGTAAACACCTCCCGGTGGAGATATAATGCAATCTGGAGTTCTTGTCATTTCATATACATCTCTTTTGTCTGTCAGATCAGGTGAGAAGTGGAGATCAACTTCAAATTGTTCCTGTTCATTCCTGCCCAGCAATACTGAGGTCAAGAGAATCTTGGATCCTCTGAACTCTTTTTTCCATCCACTCTCTTGTGGCAACAAGAGTGTGCTTTCCCTATCTACCTGGTTTACACACAGTCGTGTTAAGATCTAGTCTTACTATTCGGAATGTATGTTTAAATACTTAATAAAAAGTTCTAAAACAATTGTTTATAAACCAATTATAGACATCTTTTGTGGTGTAGAAGTTTTACAGAAATTCTTGGCTTAGCTGTTGTGGTTTAACTTGATACTGACTAAATATTAACAAGATATTAGCCAAACATTAAACTATATTTTAACTTAGTAAATTTCTGAGTTAGTTCTGACTGTGCTCTCCAGCTTGGATCAGTTCACACACATTCTTAGGTTGTCCTGTTTGCATATTCCTTTTCTGAGGAAGAATTAATTACTGCTCAGTGTTAATCAGAATGGAGTATCCTTACTGTTATCTTGAATGTAAAAAGTAATTCAGGAGGGTGTATGGGGAAGAAGGTTTTGTGGTTTGGAATCAAATATATAACTGTATTGATAAACCAAAAACTGGAAAACATGAGGCAAATTCTAACAATATATTCCCAGGATTAGCCAGCATCCTTCACAGTTCAACCAGTCCAAAGAAATCCTAGAAACACACACATTTATATGCAAAATTTAAAAGAAGTTGATATTTTTATTGACTAGGAAATTAATATATGCCCATATACCATGGTAATGCTAGGAACTATATTTCTAAACCAATTCACTTGGTTTCTGCATTAAAAAAATACAAAAAAGAAAAAAAAAATCAGCATGTTTGTGTGCAAAAATTAGACTTGCACATAAAGTAATCAGATGCTTAGCTAGTCCTATGCCTGTTGGCATTCATTTATTTGAATATATGCATTTAGTTATTTGGTGCATATAAATGTTCATGACCTACCACTTCAGTGATACTGAAAAGCAGTGCTGTTAACTCCCTATAAGCAATGGTGAAAACAGTCGTCTGCTTTACCTCATTATTTCATAAATTATCTTCCTCAACTAATGTAAAATTACTTATTCCACAAATAATAACTAACAAATTATTAAGGAACTATATTAGTGGTTTTGTTTTGAAATATCACGGCTGCACAGGTAAGAATCCAGATTCCACAAAACTTCCCGGAGTATTAGGAGTTCTTTCCTAATCCCTTTATAAACATTTTCTATGTTTTATATCACCTTTTCTGAAAATACTGAGACATCAAATCTTTCCAGTAAAGCTTCTGCACAGGCTGACTTTTGCCCAAATCTACAGAAATGGAAGATAATGTAAAGAAAATGGAACAATAAGCAACAGAGATAAAGCATTTGGTCATATTAGGAGAGTGAGCCGATAAATAGACATTCATTACATTATGTTATCAATAAACATGCAGGCAGTTATTTTTGCTGGGCAATGCTAAGTAGATAAGCTTCAGAATATTGACCAAAAAGAGAAAGATTTATTTTGAAACCGGAGTTTGCAGCCAATAAACAGGCAGAACCAGAAAATTTTCTCATGACACAATGTATTAACAATCATAATCTAACTATGAATGTGACAGATTAATCTCGCACTGAATGGTTGCACATTATCTAGAGCACTTTGAACCTACGAGCTTATCTATGCCTGAGGAAGTGAATTTCTCTGGAGAAAGTAGTTTCTACCGGTTGGGAACACGCTCCAGGTTCAACCAATATTTGTCGTAACGCGAAGCTGGGAAGTTTGCTCTTAAACTACTGGAAGTGTGGCTGTTGTCCATCCTGAAAGGGGAGGTGGTGGCCAGGAGAACCCTGCAGCGGGGAGGTGATGCTCCAGAGGTTGTGGCACCTCTGGAGGTCACAGAGGAGCAGAGGCTGGTCATTAGCAGGCTGTTGTGCAAACATTCCGCCGCAGGCCATTTCAACCACCATTTTCCTTTCTACCTGTTTACTTGTATCTATGCACAGGCCAAATATATCTTATGAGTCATAAAGTGCACATATTTTTAGGCACGTACCTTGGGGTGCAAAGGAGAGCTGAGGGAATAGCAATAACAGTAAAACCTGCAGCAACAAGTATGTGTTAGTCTGACATTAATGGGTACAGTATGGATTTTGTGTCATTTTGCCAGAATGGAGCAGGAGTGTCAAGGCAAATTCAATTTGCCACTATACTCTTGCAAGAATATCTGCATAACAAAAAGGTCAAGTGGTCCAAAAGAATATCTTTTAACATATTAGAGCTGAATAGCTCTGTGCGGTCTACCTAGCAAAACACACTATTTCCTACCCGGCTTACCCCTGCATTAAATAAGATGGACTATATTCTGCTGCTCTGATCTTTTAAGTTACTCTTTTTTTTTTTTTTCTATTAGGAAATTAGAAGTGAAAATGGGCCTAGAAGAGATGATTTGTGACAGCCATGGCAGATTGTGCATCTGACAAGTATAAGCTCTAAGAATAAAAGAGCTTTTGATAATTTTATTCCAAGTGACATTCGATGGGATTTAGGCTTCTACATTGCTCAGACACTTTTGAAATTTTTGCCCATAAAAGGAAAAAAAATGAATCCATTCATCAGATGAGAAAATTACAATCTTAGCTCCAAGCTGCAAGAGTCTTCTGAGAGAGGCAGGTTCAGGATGTAACAGTGGTTTATACCAGAAATGACACAGCAAAAAAGCCTACCAAGGTAAAGCCAAACCTTCCCTGCTTCTGCCACTCAGATGAAGACTCTCCTCTGGACTGTGAGATGTTTGGGGACTTTGCTTTTGATGGCTGATGGCCTTCCAACTGAATGCTGAGGTACCATGGATCAGAAGCATACCATTTTCTTTTTAGACTTGAAAGTGGGGGTAAAAAAAATGAGAAGGTTGGGAAAGAAAAAATAAGCACAATTACTATGAAAGTGACTGAAAAATTTTGCTGGCATTTCCCAATAAGTTGATCATATTTTGTCTTGTGCTTTGTTTGTTTTAAAAATATCTAAATAAATGACAAACCGATCTGACTTTCCTTCCATTGTCAAAAACATGGCAAAACATTCCTGCGAGTAATTTCCAGAATAGAAGTGCTGTAGAGAAAAGTCAAGCAGTGCAATCACACATAGATAAGATGCATAAACTGCAAAAACATCTACTCTACCCATAAAATCCTTAATCTCTTCGGGTCCCTTTGGGCCTGTTTTTTGTTGCTCTTTGCCTTATGGAGTTACTTACACAAGTACAGAGTAGGTGTAAGGTTAGGGCAAAGACAAATTAAGTCTCTTTAACTACAGAGGAGAGTCTGTGCAGGTGGAAAACTGGTTGATATTTTCAAACTAGGGGATTTAGCCATGGAGTTCCCATTGAAATTAATTAGAAGCGAACAGATTATTCTCTCAGCTTGCCTTAAGAAGCCTCAAGCACAGAGTATAAATGAGAAAAGGGATGGGAGGAGGGGAAGAAAGTGAAAGCCCCATAAACCTTTTAAACAAAAATAGTCTAAGCAGAATGTGTGTTTCAGTTGTAAGAGCCAAAAGATTTGGATGCTTTGTGTAATATATTGCATACCAAAACACAAAGTATATTAAGAGTACCCAAGCCTCTTGGGTTAATTTACAAGTATGAATTACTTCATATACCTGTCCTTTACAGTATGGGTGTAAGCAGGCCCACAGAAAAAAAAAAAAAAAAAAAAAAAGGAAGAAAAAAAAACAGCAAAAAACTTGTAAATTGGAATTTAAGGCTCTAATCTCCCCTAATTTTTCTCTCATCAAGCCAAATATTAAATATCAGCTTTACTACTTGTAGTATAAGTTAACTACAGATATACAATGGCACTGGATAAGCCTTAAAATGCTTAAGACTCCCTTTCCCTGGGAACTCAGTGTCAGTCCATATCGAATGTATTTGCAATGGGAAGGCTGTGAAGAACAGCTTCCCATAAGATGCCCAAATCTTCACCCATCCAGTTGGCTAGCCAAAATGATTCCTTCTGGTATCGTTCCATTTCTATTTGGAGATACTTGAATATCTTTATATTTAATAGATTAAACTATAAATTAAAGTGGGTTAAATCAAGTCTCCTCATCTTTAACTGTACTGTAGTTCCTAAAACAAGGATCAGTGTCACTGAACTGATCATCTCTGGAAGCATCACCTGAGACGTGGCTTTCTGTTGAAAGCGATAACCCCTTTACAACAGCAGCAAACTGAGTTTTGCAGGGCGTTCAGTGAAATGTTGTCGCAGATGTTGCACACATTTTCCCAGTTAATTTGAAACTACATCCACATTTCTTTTAAGTCCTGAGCCTTTCAATTACCAGAGTTTGCTTTGAAAGACATAATTTTGAATGGTCAGTCAGGAGTTGAGTAAAACTTTTATTTGAGTTTTGTGGAAGAAAAAACAAGTTGTAGTTCTAGTATAGTTTTTACTAAATATGTCTTTTCTAATGAGTTGTTCACAGAAATGAAAATTTAAGTCTTTATTCCTCTTAAAATGAAGAAATGCAACTAACTAAAACAGGGGAAACCTTATCAAGCAATACAGAGAATGTGAAAAACACAGGTTGCTATGAGGAAAGGATGTAACAGAGCATTGATTTAAGATAGCATAATGTCATAGGTTTTCTTCCATAAAAAAAGAATGACTCTCCCAAAATCATGGCTGGTGGCCTCAAATGTCCTTATTCCTCTCTTCTCTCCCTTCCTTTCTGGATTGTTGGTGGTATTTTCTGAAACCCAGCGCCCAAAAAATACAAAGTGAAATGCCCTTTTTGGCTTTCCACAAGGATTTCTGTGACGACAGGCTTTGCTTTCATTGCTAGAAGCAGGAGCCACTTCAGAGCCATGGCACTATCTTTAGTCTATCTTTATTAGAGAACACGCTATTGGTTTTATTCCCCCTTCACCTCTTGCTGAAACATTATCTCTATTAGATAATGACAACAGCACTGAGGATGACCATCTATTCAAATGATAAACAAATTTACTACAAGGAGCCAGATGTTCACTCTACCATGGTAGGTTCCAACAGTGCAAACACAAAATGGCTCAATCCACCTCTTCCTCCAGGCTTCAAGTTAACGAAGTGCTCCTTATCATCATCAGTCCATGGGTCCATACTATCACAGATCAGTACTATGTTCTTGGATATCTTTTGTGCATCACCATAGCTGGTTATGCTAAGAGTTCCAAAATAATGTACAAGAAAAATGAGTGGACAAGGACAAGGAGGTGGTCACTTCCAATTTGTGGTCCCTGTTCTCCTGGTAACATTTATTTTTGAGAATAAATGGCATGGATCAACTGGTAAAAATTCATTTGGACTTAGTAGCATTTCAGTGGGGTTTTTTTCCAAAACCAAAATTTGTTTACTGTGTTCTGTATTGTGACAAAAATCTGCTAAGGTTGATCTGTTACAAAAAGATTCTGAAAAGTCCAAAACCAATGACAACTGTTACAACACAAAAACATTTACAGATAACTTTAAAGGTAAGGAAAGCAGACTTGAACAGAGGAGATTTTACAGCCAGTCCAAAATCAGGAGCCAAAGTAAAGCTTTACATAATTCATGATTCTTTTGGAAGTTTCTTTAAAAAACAAGAAGACTGAGACTGTACATTTTATAGAGTGTGGTTATTTATATGCTGTGTTTGGTGCATCAAAAAACAAATAAACGATGCCGTCCCTGCCAGGAAGAATTTATGATCTAATTGTACACGTCACCTAGATGACAACAACAAGGTAGAACAGGGCAAGAAGAGAAGACCTTACAACAGTAAACTTACACAATTTATTGGAATCATTCATGTTTTCTGTTAGCTCAACTACATGTTATTTGATTTTCGTGCCTGGATCCTTTTCTCACTTCCTGTTTTATGTTATTGTGGGGCAAAGAAAACTTTTGACTGATAGCACTTGGATTGGAAAGGGTATGTTTCTTCTGAAGAAACAAGGAGAAAGGAGGGTTTGGCTTACAGAACTAGGGAATACATTGCGGGGGGGCCGAAGAAACTTCAAAGGACCCAAAGAAGATTTGGAAAAATTAAGGGAACCTAGAAATAAAGGCTAAGCAATGAGATCTGATAGGTAGGTCCAAGCACATCTCTACAGAGACTTTAAAAAAAATACAGTGCAGAGCCTGAAAAAGAACTGGACGATGGCATGATATGGGAAGGTCAGTGAAAGGATAGACTTTTGATGAAGTGGAAGAAAACAACATTGACAACGGAGATGAGGGGGGTGGAGAATCCTGTGGAGAAAATGAGTGAACCCAAATAATGTTTTGATCACACTGGCTGTGGTAGGTGAATTGGACTCACCAAGCAAAAATCAGAAAAACTTCCACTCCTCCAAGACTGCAAAAACAACCATAGCAAATTGTCATTGACACCATCTTCAGGAATAAAAAGACCCCAGTAATTTTATCTATGCAGATATTCAGTTTTAACACACCATATTTAATCTTAAGCCTGTTTGTGAATATACAAAAAAAAAAAAAAAGGATGAGAGAGAACCCGATAAGTAGGATTGGCCAGAGGGAAACAAGTTGGAGGAACAGAAGCAGTTTTGCAAGTCCTGGACAGTAGCAGCACCCAGAAAAGCTGACACCATCCTACAGAGACGCAGTATAGGAGAAGAATAAAAACAAGGCATAGCAGGACTCTCTGGGTAGCTGTTACACAAGGAGGTGGGAATTTGTACCTTTCTGGAATGCTTATACACCCTAAACGTACAGAGCAGGCTGCTCCAGTATCCACGCTTAATGAGCTTGCTTTTCGACCTCTGGATGACCCTGCTTGAGTGCTTTTTTCTTAAAACAAAAGTCAGGATGCTTACCTCTAATAAGTTTAGCAGAAAATGATCATATAATTTCTTGGCTCAGAAGAATTCAGAGCTATAGGATATTTGCAATTATTTGTCACAGACTTACTGTTCTAACTTTGGGCAACACACAGCTTCCCTTTGCCTTTGATACCCTGTTTTTAAACATGAACACTTCTTCCTCTAGTAAGATCGTTGGTGAAACTAAAAAAGCTTGATTGTCAAATACTTTGAAATACTGGCATTTAAAATGCTTCAAAAGTGCTTAATTGTGATACAAGTATGAACCTCTACTTCATGACATAAGGATAAGAGCTAGGTTGTAGGGGGGAAGCAGAGATGAAAAGAACTTGGTCAGTAAAAAAAAAAAAAGAAAAATTTTCAAATTTTTGTATACATTTTGCAATATGCATTGGCATATATCTATATTTTCAATATCCCATGTATGGAAATCACTTGTTTATCCTACAATCAAACCATTCCTCTGTCTCTATATAGGTTTTTTTGGCCTTTCTTCTTCTTCCCACCTGCATCTCAATTGGTAGTGACCACATCACAGGCTCTAGAAGACTTCCAGACTCTTCTCCAACCTCACTTACAACATGTTTTGCTGAGAAGAAACAGAAAAATTTTTGAAGACAGCACACAAAAACCAAAAATACAAATGGAGGGTGGTGAAAGCAGGCACACGGGGGAACCAGGGGTGCTCTGGTGGCCGGACAGGAGTGCTGGGCTCAGCTCCGGGCTCTGCAGTGTGAGCAAGACATGGACAGGCTAAACAGAGTCCAACGAAGGGCCACCAAGATGATGAAGGCACTGGAGCATCTTTCCTATGAGGAAAGGGTGAGAGAGCCAGGACTGTTATAAGGCTGAGGGGGATTACGTACATATCCATGTGTATACGTATCTGAACGGAGGGTGCAAAGAGGATGGAGCCGAGCTCTTTTCAGTGTCACCCAGTGACAGGACAAGAGGCAACGAGCACACACTGGAACACAGGGGGCTCCATCTGAACATCAGGAAACACTTTTTCACTGTGAGAGTGACCGAGCACTGACACAGGTTGCCCAGAGAGTCTGTGGAGTCCCGCTCCTTGGAAATTTTCAGAAGCCATCTGGACACAGCTTTGGATGACCAGCGGTGGGTGGCCCTGCTTGAGCAGAGGGATTGGACCAGGTGACCTCCAGAGGTCCTTTCCAACCTCAGCCACTCTGTGATTTTGTGATTGGGGCTGGGAGCAGGAAGATAAAGAGGAAACTCAGATGTCAAAGGAAACCAAAAAGGACCAGCGAAGCTCCTGCAGAGCAGGCATACAGTTTGTGAAGTACATAGAGTTTGCGTACAGAGACAAAGCAAATGTTTGGGCTAAGATTAGGAGATCTCAAAAGGGTCAGATATTAAAATCTTATGTGCTTCCACCGGTACTTCTAACAAAAAGGAATTTAATTAAGTGAAACACAAAGACGATATAAGGTTTAGCTGCCAGACTAGCAAATAGTCTCATGCAGTTAAAATTAGGAGGATACCAAATGAAGTGGAAAATGACTGTAGCTAAGTGATATTACTGCTCATAGCAAACAGGATTTTAAATTAATAAACATGAATATATTACTCCACTGTACATTGTGCAATAATGAGGGATGCTGATGTTACACATGCATCAAATGTCAGACCACGGTCTGACAGAACAATTCAAAGCCACGCAGAAGTATGCGCAAAACCCTGGGAGAAGGCCTCCACTGAGGAAGTCTCCCAATATGAAATCACCCTAACAAACTCATCAAAATTCTTTATTGTAAAACACATTGTGAAATCCTGAGTTACAGAAAGAAAGAAGGATCAAAAGGGTAGATACACAATAGGTCTTTTTCTTCCTAGTGTCTGTCTCTTAAGAGGGAGAGAGGCAGAGATGCTTTCTGACTCTCGGAGAACTGCATCCCTGTGCTTTCAGCAGCGAGGAGGCAAATCCTGTCCACTCACTGCCATCCCAGACTGTCTCAGAGTGGGGCACATTAACAGTCCCAGCAAGAGGCAGAAACACTGTCTGCTTTCAAGATATAAAGGAAAACCTCCAGCACCACCTAACATGTAAACTCTTTAATAGTTTTCCTTATCTACTGCCACCACTTCGCCCCAATCCTGCAAGCAGATACCTCTAGGAAGCCTCACAGGAAGTTCAATGGTCTTAATTAGGCTTTAGCACAATATTAGCCTCCCTCTTTGAGGATCTAAAAACAGGACTGGCACCCACTCTTGAGCTTTGAACTTTTTCGTGTAATTTAGTTCCTTCTAAAATTTCATTTTCAAAAAGTGCAAAAAATTAATACTTAAAATAGCATGCAGGGATGCCTTAGTTTTTATTCATTCTACAACAGGCCAATTTAATAACCAAGGTCACTAGTCTTGAGCTTCTATGTGACATGTGGTATAACTAAATATATGTACTTATTTGCATCGATTTTTGTTGCAAGCCAATTGAATTTGCAAATCATTTCCATCTGCATACTTACATAATTTGACAACTTTGCCCATCCTCAACTAACTTATTTTTAACTTGCTACAGCAACTCAGAAGCGGTAAATAATTATTACTTACACTACCTTAGTTTTCAGGGACTACTCCAATCAAGTTTGCAACAAAGACTGGGCCACCATTGGAGATCTCCTGCTGTGAGTGTCTTTGCCCAGAAAGAGTTTAAAGAGGAAAGGATGAACAGAAATGAAACAGCAGCACTAGGCAGTGACTTGCCTAATGTCATTCATCAGAGTCATGTCCTCTCTGTTAGGCCTGTCATGCCTCTCAAGCGGTGAGCGTTTTCCCCCTTAACTTTTGCATTAAACTTCCCTCAGTTCATTTTGTGCAATTTCTTTTTAGCTTTTCAAAATATCATTTGACAAATTTTGAGGATCCAAACGTTTTTTTCCACAGACACGTTTGTTAAATTAATTTCTAATTCAAAATGTCATGCTTTTGCACTTCATGCATTCAAAATGTCATATACAAGTGCCATGGCAGCAGACTATGGAAATCTTGGCTTGTGGAGGGAAGACGGGAAGGAATACAGTAACAGATGCTCACACATATTTATAGACTATTGTACATAGAGACAGACACACAGCAGGTAAGGCTAGGACAGAAAGGGATGCAGTTCTTCTCTGAGGCCCCTGCGTGCTCATTTAAAATTGCTTAAATATTCCTGGTTAGAACATGACTTTAAGCTCAATTTGCCAGTATGGCTGGAAATTTCCAGTCGGACTGTCAGCGTTTCCGCAACTTCCTAACGACAAATCTGCTGTCTCCTAAATGGCAGTGTTAATCCTAGTGCAAGGCATAGCCTGCTTTGCTTGGTCGTTACCACCAGATTTGCTGATCTGCAGCACATCATGCACAGGAGGGCAAGGAATTGCACAGCACAACTTTACTGTTAGCAAAGTGGTTCAAAACAGTCATAAAAATGATCTAATTCCTGGGCAATTCCTTGGGAATCCTTGCAGGGTCAGTAGTCTTCCCTTCCTCCGCTCCATCCTTATCTGCACCTCTCCAGACTGGAAAGCTAAACCTCTTAGTAGCTCCAGGAGTAGCCTTTGGAAGATGCTGGCAGGTGGCAAAGACCAAAAGGCAGCCCTAAGACTGATCTCCACTCTGCCATCCTGTACTTGAAGCTGCTTCAGTCGCCAGCTTCTTCCTTTATGCCTGTAGGACTGAGCCTTTCTTTTCCTTTCCATCATCCAAAGAAGGTTCAAAGAGTGTTTAAACACCTTCTTAATACTGCTCTTTAATTTAAACAGTCACAGGTATCAGCAAAAAACAATGTTAAGTTTTCGTCCAAGGGATAATCTTTAGTAAAAAATGGTGTAAAATGCTAAAATGCCTGGGAAACGATTGTCTTAAGTGGTTTCAGTAACGATCATTAAGAAATTTATTTTTAAATATTCTCTTAAAATATTTATTTCTTTTAATACAACTGAGAATTTCAGAATAATTATTTTGGAGCCCCAAGTATCTGTAAACATATAATTTTGTAAGCTGGCAGGACACTGTTAAAAATTTCCTCTTTAGTAATTGTTTTTTTTAACCAGCAACAAGAAAGTCAACAAGGCACAAACTGAGGTAGCTTCTCAGTCCGCTTCATCACAGCCTTGAGTGAAAATAGGATTTAGCACCCTTCCCCTTAAATGCAACTTCATGGTGGCAGAGAACAATAATGCACCCAGACAAAAACTGACAACCTTCCTCACCTTGGGGCACTGCAAAACTGTATTTCACAAGATACTGAAAGATGAGAGAAAAGGTCATTTTTTGCTGCCCTTTTTTTTCTTTTTTTTTTTTTTTTTTTATTTCTAGTCCTGAAATTCATCCGCAAAGCAAGAGAGTCTGACAAAAGAAAAAGAGGTCACACACAGGAAGGAGGAAAAGGAAAACATCTTTCTTTTACATGCTACTCCAATTATTTTCATTATATTGGGGTTCAGACATTAACGAAACCACTACTTTGCAAAATAGATTGATACCAATACTGAACCACTTGGTACTGAGGGTATAGCAGATCCTGGTAAATAATAGGTCCATAGTAGCTGTGATTTCTGTATGACTGCTTATGGTGATAAGAGTTTACAGAATGAACCCTAACACCAACAGAAAAATCATATCACGATGATCATGTTGCTTCCTGAAATCTTCAGGATGGATGTCTAGCGTCTATGCTACTTTTTCTATCGTATATTTATGCATTATAATTCCAAATTTCTGTAACATCACAAGTGAAAACTGAACTATGACGGGGGACTTAAAAATAAATTGGCATAACTTTCCTGGACTCCTGACCTTTTCTGGCACTCACGTGTTTCTATTAGTTGTGTGTCAGACCTTGTTGCAACCACAAAAAAAAGGTACCAGTCTAAATTAAAACCAACTAAGGAATCATACTGAAAGAAAAACTCAAGAATGGTTTCTAAAAACAAATGGCTATTTAATTCCATCTGTTATTAGTATGTTATGCTATATATATACATTACATATATATGTACTCGTATGCCTACATATATGCACACATACCCCTGTGCACGTGCACACAAAATTTATGCATGCTCACATGTACGTGCATTTAGCTGAAAATCTTACAGTCCAACAGAAGGTAAAGAATAATCTAAGCTAAAAATCAAGAGGAAGAACCGGACCTCTTGGAGCATTGCAGTGTTCACACTGAAGAAACCTCTTGGACACAAACTCAAACTCTAGCTCAACTCGTGTGAGGCCACGCACCCGACTTTCTTCAGCTTGTCAGTTCACAAAGGGGATCAGTCTGCGAATCTTTAGGGTACTACAAAGGTTCTGTAAGTCTTGGCCTGGACTGTCTATTCTGGAAGTGACTACTGAGTACAGAAGTCAAGTACAGATGTAAGATGCCAGCCTGAATACAGAATCCAAATCACCGCTCCCATCATGGAAATAGAAGCCAAAGGCCATGTTTGGGGTTTGAACGTGGCCCAATCACTAATACAAAGGAACTGAGAGTTTTGTGAGACATCTAGTTTTATTATCAGATTTGTTGCCGCTTATTATTCAGGACCGTCCAAGTGTATCAATATAAATAAGTATCGATACCTGGGAAGGAAAACAGAGGATAAGAGAATCATCTCTTGCCTTCTCACAACAAATGCTGCAAGAGCAAAGGTATAGGAATAAATGATCAAGAAAGAAAGCAGGAGGAGGGAGGGGAGCAAATACAAAATAAAAATGTGAAGCATACCTTTGTGGTGAGATGTTTCTGAAGTTTACAGCAAAATTTGCTCCTTGTGGTTTACTGAACTCTGATCATTTTTCTTGAAGGATTAGTAGCAATTATCATTAAGGTTCAAGCATTTAACTGTGACTGCTGCAATAAATCTTATTAAAATAACTGAAACATACTTTTTTTGCATGTGGCAACCTGTCTCTGAATCACAACCATCTGTACATAGTTATTGCCTGGTGCACACAGATGGCAGTAAAACAACTATAAAGCTATACCATTCTTTAATCATAACTTCTAACACAACTAAACAAAGTGAAATTTGAGTCAGACCATTAGCATTTGAAAGACTATATGATCACTGTAATTAACAAATACACTTCAGAATCCCATTATAAAATGTTTTATTGGTTTCTGATTGAAAAAATAATAACAACACTTGCACTGGGCAACAGCTTGTTTTAATCTTTGACAGCTCATTTAAAGAAATCATATGTTAACAATAGAATCACAGTCTTAAAGTTTTTATACTGCACAGTTCCTTTACAGATTTAAAATGACAGTGAAAGGTAGTAGAATAATTTATTCCTTCTTGCTTAAGGCACAGAATCATGAATGCTTCAGGTCAGTAACTGCAGGGCTACACTAAACCCCTGTCACTCCAAATCAGTTACAAAGTGAGCATCTGTACTCTCTGCTTAGCCTTCAAGCAAAAAAAAAAAAAAAAAGACAGAAAGAAAGAAAAAAAAATCCACATTACTTACAAATGCTGGGCCTCTGAACATGAACAGCTCTAAATGAAGCCAACAGGCAGCTTCCTGAATGTCTTTCTTCTGCAAAATACCAGATATTGACCTGCTAGATCCAGCACCATCTTATTAGATAGCAGGCACCTGCGTATTTCTACTTCAAATGCCTGATCTTGTAGTGTAATTTTGGGTCGGAGACAAGATGGGAATTTATTCTAATGGCTGTCAACTGATTCAAGATCTTAAAAGTGCACTCACTGGACAGGGTTTGAGACCTGTAAGACTACTAACAAAATAAACTCTCCCACAGAGACATATTAGTATTTCCACCAGAACATGTCTCTGCTTTACCTAATAAAGGTCACTTTGTAACGTACTGTTCATCCTTCATCTCCTATTCACTTCCAGAGAAGATACGGGCACAGAACATCTTCCGAGCTTATCACCTCGCTTTTACCTAAAGCAACACGGAGAAGGACAGGGAATCACAAGCAACTGTGTTGTCATGACTTAAAAATTTACCACGTATCACCTGGCCTGCATGAACTGGTAACGCAGATGCTTTTACCTCATTACAACATTACAAAACAAAAAGCAAAGGCAAAGCTCTTTCCATCTGAAACGAGCTAGGAGCCTGAACACGGGCAGTTGCATGGTTCATTTGAGGAGAGGTAGCTTGCCGAGCTACGGTGGCTTGCTCCAAATCCATTAATGTTTCAGAAGACATTTTACAGCATCCTCTGCTTGGTTCAGTCTTCGCGAGGATAGCTCTCAGAGAAATCAAAAAGGAACTGAGGAAGGCAGCAGGTCCCCAGATTAAGGCTGCTTGTACTATGTTGTGAGACTGTCAAAGCACCAGATGAAAATGAACAAATTTAGATTTAAAGTACTTGAATAGGCTGTCTTGGTATTTAAATGGATGATTTGGTCTTTTATAGTTAAAGTATAGATCAGCTACAGAAACATTTCACAAAATATACAAAAGAAGTTTCATTACGAAATTATTCACTGAGATGTCTACAACGTTTGTCTTTTACAAGCACCTTGTTCTTGCTCAGTATTAAAAAGGCACATGTTTGTCTCAGTCCTTTGTCAGTTCTGCGTACAAATAATAGGAGACAGATGTGGCGAATGTATATGTATCTTGCAAAGCATAATAGCGATTCCTTGATGCGCTCAGGGTAAGCAATTGCCCTCCCTGGGGCATATTTGAACTGTTTGAGATTCTTTGCTGCCAGCTACACAGCTTGCTACCTGTCAGGAACTGGAATTGGCAGAAAACAGCTGGTAGAAATCAATGGATGTGCCAGTTCTGGTTCATCCAGCAGAGATACTGTGGAACAGTGCCGTAACTCTGATAGGAATTAGGCAGCACGAACACGTTTTATTTGCACATAGCTTCAGTGCCTTCTCAGCCAGGGAATATTAAGGTTCAAATGATGTTAAGTGATTATTACATTTTAAAACCTGACATTCACATAACAAGTAATACAAGGATTCAGCTGTAAACAAGGAAAAAGGCAGTTGCTCAATAAAGTATACCACAAATCCCGTTGTGGGTCTGCAACAAGAAATGTCAGCAGCGTTATTGGATGTGTCAGTCCTGCGAACAGGAAAGAAGAAAAGCTCAGGGATGCTGTAGGTCTTTAAGGACAGCAACCTCCAAGTGCATGAATGGTCTAACCCAACGCTCTGGAAAACAAGTAGACAAATAAGGAGACCAGTCTGGCTTGGTGGGTAACTCATGACAGAGCTCCAGCGCAAAGGTGCAGCATACAGGAAGATGAAGCAGGGACCGGCTGCAAAGAAGAAATTTGGAAGCGTTACATGGGCACGGTGTTAGGATGTTGTTGGGAAAACCCCAGCTTAACTGCAGACTTGCAAGGAGTGTCCAAGGAAAAAGAGCTTCTGCTGGTACATCAGCAGTAAACGGCTGAACAAGCAAAGAGTGTGGATGTTACTGAAGGGGCTGGGTGATTCCCAAGGGCAGATACAGATGAGGATGAGGTACTCAATGCCTATTTTACTTCATTTATCAATGTCAAGGCCTCCCAGGCCATCATGCTTAGAGGCAGGGTTCAAGGAGAAGACCTAAGAGCAGTGGATGAGGGTTGAGTCAGGGTTTACTGGAGAGAACTTGATCCATACCAATCACAGGTCTAGACAGGATGTGTCCAAGAGAAAGTGGCAAGAACTGGCTGATGTCCTTACAAGGACACTCTCGATCATCTTTGAAAGGTGATGGAAATCAGGGAAGATCCCTGAGAACTGGAGATGGACAAACGTCACAACCATCTTCAAAAAAGGCCAAAAAAGGGACCTTCAGGCTCAAACAGTCAGGAAAACCTTTGAACAAATTCTCTTGGAACACATTTTTCATCTTGTTACAGAGAATAAGGTGACTGGGAACAACCAGCATGGATTTACCAAGGATAAATAATGCCCGACCAACCTGATTACTTTCTGTGACAAAATGACTGGATGCCTGGATGACAGGAGAGCAGTAGACTTCATTCACATTGGCTTTTGAAGGCTTTCAACTCTGTCTCCCACAGTATTCTTGCATTCCAAGTTAGGATGTTATGGTCTGGAAAACCAGAAGGTTGTATGGCTGGGCTAAGAGGGTATATACATATATATGTGTGTGTATATATATATATATATATATATATAACTCCATTAGGGTTATAGTCTACCTGGATGTTAGTAATAAAAAGAGACCTATCCTGTTCAACGCTTTTATCAATGACCTGGAGGAGACAGTGGACCGCACTCTCTTTAAGGCCACAGATGACACCAAATTGGCGGGACTAGATGATAAGCTTGAGGACAGGGCCATCATGCAGACACTTAAGACAGGGTGGAGTTAATAGCCTATAGAAACCCTATGAAATGCAACGAGGACATATGCAAAGTCCTGCACATGGAAAGGAAGAATCCCTTGCGCCAGTACAAGCTGGGGATTGATGGTCTGGCAAGCAGCTCTGCTGAAAAGGATCTAGGGATCTTGGTAAACAGCCAGATGAACAGGAGTCAGCAGTGTGCCCTGGCAACAAAGCAAGCATGCTGTCTCCTGGGCCATATTCACAGCAGCATAGCCAATAGATCAAAGAAATAATTTTGTTTGTTAGAGCACACCTGGAATATTACACCCAGCTTTGTATACCACAGTAAAAGAATAATGTTGATTAAAGTGGAGTGTGTTCAGTGGAGGGCAAGCAAGATAGTCAGGGGCTGGATGGAGTGCATGCCCTGTGAGGACTAACAGCAGCCTTCCAGCACCTCTACGGAGCTTAACAGAGGAATCATGGAGGTTATCATGGAATGGTCTGTGGTGGGAGGATGGGAGGCAGCAGGTATAAATTGAAGCAAGAGGGGTTCCAACTGGATGTAAGGAAATATATTTCACCACAAGGACAGTAAAGCAGTGGAACAGGTGTCCCAGGGAGGTTGTGTGGTTTCCATCCTTGGAGGTTTTCAAGACACGACTAGATAAACCTCCTGACAACTCTGACCTTATAGCTGCTTTTTTGAACAGGAGGTTGGACTGGATTAACTTCTTAAGATCCCTTCCAACCTGAATTATTCCATAAACCTGTAAGAAAATAACCATCATAGAATCATAGAATTATAGAATCTCAGGTTGGAAGGGACCTCAAGGATCATCTGGCCTAACCTTTTGAGGCAAGGGCGCAGCCTAGACAAGATGGCCCAGCACTCTGTCCAGCTGTGTCTTAAAAGTGTCCAATGTGGTGGAGCCAACCACATCCCCGGGTAGATTATTCCAATGGCTGACTGTTCTCATTGTGAAAAATTTTCCTCTCATGTCCAATCAGAATCTTATTAGGATTAAGTTGTACCCATTACCCCTCATCTTTTCCATGTAACTCCTTGTAAAAAGGGAGTCTCCATCTTTTTTGTAGCCACCCTGTAAATACTGGTAAATGGTGATGAGATCCCCTCTGAGCTTCCTTTTTCTCTAGGCTGAACAAACCCAGCTCTCTCAGCCTGTCCTCATAGGACAGGCTTCCCAGTCCTTGGATCATCTTGGTGGCCTTTCTCTGGACCCCTCCAGCCTGTCCACATCTTTTTTGTACAGTGGGGACCAGAACTGCACACAGGATTCCAGCTGTGGCCTGAGCAGCGCAGAGTAGAGTGGGATGATGACTTCTTTCTCTCTGCTGGTGATGCCCTTGGTGATGCACCCCAACATCCTGTTGGCCTTCTTGGCCACAGCAGCACACTGCTCGCTCCTATTGGGCTTGTGGGCCACCAGGACCCCCAGGTCCCTTTCCACAGAGCTGCCCCCCAGCCGGGTGGATCCCAGCCTGTGTTGCACTCCTGGATTGTGTTTTTCCAGGTGCAAGACCATCATGGTTACAAACGCAAAAAAGGACTAAAACACCTTCACAACACATGTATCTAGATAGATTAGATAGACAGGTAGATATTTAATCTATCTGTCTATTTAGATACAAAATACATGTACACATTACTATATTAAAGCCTTTTGCTGTCAGATTTTGTGCCTACAAATTGGTTTAGCATCACAGAGTGAGTTAGCTTTAAAAAGAGAAGGAAGAATACCTGGAGACAGAGGGGGAATCAATTTTACAATACTTCAGTTACATGGAATTCTCTTCCCTATCAAATGTAAACACACCACATAAGCCCCACACTTGTGTACTCTAGAGCTGAAAATGTCATTATCACACATGATACGATAAGAAAAACAACATCTGCACATTGAAGGAGGGAAAAAAAAAAACCTACTTTAAGAGAAAAAAGGAAAGAGGAGATTGGATCAGACGTTTGGGGGAGGGGGTGCTTTTGAGGAAAAGCCACAACAGAGAATATTTGAAAGTTAAATGTGCTTTAATACTTATATCACAGAAGTTACAGGTTTAACCAAACTCAGCCAGGCAAGGCAAAAGCTAGGAAGGAGAAACTAGGCACAAAAAGAGGGCATGGAGACATCCCAACTGGGCTTGGAAGCTATGCACAAGGTCTCATTAAGAGTGTATAAGTGTGCAATGAAGCAGCTGCCTTTTGGATCTAAACAGACCGAGCTGATCCGATGCTAGTTACACCATCTCTGCCACAGCCTTGGTTGAATGAGTATCACCTCAAACCCTCAAGAGAGAGTCCTGATAAAGAACACTAGTGTGAAAAAGGCACCAAACAGCTCTCTGGATGGATTTTTCATGGATGCACGTGCGCACAAACACATAATGTTCATGCACAAGGAAAATAAAATTATGAAGGATGTAAGCTTTTGTAAACACATAGAAATATTTCCAGCTATCCAGAAGGAAAATGAAAAAAAGACAGCAGCGATTTACACTGAAATACCACTCTTGCAGGACCTCCAGAGCTGAAAGCTTGATTATCTGCATTTTCAGCAAAGCATTACAGTTCTAAGGAGTCAACTGCAACGGGGATTCCCCTGGGTGCACGTGTAACACGCTGCTAAACCTGCAGAGCCCATGCATTTTGTCTCATCATGAAAAACTCAGGTCAGCTGCAGCCTAACTCACCAGCATGCAAGTGCAGATTAAATACCAATAACACACACAAATTTCTCAAAGTCTGCCTGAATAAGGCTACTTTTTTCGCAGCTGGACTTTACTGTAACGATAGCAGACGCCTGGGAGCTTGAGTGCCCACTCACTTAAAATGAAATCCTAAACTTGACTAACTAGGCTGTCCTGGTTTGAAATAAAATAATTTGGTGCAGAGAACACAACACCGCTTTGTCTCCCAACCAGACTTTCAGTAAATTTATAAAGAGCGTTGAGAACTGGTATCAGGTAAGAGAGAGATTAGGTCACTTTGCCAATTTTCTTTTTTATCATTCACAGATGGATGAGCAGGTCTCTATTTTATCCTTCATGCCCGTAAAGAAAATTAAGCTTTCAAAGTCACCAGACGTGTAAACAACTATTTTCAAACTACTGGTTAAACCCAACAAAAAACATCATATAAACCATGTGTAGGTAAAGGCAGGGTTTTTTACCCAACTGTTCCCTGGTCTTCAGAGATCACTGAAATGCCATCCAAATTGGCAGATGGAGCATGGCACCTTCTAACTAGGCACAATAATATAACAGTAACAGCCAGGAGACTATGATGTCTTAAAAGAAAACAGGGACCTACTTTTCAAAAGACTGTGAGTGAAACCAGGAAGAGTAACCTGGTGAGAAGTAATGCCCTACAATATACAGGAGGTAACAGTAGTCGCTACGAGCCTCAAAATCTATAAAACTATAAAAAGTTATATCTAGCTGAAAATAAAATTTTGATTAAGTACCGCAGAAGACCAAGGTTTTCATTTATGTTTTGCTGATGCGAATGACTGAAAATCCAGCACTATTTGTGATCAGGCTGCTATTCCATGTTTTCATCCGAAGTGTACTATATTTAATACTAAAGTGCCTCCTAGTCACCATGCCAACGCTTCTCTGCTTTTGCATCCTTTGATACCTGTTATTCTACCATGACCTCCACAGTCAGTCCAGCTTAATTATGCTTCTGTCCTTCTATGTCTTCTTTTATAAAGATCCTTATCTCCTTCTGATACTACACGACACACCTTTTTCCCTTCCTCCATTAGCAAAACTTTGTCTGCAAATAATAGCTCCAATTAAAGTGAAAAGCTCATGCTACTCAAAAAAAAAAAAATGGTTTTGCGGCTGTGTCTGATAGCTCTTAAGGTAACCATGCAAACTTGCAGGCCTTTCCTTTGTCTCCTCATCAGCACATTACCTTCTGCAGCTATTGTTTTCTTTCTGCGTTGTAGAAATTCATGTGCAACAAATCTGATTTCTATTTGTTTCCTGAACTAACGCTCGTATGTGAACGCACCAGAGCTATGCTGATTTATTCTAGCTGGTGATCTGGGCCTAAAATGCAGTATGGATGCCACTGGATTTTGCAGACAAACAGGGAAGTATAGAATCATAGAATCATAGACTGTTTGGGGTTGGAAGGGACCCCCAGAGGTCCCCCAGCCCTACCCCCCTGCAGGAGCAGGGACACCTTGAACCACATCAGGTTGCTCACAGCCCCCTCCAACCTGGCCTGGAATGGTCCCAGGGATGGGGCCTCCACCCCCTCTCTGGGCAACCCCTGCCAGGGTTTCACCACCCTCACTGCAAAGAATTTCTTCCTTCTATCCAGTCTAAACCTACCCTGTTTTAGTTTAAAGCCATCCCCCCTTGTCCTGTCCCAGCTGGCCCTACTAAAAAGCTTGTCCCCCGCTTTCCTCTGGGCCCCCTTGAAGCCCTGAGCGGCCGCACTCAGCTCTGCCCGCAGCCTCCTCTTCTCCAGGCTGAACACCCCCAACTCTCCCAGCCTGGCCCCACAGCAGAGGGGCTCCAGCCCTCGGAGCATTTTAGTAGCCCCTCGGATCATTTTAGTAGCCCTCCTCTGGCCCCGCTCCAACAGGTCCAGTATGAAGAATCAAATCATATACTCCAGTATTTGCTTCTCCCAGCGCAGTGAGGGACATCCTTGCTGACACCATAGCTTCTAATATTGGGAAGAGGACATTCATTCACTGGAGGATCAGAAAGAAAAACACACACCAGCACCCTTGCGTTTACCAGCTCTGGAATGAATTAACAGCAAGAGCTAGAACACAAAGCTCAGTAATCTGGTAAGTCAAAGTTACTAGCCTTTGGTTGAGAAAAAAAGAAAAAATCATGTGAGGCACTTAAGCTTGCAGAAAATATCTCTTGGCTGGTTTATATATGGGGATTATGTGCATCATTCTCTAATAAATCTGCCCACTAAAGGCTAGGTATGCAGAAAAAGGGTTTTCTTTCTATTAGCTCATGAAGTCAGCAATGTGTGTCTGCAAAGTGAACTGCTAGGGAAGCCATCTGTGAACACTCTGCTAATAAATATATAATACAAGCTTTTCAGGAACACTCTCATCTTGGAAACAGAAGGCAAATTTCTTCCATTTTAAGTTTTACGTTTTTTCTGCAGAATTCTGTCTAATATTAAAAAGAACTTCAGACACGTTGTCTGATGCTGAATTATCATAGCTGAAACTTTCCAGGAATCATGTAGTCTTCTCTCTGCAAGAAATGGGCTACACTGTGTGAGGAAGTCTTTTCTTTTGGGTATCCTCCACTCAGTTTGGGTTGTTGTCAAAGTCATTTGAATGATAGGCATTTGGAGTTCATGCACTTCCCTCTCACTCTTCCACATTTTTTTACTCCTACTCCTACTAAATCTGACTCTTTTCCTAGGCTGGCATAGAGAGCAAATCAAAATCCTGTAGCCTTTGGATGACTAGCGATGTCTCAGCACTGAAGATACTCACATTTACTTTTGCCATCAGAATAGCAAGCATTGCTAAAATAGCAGCTCTAATATTCCGTACTGAATCTATATTGGTACTCGCTTGCTGGGCATTTAGTGTGTCCAATGCCAAGTGAACAATTGTTATGTTGTTTTCTGCCAAGAAGACGACTTTTTGCAATAGTTACTGAACATTAGCAGCAACAACACATGGAAACTGTTCCACATTACACCCCCCATCACTCCAAGAACAGCCAGCCATTCAGCTTTCAAGTACAAAACTCCTTCACCAGAAGGTCAGAATAACTTCAAACACCTTTGGTAAACTCTCCTCTACATTGCAATTTCTTCAATGGGCATAAAACAGAACCATTACTTTCAGAAAGCACTCAGAAAGAGGAAAATAAATTTGAGGTGGCCATCATGCTATATTTATTTAATTCCTAATCCTGCTAAGGTGTGGTTACAAGCAGAAGAGAGGAGAGAAAGTCAGGAGGGGTGCAGTTGCACATTTGCCCAGTCCTGGTTTTTATTATTTTTTGTTGAAGTCCCATAATGGATTCCAAGAGTGCGTGGTTTTTGGGTAACTATCCCACCAGAAAGCACACACCTCCATGGTTCACCATCTATCGTACCACCCATTCGAAGCTATTAACCTGAAACCTGCAGGATCTACCCTATTTAAACTTTGAAATTGTGCACTCATTCTGTACTGCCTATAAATTATGACAATAGCACGGAGCAATAGCAGCGTCCTCTTCCCCCCTCTTCCATCAACCCCCTCGCACCCCTCGCAGGAGGGTAAATGGGCTTAATGAAACCACAAAGCAGCCAGGGCTTTAAAATTTTTATTTTAATGCTCTGGAGCATAACAGCGTTGGCTTGACTGAAGGAAGGTTGATGAAAGATTAGCTGGGTTTCTAAGTGAGAAGCAGACTACAGCTTCCAGCTTTCGGGACTCTTTGGGCAGATGCTCAGCTCGAAGCCAGCCAGCTCTGAAGTCACTCTCCAGGCAGCCTGGGTACCCTCGCAAGGCTGTGCTTCCCATGCTGTCGGTGGACTGGGAACAGCTGCTCCAGTTCCTGGTCAGAAAGTCACCTCCTCTGCGAGAATGGGAGAAGAATTTATATATCTGGGTAACAGACACTTTTCTCCTTCAAACCTCTTCTAGTCACCAGCTGTAATTTCCCTTGTAGCTCTAAATAGCTTTAGCAGATATCACGGAGCAAATGTGCTCCAGCAGAGCTACCCAACAGGTTTCTGTAGCTCAAGGGAGTCGAAAGGGAGCTGAGGTTTCTGTGGATCCCAACTCACTGCAGTCAGCAGAGCCATCAGAGCAGCCTACACAAAAGTCTTTGAGTCACCAAAGGAAACTCCACGCTGGTTCCCAGGGAGCACAAGGGAAGGCATGCGTGCAGCCCCAGAAATCAATTCCTGTGCTGTAAATTGTTTCGTTTTCTCGTTTTACCTTATTCTACTTGAATAGCCAGCCCATAGGCACGATGAGATAATGTTTGTGCGGGATCTTTTTGCTTCAGAGATATCTGAAACTGATCAATGAGGCTCCTCTGACAAAGGCAGTGGGATTTTTTTCATTTGTTTGCTTAGTTTATTCTTTGCTGCAGAGCAGCCTGGTGCATTTTTAGGTGGGGTGGCAGAAAAAAAAAAAAAAAAGTCTATATTACATTTCCAGAAGCATTCTTACATCTCTCTGAAGTAGACACTGATGTGCAAATGCATGCAAAGCCACTTTGGCTTTGGATAACGAGCTGATTTCTCCCTTGGTTCTCTGGGTAAGTGCTACTAATTTCACTGTGAAAATATAAAAGGCCAGTATATATAATTATTTTGACATAATTGGCAGAGGTTGGGGGGTGGTGTCTCCCCACCATCCCTCATTTTCTACTCTATTTTTATTATCTCTATCTTACTTGTTCTCCACGATTTATTTGCAATTCTTGTTCTTCAATTAATTTAAATAAGGCTGATTGTTGACTGTAATTAAAAGAAAGAAAAACTTTTTAGGACAAAACTTTTTGCAGTTCCTTAAAATTTCTGCACTGATTTGATTCAGAACTTCTTGAAGCATAATCTATGAAGACAGTAAAGTCACAACCTGATCTGTAAAATTACTGTAATCTCCATTAAATTACATATTCTTAGAAGCAAATTACCTAAATAAGATTATTTGGGTCATTTTGTGTGCCTTAGCCAGTAGAGACTGTTACTTGACAAACCAGGGTAATCAAGGTAAACTACTACCAATTATTCTCCCCATCAATAAACCTAATATTATATAGCGCATGTTGTATATACTAAATAGCAAAGAATTTTGAAAATGTTCAACTATCACAATGAAACGGACAGCATCAGAATGTATATAGACAATACACACATTTTTCTTCAGCAGAAAGCTAAAGGTTTCATCTTCTACTACGCTGTTCTCTGGAGCTTTTCTATGTTATGATGCCTTTTACCTAAATAATTTAGAAGGACTTTATTGGTATTAATTTCATCCCAAATAATTGTGGGAGTTGGAGAATGGGAGTCAGTATGCATCTGGCTCACAAAGATATCTGGTCCTCTAGGTGGACCATAGCTGTTCTATGATAGTCTGAAACAGGTACACTGGAATCAGCCTCATGGACTATCAAAGGGCTGGACCAGGACCAGCATTCATTTCCATGCATTTCACCTTCACTCATGTGCTTAAATGTAGCTTGGTTCTTGGAGATGTTAGGCACATCACTGTGATATGAACCTGAAGAATCAAGTGCTCTGGGGATCAAGCATGTCTTACATCCATGGTTCCTCACCCTTCCTTCGAAGGGTAGGAACACAACATAAAAAAGGTGGGCGTGAAGTTCTCTGGGACGGCTGCTGAGGGCAGACGATGGATATTCTGCTCATCCCCTCCACTGTAATTTACAAAAAGACAGGAAAAGGCTACAAAAAAAGGCAGGAAAACCCTGCCTTTTATCAGAACTGAATTCTCCAGTATTTCAGCATCAGGGGTTTAACATCAGTGTCCCAGGATGTAACACCTAGCAACTCCTATGTTGCTTCTGATGAGATGTCGTATATATAGGTCCACCATAAATAGATCATATTTGCAGTTCTTGTGCCCTTATAACTTCCATTTTACAGTTTCAAGGACTGTAAGTGAAAGTACAGCTTGCTGGAAGAGCTTGATTTAATACCCAACAACCTGAATGGGAAATGGTTCAGTTGCTCTAGCCAAGGAAAGACTTCTCTGATCAAAGGGTGGGGCTAGATTTTTCATTGACATCTCTGTCTCCCATTCATGTAATGTATTCATCGTAGTTTACATAAAATTATTCCATTCCATCAGAAGATCATATTCCTACCCAGATGGCAGTACCAATTCAGACTGCACAGTTTCAAGAAGGCAGATGGGAAGAGAGGCTCTTAAACCTCTGGAATTATCCCAAATATACTGTATGCCACAACTGGCAAAAAAAAAAGGAAACTAAAGGGTAAGGCAACAGCCAGATAACGGAGGGCCCAGGAGAAGTGAATTCAGCCACCGAATGACTAAGCCAATGCAAAATCACTGTGAAGTTAAAAAAAAAAAAAAAAATAAAGCTTGTACTTCTCTATCTGCCTTAAAAAAGCAATGCCATGTTCTGTAATGTTTAACACGGTCAGGAAATGAGAAAGAATGAGGATCTTTAGCTGGTTTACAAGATTGTTTATTCCAATAACAAAGCACTTCACTAGCATAAGCAGTTAGGGGTTTCTTCGTGATTTTCTAAAATACAAATTTATGAAAATCAAAATGTTTGGTGAGAACATGTTGGTTGTTGCTAAATCCCAGTAAAACTCAGAAGAATCTGCCTGGCGTCCTGCCAGCCCGTCCATCTGTCCTGGTGGCAACCCCTCAGGCGGGCAGCTGCAGGCACCGCGCATCCAAGCTCTTTGCCCCTCAGCACCCCGGGAGCATCGCGCGACCCAGGACCCCCAAATCCTCGGGTTCCTACCTGGCAGGTGACTGGAGATGACCCAAGAAGCCTGAGAAACGTTCTCAGTATTTCACAATGAAATGTCACCCTGACCTTCTCTAAGCAAAATGTCAGAATTTTCATTACATAGAAAATTTCAGAATGTGATTTTTGTTGCGGTTCTGAGACATACTATTTTTAATTTCCAGAGGAGAGGAATTCCAATGTCTGTTTAGCTCTAGTCAGTACACATTGTCCTTGCTAGAGAAACCTAGGCTTGCTGACTTATTATCTAATGTTTTAATGACTTTTCTAAAGTAGAGAGAGAGTGAATCAGAAGCCAAGCACAGGATTCCCAGTTTTACACTCAAGAAGTAGTCCACCCCTTGCACTCTCTTTGGGCTTAGAATAATTTTCCAAAGCTTTCCTAACATGGCCTAAGACCAATATAACATTGTCAGTGCCACTATATTCATTTCAGAGAAAGTGAATTCCAGTAACAGCTCAAAATGTTAGTAAAAATTTCATTTTACTAACATTTTAATTTTACTAACATTTTCATTTTACTAAAGGAGTAATGAGTTAAACAGGTAAAGGAGTTACACAGCAACCACTTCCTCTGGTCATGGTTAGAAAAAGTATCACATCGTTGGCATTGTTTGTAACCCAAATACCGTGCTCACACCGTGTTAAAAATCGCCTATTTCAACTGACTGAATTAACATGAAAGCGGTCATTTCTGAGATATAAAACTATTTAATTGCCGGATTCAGGAGAGAAAGCTAGCTGATGAGAAGGTACAGAAAGTGATTATTTGACCTCCCTGGCCACATAAGCGCTATCTACTTGATGCAGTCTTGTGTTGGGAGATACAGCATCTTCGCCACCAGACCTGATACACAAGGCAAGGACAGCTTAGTGCCTGAAGAATATTAATTCTTGAGGAGACTGCCACATTATCATCTGTTGGCATACCTCCAGCAGGACTCAGCTATTTCAGCATTCGCAGCTCCTCCAGTTAATATTCTTTGATATCCATCCTGAACAGATGTTATTACCGGGGTTATCTATAGTTCTGTCTTCTCTGCTGATTGAATGGGAAGGTTTGGAAGGATGAGCACTTTAGGCAACAGCGACACTCGTTTTTGTCTACTCAGGCCTTAATCAGTTTTATTCCTTGTCACCTCTTTTCCGCATTACCTTTCTAGCTGCTGCTGGCTCAGATTTTTCTTCCAAAATATAAAAGAGGGGCTATGAACCTCACTTTGCCCCTTCCTTTTTTTTTTTTTTTTTTTTCCCTTCAGTCTAAACTTCCCAAGTCTCAAAAAGTGCCGTGGTGCTTCGTTATTTTTTTTTAACCTCCTCCGTTTAAGCTAGTCCTACTCATCCCATCCAGTATCATCACTGGTATAGAGATAATAGACGAGGGAGGGACCACGTACCATTCTAAATAGCTCTGGATGAGGTCACGTTCATGAAATAGAAGAAATAGTGGAAGAGAAATTGTCAAGGGAAGGATGAGGAGGATTGCTGGGGATGAACAAAAGACGACCAGAGTGAGACTAACCGTACAAGGAAGTATTTTATCACTGCTCTGATATACGCTTTCTAAAGCAGAACAAGAGAAAACCTGTAACGAACTGCAAATAACAACAGCAAAAAAGCCCTAACTTCCAAACCGCAGAAGAGGGAGAAGACAGAAGACAGTTTTGCAAAAATATAATTGTAGAGTTATAAGCCTGCTTTGCATGTATCAATCACATAAAGGCATGAGTAAATAGCCAAAAAGGCTTCTAAATGCAAAGCATTTGCACATACACCTACTTGATCCGCAGCAGGTACGTGATCCACTGCAAATGCAATGCAAGTCTTATTTACAGCTTTGCTTCATGCCTCTGAAATTCCTGTAAAAAAAGATGTACCAAATGTCTAAAATTACAGAAAACCAGGTTCAGCGGCAACACCACAGCTTGAATGGACTCCCAGAGAAGAATGAAACCATCAATTTTTGCTGCAACCTGTCAAATATGTACTACTGAGGCATATGTGTTTCTCTGCCTTTCTTCCTGTGCTAACAATTCGATCAACAATGAGGAAAACTAGCAGGCTTCCTCCACCTGATCCCCCCTCTTCTGTCTCTACATGGACTCTCACAGGAGGCACTAGAATTTACGGCGATTTCTAGCCTCTTGATACCACAGAAAATAGTTATTTTCGCCTGTTAATTTCCGATGAGATTCATGAGACTCGGAACCCTCCCGTCACCCTGTTTTGGCGTGCGCCCTTGCAGATGCCCAGCAACCCAACACTTTCTAATTGAGACTGCCCGGTACTGGTGACGTTCATGCCGTCCAGCAAATTTCAGTATTTTGTTTGCTCACCCCTAGAAGCAGAACGTGTTTTGATTACACAGCATTTGAGCCGACGTCTGCTGGGGTTCAGAGGACACGGCCAGGCTTATCTCTCAGAATTTGCCTTTTCCTCACAGGGTCTAGGTCAGGGTTGTACTTTTGCGGCCGAATTTAACTTATATCTCGTGTGTGTTTAGCGGAAAGTGAAGGATTATGTTATGTTCATATTAGAGGCAATTACACCTTTCCTTTCTCATGAACAGATGCTACGCATAGCTGGGGCGCTTACGTGACGAAATAAAGCTGCTTTGGTAAACAAACGTGAAGCTAGGAAAAATGAAAGGGAAATACAAATTTGTGAAATGTGTGACTACATCTGAGTTATACTCCCAGTTCCATTTCTGAAAGTGAAATATTGATTCGTATGAGAAGCAAAAACACGTCCAGTAGGAGACTTTCAGAGAACCTATTCCCTAATTTTGAGTGTTGCCCACATTTCTATCCTTCAGGATATGAATGCACACACTGAATGCGATATAAATGTTTCGCTGGTTCACCTGGACTCCTCATTAATAAATAACTAATGATAATTAATTGCTCTTAATTTTCTATTAAAACCCAAACAGATCTTTAAAAATGTAGACAGAGCCAGTGAATACAGTTGCTATTACAAAACCATGAATATGTCTGGCCTCTGATTAACCTCGTAACCAACTGAGTGCAAAAATTGACCGCTCAACCTAAGTGTTAAAACTGACCAGAAAAAAAAAGAAGGAAAACTGCTGTGTTTTGAGTCATCTTTTTTCTTCCCTCTGTGTTAGAAAAACTAGGAATGCAAAGTGGATTTTTTTTTTCCTTTTGCATTCGGCCTCTAAAATAGATTTTTCTTTTCTTTCTTTCTCACAGTCTAAGTAATATATACTTTTTCAAACAACTTCGATTAGAAAAATAGAAAATACTTTCTTAAACTGAGAAATGACATCTCAATCCTGCCTTTGGCTTGTCCTTAATACTACCTGCTTGTGCTAGCAGCCCGGCAGACTCAGACACCAGTGATGTAATGCCAGAAGTACAACAATATTAACATTTTATGTTTTTAATCGCATGCTCCTATGTTCACTTTTGCTTTACAAGCTGCAGAACGGTCTTTGCTACCTGCCAGAACTGCACAGACAAGGGCATTCAACAGCTCTTTAACACCTGCAGCCTTACCAAGCTGCATGGAGAAATACCTAGCGATGCCGGGTGATGTTATGTCTAGTCCATTAATATAAGTGCTTCTTTAACTTGCCCTAATTACTTTTGACCAGAAACATATTATTTTTTATTGCCCGCGCTGCCGGCGGCGCGGTGCTGCGGGAGGGGGTGCCGGCAGCAGCTCGGCTCCCCGCCGGCTGGGGGGGGTGGAAGCTCTACCTGTCCCCAGCTTTACCCTGCACATCAAGGGGTTCACCATAAAACAGTCCTGACACTGACCTCTCAAGGACCCAGCAGCTGAAACGGCCTTAACAAGGTATTAACACAGCAACATGCCCCGTAAACCATCACCAGCTGCACGGCTGGGGAGGGGGGTGAGAGCGGGAGGGGGGGGGGGGGGGGAGGGGGGAGGGGGGGAGGGGGGGGGGGTGGGAAGAGGAAAAGGGGGCTGCTTCACAGCTGGAGGAGTCTTGGCGTGTTCTTTTCACCTCCTTTCTGCGTTTGCCTCGTCCTCGCACGCCACGGTGAGCTGAGCTAAGGGGAAGCTATGTCTTCATAGAATCATAGAATCATAGAATGTTTTGGGTTGGAAGGGACCACTAGAGGTCATCGAGTCCAACCCCCCTGCAGTCAGCAGGGACACTGCTAACTAAATCAGGCTGCTCAGAGCCCCGTCCAACCTGGCCTTGAATGTTTCCAGGGATGGGGCCTCCACCACCTCCCTGGGCAACCTGTTCCAGTGGTTTACCACCCTCATTGTAAAGAATTTCTTCCTTATATCTAGCCTAAACCTACCCTGGTTTAGTTTAAAACCATTACCCCTTGTCCTAACACAGCTGGCCCTACTAAAAAGACTTTCCCCATCTTTCCTATGGGCCCCCTTTAGGTATTGAAAGGCCACAATCAGGTCTCCCTGCAGCCTCCTCTTCTCCAGGCTGAACACCCCCAACTCTCCCAGCCTGGCCTCATAGGAGAGGTGCTCCAGCCCTCGGATCATTTTAGTAGCCCTCTTCTGGACCTGCTCCAACAGTTCCATGTCCTTCCTGTGCTGAGGGCTCCAGAGCTGGACGCAGGGCTCCAGGTGAGGTCTCACCAGAGCTGAGTAGAGGAGCAGAATCACCTCCCTCTTAAACCCTTAGGTCTTGCAGTGCCTGTTCTGGCTTCTCCGAGCCCCACCGAACCACACCGCGCTGCTTTAGCGACAACAAACACTCTTAAAACAGCACCAGAGAAAGCGAGAGTTTTATTTGCCTTAATTACGGGCGGCAAGCAGCCTGCTGAGCAAAGAGGGGGAGCAAAGCGCCAGCCCCCGCGCAGTCCCATTAGCTTTTTAGGAGTCCAGAACATCACCAAGTATGCTTCCAGCACAGCCCACGCTTGCAGCCGGTCTACCTGCAATATATTAATTAAGACAGATTTACTTCGCTGGTGATTCTGCCTTTGGGACTCTTTGGGCTACCTCACGGGCGCTAATCAGAAACACTTCAAAAACGGAACCTTCACTTCGCCGTGCACTCGGCTGAGCGTGTAGAGCTCCAGGTTGTCGCTACAGTGCCCAAAAACCTAGCGCGATGGTAGGCTGCCTGTCACAGCTGTACCACCCAACTTCAAGGATGACCCACCCAGAAGCTAGAGCTGCTTGACAAGTCGCAGGCAGTGACACCGGGGCTCAAAAAGTTGGAATTTACATGTTTCGTGAAAGTATGGAGAGCTACCATAATAAGAGCGAAGAGAAAGATTGCTGGAAGGAGGAAAAAGCCTTGGGTTTCAGGACAGAAGCTTAACACTTATTTTGGCTCGAGAGGGCAATTTATTCCACGCTGCAGCTTGTGCTCTGATACGGCCGATTCTATCTTCTGCCTGGACCAGCATCCTCACCCTAACCAAGGCTCCTGCATGGCCATGCCAAAACCACCCTTCTCCTCTGAGCTAAAAACATTTCCATGAGTAACAAGAAGCCAAAGAGCATGATGTTTTCCATTGAGGGGCCCGACAGAGGAAGAGAAGGAGGTGTTCACCCATTAAGTCTTCAAACGAGGTGGGGATGGAGCTGTATCGTTGTGTGTTGCAACTCGCCCGCTCTGCCAGCACAGCTGAATTATTTGTATGCATTATCCTTCGTTGTCTGATCAGTTGTCTGGTGGGTGAGCAAAAACAATGCCCTCTGCTAGAGGCTAATCAGCAACCCCAATTAATAAAGAACAAATAGCTAGAAAGCAAAATTCAGTAAAGAGCCTGCGGTCATAAAAGATGATGTCCAAACTCTTCCATGTGAAGTTATAAATAAGCAAGTATTAATGGTATTGTAGCAATGATGGCCTAAAAAGAAGATAACCGAGGTTGTAAGGGGGTTTGGCCTAATGATTTGGGATGTTTGGAAATAACGTGCAAGCTTCCAGGCTTGAACTTTCTCCATCAGACATCGTAAGAAACAGTAAAATCCATGCTGGTTAGGAGTCAGAACTATCCTTTATGAGTTTGTAAACTAGTGATTATAACATAGATTAATCAAGCCTGAAAGAAAACTGGTTAGCACTTGCAGCACAGAAAGAAGTTAGTGAGGGACGAGGTCGTTGGAACACACGTGAGAGGCTCTAAAGCCAAGGTTTCTATTCACTCACGTGCTGTTAGCTTCCATTTGAGTTTGAAACTTCAGCTTCCAGCCCCAGGTCTTTTGAAGATATTTTATATGTCCTGAATGAGGCTCAGAACTGAGCAATCAATTCTGGGAGAGCAGTATCAAACATCTGGAAGAAGCATTTTTTCACTCGTAACTGGGCGTCCCTGCCCCTTATCCCCTGCCTGTTGTGCCCTATGTTCACTCTGATGCCTACTGATTATTCAGTTTCAACCACTTAAATGGAGTGAAGATACTTGGTGCACACATGATGTATGTTCCTGTATAGACTCCACGGTTAACAATGAGGAATAGTCCAAGTCTTTGAGAAAAAAACAGAATCAACTTACAAAGCAAGCCAGTAAGCACAGGCAACTGAATTCAAAGTCCAGGCTGCAAGACATCATCCAGCCAGCTGCACTGGAGGCCACAGGCTACTAACTTTTCAGTACCTCACCGCAGCCAAAGTCAGACCTCACTGCAGTGGCAAAAATTGGTGGCCAGGCAGTAGCCTGGCATGGTACGTCCTTTTCCCCTTTTCCCTGATAAACAGAGTCCAAAAGTAGACACGTAGGTTTTGAGAAAGATGTGCAGTGAGGATGGGGAGAGTTCAGCTGACCAAGAGAGAAGAATAAAGGGACAAAACAGGTGAGAATAAATAATGAGAGAAAATTACATTCGGAGGGAAGGCAAAACAGGAGTAAGGCAGGAAAAGAAAAGGGGGGGGGGAGGAAGAAAAATGGAGATTGCAGTTGGATGAACCATGGAAAAAGGTGGGCAGAGTAAGATGTTTAACACAACGGAGTGAAGAGGAACATGACAGAAAAGAGAATCCGGCTGAAATACACCCAAAGTCTAAAGGTCATGTTGCATCCAGAAACAGAACATGGGGAAAAAAAGAGTTAGAAATAAAAGTAGAAAAGAGTGAAGAGGTGTGGGTTTTTTTTTTTAAATACTGAAAATACGCCTAAAGAGTAAGTGAAAGTGAGTTTTGATGATGAGGAAGTATCCCTTTAAGTACAGATGGGAAAGATATGTGAAGGCATGGGAAGTTGAGAGTATATGGGAAAAAACAATTAAAATAATAAAATAAAATAATAAATTAAAATAAAAATTAAGTAAAATAATTGTAAAAAGTAAAATTAAAAGTAAAATAAATAAGTAAAATAAAGTAAAAATAAAAAATAAAGTAAAATAAGTAAGTTAAAATAAGCAAAATAAATGCAATAAAATAAAAAATAGAAAATAAATTAAAAGTGAAATAAAATAAAATAAAAATAAAATAAAGTAAAATAAAATTAAATTAAATTAAAATAAAGTAAAATAAAATAAAATAACATTAAATAAAATAAAAATAAAATAAAGTAAAATAAAATTAAATTAAATTTAAATAAAGTAAAATAAATTAAAATAAAATAACATTAAATAAAATTAAAATAAAATAAAGTAAAATAAAATATAATAAAATAAAATGCTTCAAGCCGAGCTCAGCTTGGCTCACTCTCGGTAAAGAGCCGCGGATGAAGTTCAAGCCCAGCAGGCCCCGGGCCGTGGCACAGCCGCCCCCAGCAGCCGCCTCCGCGTCCCCCATTTGCGGGTGCGGTTTTCCCGCAGCCAGCGCTGCGGGGGGCCCCGGGACGCCTGGCGGGGGCATCACAGCGGCGCCTTCCCCGCGGATCCCCGGCCCCGCCGCCCGTGCCCGCACGGTGCCCTCCCCCCCCTTCCCCAAATCCTCCCCCCCCC
>JADKXX010009339.1:0-58035 GCA_017310255.1 Butorides virescens | reverse complement strand
GGGGGGGGGGGGGGGGAGGGGGGGGGGCGGGGGTGGGGGGGTTGCTAAACAAACCGAAACCCCCAAAGCGGGGGGGGGCCGCAAACCGGCGGGGGGGGCGCACCGGGGGGGGGGGGGCAGTTCGTACAGCGGCACGAGCAGAACAAAGAGGATGCCCCTGGGGTAATGAACCAAAAATGGGCAAATCCACGGGCAAGTAACGAACCAAAAATGGGCAAATCCACGGGCAAAAGCCCTCACTGCTTCCCCGTTAAAAGCGTGAGAACTGTAGCAAAAACAGTGGGTTTCTTTCTTTTTTTTTGTTTTTTTTTTTAAGTGATTCTGCATAAAATGGCCAGGAATAGAATAAATTGCTTCACGACAGTCCATTATAGAAAAAAAAAATATTTTTTTTTATTTTTTTTTTCTTTTAACTTCAGGAATTTCTTCATTCACACAGGTGGTGGGATGAACGCGCGCTGCATAAACCCGGGACGTACTTGGTCAGAGCAGGCACAGTACAGGCAGCCCACCAGAACCCTCAAAACCCCCAAATTTTTGGCCGCAGGATCACAAAAAACCTCAATTCCAGCCCCTCCAAAGGCGGGCCTGTAACAACCCAGAAGAAAGTTTGTGACAAACAAGGTTTTGGAGCAGTCAGGTTGTTCGGGAGAAAAACTTCTACCGAACGAGACAGCTCCCCAGCCTCCCACTGTCCCCCGCCTGCAGAAAATGCTGGCCCTCCACTCGCCAAAATAAAATAATCTGGAGGTGCGGTTGTCATTTTTAAAATTTACGGCTCCTCCGCGGGTATTTCCCCGGCACTCTGCACATCGCAAAGCCCGGTGGTTTTAATTACGAGGCGCCCTCGTTGTTTTCCCCGCTAATGAAGTGTACGCCTGCCTGCGCCCGCTGGGCACGCGAGGGGAAGAACAGAAGCCTGCGCGCGAGAAGCGAACTTTTGGGTAGAGTTTCCACGGATTTAGGCTGCCGAGGTACCTTAAGAAGGCCCTGATAATCTGCCCCGATTCACAAACTCTTAGTTTTTTTTCCAAATGAGGGCGAACCCGGCTCCTCTGTGTTTAGCAGATGAGATTTGCAAGGGCTCCATTCTCTCGCCACCGCCTGCGAGCTTTGATGTCGGAGAGGCTGCGGCGTGGCCGGCTGCAAGCTGCAGAGGGCCACGGGTCTCAGAAATTCACCCAGGCCATGGAAACTTTCTTTATTTTCACCACGCAGGCCTCAGAAAGCCAAACGGCATGGGAAATTTAATGTAAGTCAGTCCCACGCACCCTGGCTATGAATGTGAAAAAAAAAAAAAAAAAAAAGGAAAAAAAAATTAATCCTGTGCAGCTAAATACTTTTGGAGTCGTTTGGTATAAAAGGCAGTGGTCTGTCACCTACGTCCTTGCGCTACGCCAGTCATGAAATTGGGAAAGGGAGGGAGGGGATTACGGCCACAATGACGCCAAAATCAGGCCGTAGCTTTCGTACCCCGAACCAATTTAGGAGTTAATGCAATGGAACGCACCCTGCTACCTCCGTGGGGATTGTACCAAACCCAGGTGATGCCTCGAGGGGCTCCAGCGGGCGGGCATGTGCCTCCCACGCCGCTTCGTGCTTTGCAAGCTCCTTGGGGCAGAGAGTTGGGTGGGGGATAAGAGCCTCAGGTGACAAATACGGGTGTCACGGGGGTCTTCCAGCCACAAACATGGGTGGAAAACGCGGTAACGAGACGAGAAAAAAGCTCAGCCTGCCAGCGGGAGGACGTAGGAGCGCACGAGCGGCGGCAAGGCTGCGTGCCTTCGGAAGGCGGGCGTGAGTTATGGCTGTCCTTAGCGTGCGTGACACCAATTATCTCTGTAAATGGTCATCAAAAACGAAAGGAATGCGGTCTTGCAAACATCACGCACTTCATATTCCAAGAAATAAATATGCTGCGAAGGCGCTTTGCGAAAAAATAATGCGTTTTCGTCCGCTTAATTTAAAAGAGAGCAAAAGATTGTTACTGTTGTGAAATATGGGAGATCAGCTTCTGATGAAAAATCTAAATGTTAAAAAAAATCCACAGCAAAGATCAGAAACATTTATCAGAAGAGTTCATGTTTCTGATAAATATTTAAGTGTGCAAGGCAGAACCACTGAGAACAGTAAATACTTTATAGCTGGCACTTTGTCAAAACTATAAGTGGCTCTGCCTTCGAATTTTACATCATCACTAAATTTACAGTCATTTGATAAGTGGCACAAGACAAGAATTACTTCTTTCTAAATCTAAACCAAGTAATAAATCTAACATCAGGATTCCTCTTATTGTCCGTTATCGTCTGATGACAATGCCTTTTACCTTCATTGTCTTGGCAGAAATATGATATGTAAAATTGTAATGTCACATCACTCACTATGATTTAACACTATCCAGCCCATACCATTTTAATCAATCAAAATTGTCGCTTTTTAGTGTAATGATTTTCTGGTGGATTCCCTGTGTTTAATATGATATATATGTCTTATCAGCAGCTGATTTACTATTTCATTTCAAAGTCTAACAGCTCAGAAGGCCATTCTTGCCTCCTTCAGACACCACTGGAATTAGCAAACAAGCATGGGTTTAGGTACTACCGGAGAACTAATTATTGTGGAAAGCAACCGGGAGGTACAAAATTATTTTTGCCGCAAACCAGAGGTGCCTGGGGGGAAAGAAAGATGAGTAAATATTGTGAAATAAAGGAATCGGAGGCAAATGCCTCACTAAATTCAGTACAGCACAAGCAGGAGCAGTTTTCCTGTCCTCGGTATACCAAGATGCATACAGGCATCCCTAATTGGGTAATGCAATCGCTGAGCTCCACGATTTGCTTTTAAAACAACCTGAACTGCGCAGCAGGTTTCTCTAAGCAAAGGAGCTCTTTTCATTATGTTTCTCTGCGTATTATATAGTCTTTTTATTTATTATTCACAGAAAACTACTGCGTTTATTTCTTAGGCAATTGCAAGACAAACAATTTGTGCTTGTAAAGCTCTTTCAAACACTATCCAATATACGATTGGTATAACTGACCTACATTAAAACGTGCCGTTACTTTAGGCTGCAGCAAAGCACAGACGCTTGGAGCTACCAAAGAACGCTAAAACAACACGTTCCACGTGAAAATTTTGCTTGTACATTCTCTTGCAGAATACCAGAAAGACTACACGCTCATAGATGGAAAAATGCACCTGATCACTTAGCGAAGGGTTGGGTTGAAATTGTTCAACTTCAAGGCAACAGGTTCCTTGTAAGCATCCTCAGCCAGCTGATGTTTGACAATGCGTAAGTTGTAAAATTCCGAGCGGCAAAATCGCTCCAAACTGAGCAAGTACATCGTAAAGAAAAAAGGAGGCAGGCCACCAAATCCTTCCTTGCTTCGGCTAAGGATTTTAGAGGTCTCAATCTGTCAATTTCCATTCCTGTTAACTAGCATTTACATGAAAAGCTCTGCTGAAGTAAACACTTCTGCGGGCACAGACTTGTCCCACTGGGCGGGTCAAAGACTGACGACCCAGGTTTTCAAGGCTGGGAATATATGCGGCTCTGGGGCAGCAGCTCAATGACGCCTCCTCCATGCAGACTGGCAGACCAAGGAGAAATGTGGACCTGAGCACTCCACGCCTTCCTTCTTCAGAGGACGACTGCGGGTTGGTCTCCCAGATTTCCTGGCCGCAATTTTAAAATCGACAATTTCATGTTGTTGATCCAACAAAGCAAGGGACTGAGGGGCCCCCACCAGTCTTCCTACAAAAGTTAAAAGGGCCTTGCATAGACCAGCTGGGATGATTTGTTTTCATTCTTAGAGGAACAATTAGCCCACTCTTAGCGGCAGATAACGAAACAAAGGTAAGACAAATGGTGTGACAAATAGCTTTCTCAGGGAAGAGTGACAATGACGGGTTAAAGTTGCGTCTCAGATCGGAGCTAACCAATTCATGACGCCTCTTTCATCAGTTCGAAAATGGGTACAAACCCAATACCCTACTGAGAATCAGAGAAATTAAAACATCATTTTTCCTGTGAAGTAGCAAAAATATTTAGGAATATTTTTTCCCCTAAAGTTCATTACTGTAAGTTCTTATTATAAGAAAACGTGAAATGTTTTCCCTTTTTGGTGCACTTTCCCTTGTTTCATAAATTCTTCTGTCTTCTAAACATAAGATATAAGTTACTCAACTTAGGACACTGCAACTTTTCAGAACAATATCTAAAAAAAAATAGTGAGAGCTGCCAGTAAAGAGCAGAGTCCCAGCTGGGTCTTACTGTGCAATGCAGAAATGCGATTTACTTCGACAGTGTTCAGAGACCACAGAATTCCTTCATAATCCCTATGGGTTTTTTATTCTCTGTATAAGGAATCACAACCAAACTGACAAAGCTAGCTGCAAATTACAAAAATCATACTTTCCCTACTTCAGGAAAACTCTACGGAGAACTTTTTATGTCTTAGTCCACCTCTTTTAGGGGAAAGCAACATTTGCCTTCCAGCACAAAAGGGACATTTCACCTTTTTTTTTTTTTTTTTTTTTTTTTTACTGTCCTTAAAACACTCTGTGTCAATAGTATGTCTTAAATCTGTCTAATTGCCTCCTCCGGCCCTCGTGAATAACCATCTTGACTTCTTCCTGCCGTCTCCAAGTTCTCTGCAACTCTGGTGGTGGGAAGAAATTCACCTGTGGTATCACAGTGGCCTTCAGGTGCCACGGACAAGGTTCTTAGGTCCTGGAAGTAGGCAACATTGAACAACAAGAGCAAGCACCTCGATTAAACCCTTCTAAATACAAATTCACCTTTTGCATATGTATTTCACACCTCTTGCAATGAAGTTTTGTGTGGGGGAGGAAGCCATATTCAGCTTCAAATGGCTGAGATGTGGGAGCCTAGAGTAAATGAAGCGATAGGACAATACGGGAGGACAATAAGAGGAAATACTAGGAAAATGACAGGGAATTCAAAGACTTAAACTGCAGATGTTGAGAAGTCTGCACATTTTTTGGAGTCAAACGTTCAATCAAGCAATAATTCACAGCTGCTGGAGGCAAGTATAATTTGTACCTGGACCCCCCTGAGCGTAGGGTACTCCCGTGAAGGACACCCCCACCTGAAGCACGTTGCAGCCCCTCACGCTC
Organism: Butorides virescens; assembly: GCA_017310255.1. Classification (NCBI taxonomy): domain Eukaryota; kingdom Metazoa; phylum Chordata; class Aves; order Pelecaniformes; family Ardeidae; genus Butorides; species Butorides virescens. Next base: position 52,896 of record JADKXX010009339.1, on the reverse strand, counting down.
ACCAGAATGTACTGCTTGCAGCATTGCTGTTTGATGCTCAGATAGCTTGGCCAGCCATGTCTGGAAAGGCAGATCAGGAAAAAAGACAAGATATAGCCTGGGGAGGAGGGGGGGGGGGGAGTATCTTTTTTATTAATTCTTTTTTTTTCTCTTGTCCTTTTGGATTGAGAGTATTTCAGGACCCACTTTACTCCTATGTCTCTATACACAGCCTAAGTATATCTTTAGATATCCATCATAGTGAAATAAAAAAAAAAAAAACTGGTGGCAACTTAAGTCAGGAAGAACCTTTTCCTGTGATCAGGTTATTTCTAATTTTTCTGTAGTGGAATTCCTTCAACAATTTTCCAGAGTACTTGGGTGCAGCCTTGGCCACAGTCATGGCTGAAGTCTGGTCTGGTACAGCAATTCAACATAAACCACACGTTGCTGTGTCTTGGACATAATTACTAGATCTGGCTAGGGAATGCAGAAGCTAATCCCTTCTCCCTTACCCCTAGGGATAAATCTACTGCCTGTATCACTCACCATTTGCTCAAGAAAGGGGTCTACTGCAAATTTTGAGGTAAAACATTTCAGAACTAAAGAAGCTCCTAAAAACACCTACCCTACCGCTCAGTATATTGCAATTAGTCTGCAGCACTCGGAACTAAATGCACTAAATTCAGTACGATGTTATCAGTCTGCAAAGGACACACTCCCATATCACAATTTCCAAAATATCTTCTACTGTTTAAAGGGGGGAAGATATCGTATGACATACCCAAGCTTTCATTAATTTCATGCAAGACATGGCTTCAAGTCTGAAATGTGTTGTGATAACTTAATATTTTTCTTCCTTGTTATTATCTCGTTGTTACACTCTTCATTTCCTGGGTTGTTACTCTTAGTATACTTTCCTTTAGAAATATTTGCTTTGGAAGAGGAGATCAGCCTAATTTGTAGACACCTTGCAGAGCCTTGCTCAGCCATAACCCCCTGGAACAAAAACTATGCATCAGGAGAAAAATAGCAGATTATTTCCTCAGCAAGTGGATAATATTTTTATTACATTAAAAAAAAAAAAAAAGCAAGCAGTAGATTTGAATTCCATTTTAATAAACCTTTGGCTCTTTGCCCTTGTGAAGAGCTCAAATAAGCTTAGTTTCTCTACCATTTTTCTAGAATTATTTGATCCAAGGGTTTTTCTTACATGGTGCATAATAAAAGTACTTAAAAATGGCTAATGTAATTACAAGTGTTAGGGCTAGATCTAGCTGACAACCCATACACAGCCTCCTGTACTTATATCAGTGGGAAAACAGGATTTTTAAATGATCTGTTAGATCTAATCTTTAAGTCCACAAAAAACCAGATTGTGTTCCGTGTTACCTCTGGCTGGCACAGAAACTCCCTCTTTGCTTCAATGCAGTCTGAATTGAGCAATACTTTTAATTACCATAGTAATCAACCCAAACGTTCCGTGATCATTTTTAGAATGCAATTAGGGCAGGGGAAGACTGGCATAGCTTTCATTCTGGACTGTCAGTTTGGAGGCAAAGGAGCCCTGTCCTTTGCAAGATGGCTGTTGTAAGCCATTTTTCTTGGTAAGTTTTTGGAGTTTCTGGCTTTCTCCAGATCCTCAAAGCCAAGATAAGGCTTAGATTACTGCAGCCAAACAACCCAGACTGACTACTAGGGGCTACTGAAACTTGCAAGTATTTTCTCTCCCTGTTTGCCTTCACTCTTTGTCCTAAGTCCTTGATGGAGATGAATATGGGAGGAAAAGCAAGCCAAACACCACCTTTACAGCAGAGAGCACTGGCATACCTTGCAAGCTACATGGGTGCTTCTGTGAGTCTGGATAGCGCCCCATTTAATGGTCCATTTAATGGTCCAGCAATAGGGAAAGAAAAAAAAAAAAAAGAAAACGAAATTCCTCACTCTAAACCCCTTGCTCCAGCTGCCATACAACATCTGCAGATCAGGTGATTGATATGTAGCTTCAAGATTACCCTGGAAAATTCAGATGAGTATGCAACACTAATTTCTTCAATAACATTGTATAGGGCAGATCAGTCACTGAATGTCTAGGGCTCAGCAATTCTGCAAGTCAAAATTACCACTAACAGAAAACAATTCTCCATGCAAAGCACTTCAGCTCGCACAAATCAAACGACACAAAGAGGGTTTCATCTACTTAGCCAAGATCAGGTTGATAACCATGACAGGTTGATAGTGGTTTTCAATGCATCCTTCCCTGATAAAATTGGACTGCTGGAAACTGTATAGAAAAGAGTTTGTCTTGTACTGGATTACAGACATCCAGGCTGGTTGCTAAGGTCACATTTCTTGCCACCAGATTCCTTTACAGCCACCAGAAAGTCACCTTTCATGAACGAATGGAGTTTAATCTCTTTCTTCCCTTCCACAGGCAGGGTTTCAGGCCTGGATGGAAAGAGCAAGTCTGGTTCTCTGCCATCAGACTTGGCTTGACAGCTACAACCATAGCCAGGCTGCAGAAAAAAATAGCAGTACCCGAGTCAGTACCTGTCCTCTGGACATCAGTGTTCCAGGAATTGCATCTTCCCACGCCCGCATCACTCTGCTCCTTCAGTGCGGGTTTGGGACTTGTTTGAGATAAGCAGTTAGAACAACCACCAAAATATTTTAATCAGATTATTCTTATTCAGAGGCATTTTGAATGGGCTGAATTTTGTTAGAAATAGGAATATCCCTACTCATGCCCATGAAAGGCATAGAAGGTGATCCTGTTTCTTCCCAGCATCTTAGAAGAATACCCTTTCAGAAAAAAAAAAATGACCAAAAAGCTTACATTTATAGCCCAGCTTTAAAGCATACAGAATATGCAAGTTCATGACCTGTACCCCAACGCATGCAACTCTCCTTTCTTTAGGCTACAGAATGATAATATTTCTTCAAAATGCACAGGCTGGAAGACATTTCCAAAAAGGGGATAAGGCCACAGCCTCACATGCTACATGACTTGGTCATCTGTATCTGTAAAAAGACATGGGTCCCACTGAATTAAATAATAAATAAACTTAACAGTGCAGAAACAAAACATTCTCATATGCCTCTCATTCTTAAAAAAGTGAAAATAAATTCTGAATTGACAGCTGATAAAGCATAAGATAAAATCTGCAAATCTCTAAAATGTTAGACAAGTTGGATTGTGCAAAATGGATTATAATAGAAGACTGGTAGATACAGTGTAGGTGGCTGTAGTTGTCCCTCCCACTGCCTTTCTGTAGGTACAATACAGTGTCTTGCAATGTCTTACCCTTACAATATTTTCTCTGCTTACGTTGAAGAAAATGAAATATTGGGCGATGACTGCTTGGTACATACACCACAGCACTGCTCCCGTTGTATGACATCCAGCAGGCACCTCCAAGTATACTCCCTTCAGTAAATCAGGTTTTTTTAAGGAATGATGATGCTGCTGCTCTTCTGCCTCTGTTCAGCTCAAAACAGTACAGAAGCATAAATGAAACACTGAACTTGATAACAGACACCGCTCCAGCAGAAAGCAACTTCTTAGGTATAAAATCGAGCTACCACTGACTTCTATCACTGGATTGAATCTTTTTTTTTTACATTTATAATTATTCAGAATTTTTTTTTACAGAAAGGTGGCAAGGTAGATTCAGTGTGCAAGTATGCAAAGCAAAAGCCTATATAACTATTATATTTCCTTGCTAAGAACCACTGCGGAAAAGCGCTGGTCTGGCATACAGAGGCAAATGCACAGGATTATGAAAAGCCTAAAACCCAGTCTGGTCACCTAATAGATAGCAATTTGGGTTTATGTTTTATTTGGGTGACAGTAGAGTGCGGGGAGGAAAAAGAAAGGCTTGGGCTTGTTTTGGTGCACGCTGTGTATACACTGAATTAATTTGCTTGACATAGGCTCTACACAGATGCTGAAAAGCTGAGACAGCCTCCCGTAAATTTTAGCCTGTAAATAATGGAACCAGGTCCTCATTAAAAAAGCACAACTCCATTGGCTCCAGCGCCAGCAGCGTTTCAGAGGAGCACACCTGCATTGTCCATTAAAATTTTGTCTGTGATTACATCAGCCAGTCTGTCCTATTTGCCCAAATTTGTTAAAAACGGGTATGGAAATGCTCATTGCAAGTGATAAAGAATTAATGCTGGTGCAAGCCATTAGAGGTAGCTGAGATTTAGCTTTAGTGTGGTTATCTTCTTCTGACGGTAAGTGGTGACAGTCAAGCAGGAATTGTGAGTTCAAGTTTTTTTTACATTACTTAGGCATGCAACGTACTCAGCATGTATCACCTTCTCTGAGCTCTTCATGTTTGGCGGGAGGCATCCCGTGCAGAAAAACGAGAAGTTACGAGTTTTGAGTGTTGGATTTTATCCAAAACAAAGTCATAAGTACTTTAATTAGATAGGTGACAATAAAGTCACATTAATTTCAATACTACATAATGGACAATGAATATGTTTAGAGTCAGATGCATCCTGCTTTAGGGCATTCTGCTCAGGGACTGAGAAACCTGGCAGAAAAACATGGATTTAAGGAAGGTGACCTCAATCTATGCACTGGCGCCAGTCTAATGCTTCTTCATACTTGAAACCAGTAAAAGCAATAAATTCTTTAGCCTCACGCTTATTCTATGTTTTAAGAGTTTAAGGAAATTACCATATTCCCTCGATTCTTCTTAAAAAAAAGCATAAAGCTGCTGCTACAAGAGTCAGCTCCACTGCTGACACCTCTTTTTCCTTGGCCATCCCTACCTTTCCCAGCTGTCCCATGCAAACGGTGAGTCCTGTATCTCCAGCAAGGTCCCCAGACCACAGCACCAAATGTGCTGCATTCAGGGCAATTGGTGGACCCTACAAGAGCCCGGTGCAGCTCCCAGAGTTTTGCACCATGCTGGAGTAATAAGGAAAAAAGTTTTAAAAATTCTTTTTTTTAAACTTACTTCCTGTCACAGCATTTAGGTCCCATTCATTTCAGTTATTTTGGAGGGCTGGGAAAAGCATGTTTCTGTTAAAAATATACTTGAATCTTTTTTTTTTTTTTTAAGACAATGCCACTCTATTATCCATAACACCCAAGTTTCTGATGAAGCCTAAATGTGCAGCCTACCTGTGGCGACACGCTGTGGCCCCTCTCTCCTTGCCAGATGAGCTGGCAATGCACCACTTGGTAGAACCACACCGTCAAAGGCTGCATTCAAGGATTGCTTCTGAAGTGCCAGTGCATGCGAGAACCATTTTTATTGCTTTTCCATCAATGTGCATGGAACGTCTTGTCATGACATGATAAACTCTTACCGCTGACAAACTAATGAAAAGCGACAAAGATAATACCCAAGGTAATTCCCCATATTCCTCAGGCTAACTTTTTGTGTAAAAGATCTATAGTTTAATATAAAATCTTTCCTTTTTTATCAAAAATTGTTCACTTTGACTATGAAAACTAAAATAGTAGCAACATAAAACCAGAAAATAGTGGATGCTTGTATGCTGCAAGCTTCCAGGCTAAGACATCTGTAATGCTGTCAGCTGGGACTGATGGTGCACTGTGGACGAAACCAGTGGCCAGAACACCCAAAATGGAAATGGCCATTTCCAGTGGCAATTTGCAGCGCTGTTCATTGCTGATCAGACTCAGCTCCCTCTGAAGTCCATGGAAGTTTTACTAAAGATACCAGCAAAAGGGTTATTTGGACAACTTTTGAATACTTTGGGGAAACGCTGACCGCAAATGACACTGTGTTGTGAAGGTCAGCAGTATTGGGAGTAAAACCCGAAAAAGCTGAAGGTCCTGTAACAAAAACAGAAGTGTGCCAAAGGATGGTGCTAATCACATACATTACAATCTTGACCTTATAATAATTAAAAATTGATGTTTAGAGCATAATACAGCTGTGCAACCATATTTGAACCTGATTTCATAAAAAGAAGAAAGTTGTATCCAAAGGTCACAGTCTAATTTCATGACCGTGTATTTACTCTTTATTCCCACAGTGAAAATGTCTAATTTTCAAAAGAGCAAACCAATAATTACTTATTATGAAAGTATTTTAGTCAATACCTAATTTCTTAATATTGATTACTATTTAGACATTTAAAATGTACCTTACAGCACCAACAATATGTTTATCATGCTATTCTTCTTACTCATGCTTGTAAGTATTAAAGATATTGATTAAAAGTGCTGGGCTAAAATGCCAAACATTGCATTCATTATAATACAAATAAATTTTATTTAGCCATCTCAAAAATAGAATTTAATTAGCAAGTAATTTAAACAGTCAACAGTTAAAGATATGTTCATGAAGCAGCGCAGGTTTCTGTTACAAAATGCATTCAGTCCTTGACTGGATTAGGCATTGTGAATTCCCACTTCTGTTTCAGGGATACGTTACCTGAGGGGGACAGGGCCAGGCATTTTTGGGGTTTGGGGTTTTTTTTCCCTTGGGTGGCAAGACATTGGGTTCCTTTCAAAACTTTCAAAAAAGTATGAAGAGGCATTTAATTAAGAAGTTCCTTGAGTGTCTCATTTTAAATTACTGACATCTTGCTGTATGCAGCTCACCTGTAATTCATTATGTTATGCAGTATTCAGAAATCTAAGATCACAAGCTCAGCTCAGTGAACAATGATGAGAATGAATGAATGGTTCAGGCAAGTAAGAAACCTCTAGGTTGAATTTTTCTCTGAATTTGTGTCTATCTTTTGTAAATACCGGGCTAGAAACTGCATGAACACTTGGCAAACCAGTGCGATGAAAAAATTCAGGTAGATACCAGAATAGTTTTTTAATTGCTACTCCTGCATGTTGACCTCAAAGAGTGGACACATATACTATAAAAATTAAAAAAATAAATAAATAAATATAAACCTTGGTTTTTAAATATTAGAGGCCAAAGTGAATTAATTAGAATATTAATAGTTCTCACAAAAGCATCAGCACCCTATTTTCTAAGTAAAAACCATGGCATTATTCTTTGAACTCTGCAAATTGCCTACTCTTTTTTGGGTGCTTTTTGAGACTTGAGTCTACTTGTTACTATTTCAGTAGATTAAAGTCATAAAGACTATTGCTCGTTTTTTCTGTGTGAGTTGGAAGAGTGCAGAAAGCAGTTGGCTTGTATGTGTGCATGCATCTCAGCAAACAGTTAGGAAAAGTCTGTCTCCTGAATTTTATCTTCCTTGATTCCCGAGCTGATCCTATCTGCAGCTATGAAAAGAGTGTCCTCAGAGGGGGTTCCTCAGATGAGAAATTTCCAGAGCATGCTCCTTCTCTGCGGAATAGTGCCGAAAGTTTATACTAGGAAGACGAGAGGGATAAATATTCAGAAATGTGTGAAGTTGACATATAAATACTAAAACTGTTTGAAGTTCTCACCAACTTCAATTAATACACAAAAGTGTTCTGGTGTTTTAAAGTATCTTTCGGACATTATGAACAATTATTGAACTTTCTTCTGCTGCTGAATACTTGCAGACTTCGTTTGTACCTACAGATCTAATTAACGGTATTAGTCAGTAACTCTGTTTCATGCACTCTGTGTGGATGTGAGTTCTGCCCCAAAGGAAAATTAATAAGATGCAGTTTTGTCAGGAGATATGTAAAAACATCAGTCTCTGTTTCCTAAGAACTGAGTAGAAAAAGCACAGACTGCACAGTAAAAGTCTATCTCTAATAGAAAACAACGTATATCTCACTCAGTTTTATGTTCTTGTTCTGAGATCCTTCTAGAAATGCATGGTACACAGATTTTAAAAGAATTATTTTTATTAAAAATAAAGGTAAGTGTAAATTCCTAAGTTTTGACAGGTGCCATAAATTTAAAAGCTCTATGTGCTTGAGGGTATGCTGTCTTTATGTGAGGTTAGCAGGACGGGTGTTACATCAACTCTTCCACAGCCAATTTCTAAGCTATAAAAACCCACTCCTTTCTATAAATACGCGTATATGTAAAACCAAACATGACTTATGATGGCTTTACAAGATTTTGTATTGAAGTAGAATATGAAGTTCTACCTTTTCCCTTATTTTAGTGATATTCGCGCTTTATGAAATGTGTCAGCCTGACTACATGTCTTTATCCGGAGAAAAGGTGCGAAAATGGTACACAGGGAAGTCAAAGCAGAGGCTATGAACATAGGGGAACAAATGTAGCTATCCAAGATTCATTTAAGGCTAAATTAGGACCTCTTCTGCAGCTAATCAGTAGCTTTGAAGGCCAACGAAGCCTGCCAACTGTGCTGGTGACAGTTTTACTTTTTAACACTGATATACAAACAGGAACCTGAATCAATATGCCATTCATAAAACCACTAAAAGGTAAGAAACTGTGAGCACTACTAAGTAGGTCTTGAAATAGTAGCTTAAAATACTCGCTACCAGGCTAGGACTCTTTTTCTTTTAAATATTCAGCCTGTTTTAACTATTCAGCCTATTTTAATTATTCAAGTTAGGTCCTCTATGCAGCCAGAAAACACACTTTCTTTTTTCTTTAAAAAAATAGGAATCTCTGGACCTATTAATTTAAAAAATCACGAATGAACCCAAAGATGCAGTTTGGGGAGAATGCGCCGTCCATAGGGGAAGGAAGAGAGAAGGGAGCAGTTCATTTCAAAGCTGAAGGCAGTCTTCCCATTTACTTTGAGTCAGGTCTTTTAAGTGATGGCTTTTCTAATTCTTCCTGAATTAGCGCATTATGAATGTGCCCTTTGTGACTGGAACAGTCTTCAGCAGACAGAGCGACAGGCCAGAATATGGGGAAAACAGCTTTTACGTGAGGGATGGGTCAGACAGTTAAACAAAACCAGCAGAAAGCAACTCCAGTCCACCACAGACTGTACTATTTATACAAAAGATTAAAAATTGGGGTCTGCTTGTCTACTGCTGGGCAGGAGGAAACCCTACAGGTCAGCTGCCTTATTTATCATTTTTCACACAGTCTCTTTAGTGAAGGAAATCAAGAATTTTCACTAGGCACCAGGGGGAGCTGAAGAATGCAATAAAAACATTGACATTAACTGCCAAGGTTAATTAAACATTTCTGTAAGAGTAACAAGAGTTCAGACAAAGTGCTTCTCTAGTTTTCACCAGCTATACACAAATATATTTCATGCTATAAAATGCTCCACACAATCACAGTCAGTCAGGGAAAATTCCACATTAGGGTAGCAGGTATTTTTATTACAGGTGAATGAGCAAGGCTATTGAGTTCTGTGAGATGCCCAAACTTTACTGTGAGTTCATTAAAGGACTCCACGTCCACAAAGAGAACTTGGCCAACTTGCTCAAGTCATTATTAAAAGTAAACAGTAAGTCTGTCTGGTTGCAAAGCCAACCGTCATTGACTATATATATAATACCATACATATCATAGACAATTGGACTAGGTGATTATTATTGAGGGCTACTAAAATGATCCGAGGGCTGGAGCACCTCTCCTATGAGGACAGGCTGAGAGAGTTGGGGTTGTTCAGTCTAGAGAAAAGAAGGCTGCGGGGAGACCTGATTACGGCCTTTCAATACCTAAAGGGGGCCTATAGGAAAGAGGGGGAAAATCTTTTTAGTAGGGCCAGCTGCGTTAGGACAAGGGGTAATGGTTTTAAACTAAATCAGGGTAGGTTTAGGCTAGATATAAGGAAAAAATTCTTTACAATGAGGGTGCTAAAACACTGGAACAGGTTGCCCAGAGAGGTAGTGGAGGCCCCATCCCTGGAAACATTCAAGGCCAGGTTGGATGGGGCTCTGAGCAGCCTGATCTAGTTAGCAGTGTCCCTGCTGACTGCAGGGGGGTTGGACTCGATGACCTCTAGTGGTCCCTTCCAACCCAAAACATTCTATTCTATGATTATTGAAGGTCTCTTCCAGCTATTCTATTCTATTCTATTCTATTCTATTCTATTCTATTCTATTCTGTTCTGTTCTGTTCTGTTCTATTCCACCCTACCCTACTCTATCCTATCCTAACCTATCCTATTCTATCCTATCCTACCCTATCCTATCCTATCCTACCCTATCCTATCCTATCTTATCCCATCCTATTCTTTCAGTAATTAGTAATGAAGGTATAAACACACACCTAGAGGATCTTCACAAAAATCATTTAACTTCTTCTGCTCCTGGTTGTTTCTGATGCATATCTGGCCAGCTAACCTGGATAATGCTTCTATCTGGCGTAGAGAAATCAAAGGAAGGGAAAGAAAAACAAAGTTTGTGAATAAAAAGATGATGAATGAACCCCAGATGAGTAGCCTGGTTCAGCTATAAACACTGTCATGTTTATGAATGGCAAGAATTGACCACAGCCAATGGAAAACAGAAGAACTCTGGGAAATTAAAGTAATGGGTAAGATTCAAGCACAGCTGAAAAGGACAGTTACCCCTTAATACAAACAAATGTACTTGTTGGCATCTCTATTTTTCTCTGTCTGCACAGATTTCTTCTACAGTAGTATATCCGCTTCTTTTCTTGCTGTTTATATAACAAAATCTGGCTGAAAAAGGAGAAGTTACCTCTTGCATTAGGAAAGGAAAGCAACCCCCCTCCTCCCCACCATCCTCCCAGACATTAGTCTCACTCAGTGAATTATAGGGCAGAACAGTTGGCAGAAGAATTCATATTTCTGAAAAGCTATGCAGACGAAGCTCTTCTGAGACTGTATGTGATTCTGCCTATTCATCTCCCAGAGAATGAGGTTTTAGCAGGACTTTTGCACAGATGATGCTGAAGTGAAACATTTGTTTAAGAAGCACAGACAAGGGTATCCAAGCAGCTGAGCAAGGGCTCCCCTCGAAGCGGGAAACCTGGAGCAAGTCCCAGCAACTCACATCCTCACTGTAAAAAAAACAAGCAGAAATACTGACAAAAACTGGCTTGTGGTGGATTTGAGCCTTGAGACTGGGTTTGCCTGAAGTCTGGTAAGCGTTAGGTTTATCTAAGAGTGGAAGGTCAATGAAACCCCTTCCCCCCTGCACAGCTGCCCACTGAATCTGCAGAGACTGAGCATCCTCTCTTTCTGGCTTCTTTGAAGATGGCCAAGGTATTCAAACTTCATGATGGAAGGAAAAAAAGAGCAGAAACTGACACGTGAAATGCTGCTGTATAAGCTTCAGTATTAGTGATGTTTTCTGTTTCTCACCTTATTTGATAGATTTATTTTATAAACATTTCAACGTGATAACCAAGCCCTTGTAGGCTTGCATTCTGAATTTCATGAAAGGATCCCAATACCAGTTTTGTTCTGTTAAGAAAGTACCTATAATACAGCCACTATAGGATTTTCTTCTAATATGTATATTTAATTACGTGAACCCTAACTATGGTGAGGAAATAGAGCCAATCCCCTACATTTGGGGATTCAGCTGTGACACTGTAAGTGGATTCAGACATACAAAATCAGTGAAATGAAAGAAAAATACTTAAGTATATGAGAAAGCTAGTGAACAAATGTTATCTGACAGTGTCTTATCTCACAAGGAAGAACGAATAGCAGTGGTTGGGGCCTTTGAAACATCAAGGGCAAACGACTGAGAAGTGTCCTCAAACACAGCAGGCAGCCTGAATGTGGGAAAGCAGCTAAACTCTGCCCAAAACAAGAGACCCAAACCTAGGTTTTACTTGTGGAGATATTACAACGAAATATTATTTACTATCATGCTTTTAACATGAGCTTTGATAAATCCAGTCCTCTGATATTTTTGATCAGTGTTATCACAGCTCCAAAGGTGCAACATACATGAACCAGCAACATGCCCTTCCTGCAAAGAAGGCTGGTGGTGTCCTGGCCTGCATTAGGTAGAACATTGCCAGCAGGTTGAGACAGTTGATCCTTCCCCTCTGCTCAGCCCTGATGAGGCCACTCCTGGAGTCCTGTGTCCAGTTCTGGGCTACTGAGTACAAGAGAGACATGGACATACTGGAGAGAGTCCACCAAAAGGCCACCAACATGAGTAAGGGATGGAGCATCTCTCCTGCGAGGAAAGGCTGACAGAGCTGGGACTGTTCAGCCTGGAGAAGAGGAGGCTTGGGGGGATCTTACCCTAAAAATCTTTTTAGTAGGGCCAGCTGTGTTAGGACAAGGGGTAATGGTTTTAAACTAAATCAGGGTAGGTTTAGGCTAGATATAAGAAAAAAATTCTTTACAATGAGGGTGGTAAAACACTGGAACAGGTTGCCCAGAGAGGTAGTGGAGGCCCCATCCCTGGAAACATTCCAGGCCAGGTTGGATGGGGCTGTGAGCAGCCTGATCTAGTTAGCAGTGTCCCTGCTGACTGCAGGGGGGTTCGACTCGATGACCTCTAGGGGTCCCTTCCAACCCAAAACATTCTATGATTCTATGATTCTATGTATATTAACACTCACAGGGAAGGTGCACAGAGGATGGAACCAAGTGGTGGTTTCAGCAGTGCCCAGTGACAGGAGAAGGGGCCACAGGCACAAACTGAAACACAGGAAACACTTTTTCAGGTGTTTTTGAGGGTGACTGAGCACTGGCAGAGGTTGCCCAGAGAGGTCATGGAGTCTTCCTCCTTGGAAATACTCAAAAGCTGCCTGGACACAGTCCTGGTCAACTGTCTCTGGGAGGCCCTGCTTGAGCAGGGGGGTTGGGCAAGATGACCTCCAGAGGTCCCTTCCAACCTCAACCGTCCTGTGTGATTCTGTGATTCCGTGAAAGGTGGTCAACCTCAGTTTTAATGCCTGTTTGTAATTATCCAACTAAAAATATCTTGGAGGGAATTCAATGTCTTCTTGCTCTACAGGACCAGGTGGAAAATGAAGGAACTTGCAGGAAAATCCTAGATTTGCCTTAATTGCTGATGGAAACTTAGATGTCTCTTCCAGTTAATGATCCATCAAGCAGTTTGTCAAAGCATAATCTCACCTAAAAGGATAAGACAGTAAATTACAGCAAAGTCTTCTACTCTGCTTTCAGCAAACCAAATGTCTGTACGTAGGGTACAAGAATGTCATCATGCAAGCACTGAGTCTCCAAAGGCCATAGTAATAAAAAAAGCATTTTTTGTGCGAAACATATCTTTAAAAACACATTTGATGGAAAATATATGTGTCTTCTCATAAGAAATTTACTGCCCTGACAGCAAACCTGAGCTTTACCAGATACTTTGTAATAATAGACTAAATCATTCTAAATGTTTCGTGCTATTTATCAACAAACTAGAAAGCCATATTACCAGACTCACCCTAATTATCTAAGTATACCTTTATATTCTGATATGCTACCTCATTCTCTCAGATATTTATTATACATCACTCAGTTTGATGGCATTGCATGCAGAACACAAGGAAAGATTCACAAATATTCAAATATTTGTTTCATATAAAACACACTGCACATTGGGAGAGGCAGCTGTATTATTTTCTCAGAATGCCGTGGTTCTTCCAGTTATAGCTCTTATGAATTTATATGTCTCATTATAAAGTCGTTCTGATGGAGTTTGGGGATTAAGAACTGTAGTCATTAGCTGTTTCTTCAGAGGAGAACAACTGTGACCTGAAAAAGGCAAGTTGTAAATAATAATTTCATTTTTAATAGATATTCAATGTTTTATTTACAAGCAATGCTCCTACTTATCTATTAACCAGTCTCCTTGAATTTGACCATTTTCAAAAGATTGACCTAATCCTGATTGTCTAAGTTTGAATAAATCATTACATGATTCTGGGAACTTGGCAAGTACATCAATGATTTTACATCTGGCATCACACACCAGCTACATGTTGAGGGAATGAAAAAAATTTCGATTTCTTTACCTTGCCTCATTAGTCATCATGTGGCGATGCATGCATTACCAAGTGCATGCAGTCTGCAGCTCCCATGACAGTTAGAAATCCAGCAATCTCATAAAATTCATGAATTACCTGCTGCAGCACTGATTATCTTGTGCAAAAGCTAATAAGATTATTAGCTCTGCCGAAAAGTGTATTTATAAATCAATATATGCACTGTCAGTGAGAATATTAACTTACGGTATGTTAGAGGAACCTGTTGAAGAAACAATTAAGGTAGGTGTAACCTTCAAATGCTACAAGTACTCTGTCAACCCCAAAATCATTGCACAGAAGGCAGCAACAGCCTTTCTGCCAAGTCTGTGTCCGCAGATGTTTTTCAATTAGCTGTCAGAAAATGCTGCATGCTCAGAAGTCATCTGATAAATTGAGTTAGATGGATTTGACGAAGTCTTCTTTAAACTCATAGAACAAGCCTTTGTATTTTAATTAGTGACCTAGGGTCCCGAGTTACTGAAAAGTCAAAGGTGACGTTCCAAGCTGCAAGTCAAAAGGGTTGTAAGGGATTATTATTTGCGAACTGCATAGCCAACTGAGAAGTTTCCAACCTGTGCAGTTAATTTTTACATCCACTGCGTTAAGTCAGAGAATTCGCGAGCAGAAGTGAGAGTGGTCATCTTCTGCCACTGAGGCCCGAACGCTGTTTTGCAACATCACTTCTCTTGTTTTATTTGAAAACTGACTGCAGAAAAATAGATCATTCCAGCCTCCGTGTTAGTAAGACTAACATGTAAAAAACAGTAGTGGTTTCCACATACTTCAACATTTTCATTTTTCATTGCATTTCACGTAACAAGTCATCCTGAAAACTGATGACAGACAAAACCCCGTGTTCACTGAAATGAATCAATATCTTTGCATGCCTTTCCACAAGCTGTATCTTTTATGGACGTCACATCAGTTCCAGTGAAATGTACATTTTACCAATTCTTGTAAAAATTAGAGGAAAGGATTTAATCAATTTGTGTAACTCCTCATAATAAAAAAAAAAAAGTCAAACAGTTGCAGGTTCAGTTTTCGGCTATGCTCATTATTCATATTTCCTCTTTTTAATGACTTGTTCTGTGAATTTGCCACATCTTAGTATTGATCAAGCTTTGCTGTTGAGCTCCAGCTGGTAATGGAGTGGCTTCTGCTTTTCAGGGCATAAGCAAGCCCTTTCCAGGTGAGAATGTGCAAGGGCGAGCTCAAGACCTCGTTCCTATAACTATTCATACATGTGACTGATGCTTGCTTTTCTCAGTCTCCTGCCAGCAAGTCTCACAGCATCTCCTGAAAGAAAATACAAAAGAGGAGCAGGATGTGTTTTAACATGCACATAAATATTTGTGTGGGATTTGGGAGGGTGGGCTTTTGCAGGGGTGTTGTTTTATTTTGGGGTTTGCCTGTGGGGTTTTGGGTTTTTTTTGCATTATTCACTGAAGCCTAGCTACAAAGCAAGCCAGCAGACAAAAGGCCAAGATCCTAAGAATGATCCTGGCGCGATGAACCTCCGTGACACTCGGCTAATTAGCATCTGCTAAAGAGTCACAGCCCAATATATTTCAGCTCATAATTCATGAAGACCTATGAAAGCGCTGGGTGGGAGGGGAGCGATGGGAGGGGGCGCTTTCCCGGGCTCCTGGGAGCGTCGCGCCGAAATTCTGCAATATCAAAGTTTGAGATGATTCCTTTTCTCTCTTGGTGTTTAGCCCCCCTGGTTTCTGTTAATTCACCTCTGCCAGAGGTTGTTTATCGCTGCAGCTAATAAAAGACTCCAGAAGTCTCACGTTTTAAGCTTCGGTAAAATAAACTACAATGAACAGACTGTCAAATATTTCCTCCTTTTCCTCTTTCCTGTCTCTCCTTTCTGGGATGAACAACCAAACAATCCCCAAAATATTCTAGCTGCAGTCACCACTCAAAAGTAAACATGTCAAACACCACATTAGGTGTTTACATATAGTTGCTTTAGGATTCAGGTTCAAAATCTGTATTTTTCTTATGAATGCAATCGGCATGCCTTTGCTCAACCAATTAAAAATTTAAAATCAAAACTTTTTTGCAAAAAAAGAGAACATATTAATATCACGACAATATCGTGGAGTTTCTGCTTTTTCTCCTTGAAATGAAATAATATGTGCATATCAATATATATTAACCTACTTTCAGGTACACTTGATGCTTTTTACCAGTAACATTTATTTCCTTCCTAGCTGACACTAAAAAAAAGACAAAAAATAAACTTTTGTCATGATGCCCATGACAAGTTACAAAACCGTTTTTTCCATCAATTTTGAGAGAGCGGGGTTTTATCCCAAAATTAAGGCACACGTTATTAATTCCTTTGTTCTTCCATCTAGAAGGAGTTGTGTGGATGGTTTGTGGGGCTTTTTGTAAGACAGGTGCTCTTTATTAACGTAATGCCAGATCTAAATCTGTCTGTGCGTTCAGTGGCAATTTCAGGTTAAAGAAAGAAATACGCAATATGATAAGTGGCAATAACCACTATCAGTAATAAGGGAAAAGAGTGATTTATAAACCCTACTTTTAATATTCTTGTGGCACTTAATTCAGCCATCAGTATTCAAATCCAGCTGACATCTGTGGGAGCTCAGAGTGCTCAGCAACTTGCATAAGTACTCAATAAATTGCTAGATTGAGCCCTAATCCTGCAGTCAATGTTATGGGTAAGGGAAAACCTAATTATACTGAGATTTTTTTTTTTTTCTGGTTTATTTACTGCAAGAGTTCAAAGCAAGATCACATCATTGATCTCAAACTGTAATACAATCAAACTCAAGGAGGAACTAAAAGCTTCCTTGTAGGTCTGATCTTCTGAAAGCCTTTTATGAATTGTGAGTCAAGAAGAGATAATGAACACTTACAGGTCTCTAAGGGATTTAAAAAAAAAAAAAAGGTGATATTATTGCAAAATAAACCTGTATAATTCTGATCAGTGCCCTCAGTGTCGCAACCTCTCTTGGCCACTGGTTGAAAGCAGGAATAGAGCTCTCTACTGGCAGCTGAACCTGCATGGTGCACAGGACTGGAGCATCTCCCCTAGGAGGAAAGGCTGAGGGAGCTGGGCTTGTTCAGCCTGGAGAAGAGAAGGCTGAGAGGGGACCTCATCAACACCTACAAATATCTCAAGGGTGGGGGTCACCAGGACGCAGCCAGACTCTTCTCAGCGGTCCCCAGCGCCAGGCCAAGGGGCCATGGGCACAACCTGAAGCAGAAGAGGTTCCAGTTGAACGTGAGGAAGAACTTCTTGACTTGGAGGGTGCCTGAGCCTTGGCCCAGGCTGCCCAGGGGGGCTGTGGAGTCTCCTTCTCTGGAGATCTTCAACCCCCGCCTGGCCGCTGTCCTGTGCCCCCTGCTCTGGGTGAGCCTGCTTGGGCAGGGGGGTGGCACTGGGGGAGCTCTGGAGGTCCCTTCCACCCTCTGCCATCCTGGGATTCTGGGATTATGGGACTGACTGTGTCTATGCCTGGTTGTATGCTGTGCCACACAGGTTCCAGCCAGGATCTCGGCGGTGCTCAAGCATCAGGTTTTCCATGTGGTCTCGCATTCAGGCTCCCACCAGACTGAGTCAGGACTTGTGCAGAGCTTGCTTCAGCTGGAAGTAATTTTTTTGCAACAGTAGAAATAAGAGCCACTTTATCGCTGGATGAGAGAGACATGTAATCGTGCTCCCAGACGCATGTGTCAAAACGAAGCCTGTCCTTCAGGCTTTTAGCCAGTTCACCAAAAGGAAGCTTCACTGGAATATGAAGCAACTTGTCACGGTGAAGCCTGGGTTTTTTGAACATGAACATCAGTTAGCTTGCCTGAGTTAATGGAAGCTCACATTTACCTTAATAAATGAACTAGGTGTAAACAGAAGGGTTAAAGTACTAGTTCTGTGGAAGTAGCAGAAGTTGTATATGAAATGCATTTTTTTATTTGCAAACGTTAACAAATAAATGGTGTGCCCGATTCAGTTATGTTCCTAACCATGCGAATAGTCCCACTGTGCTCAAAACTGGAGAAAACCATAGAGACAAGCGTAAAGGTAATGGCTTTTCTTTGTACTTACTCACCTACTTAGCAGCAGCGCAAAATTCTCTTGCTGCAACTACTATCAATGGCTTATTTTCAAAACTTGAAAGAATAACACACCTTGGGGAAAAGCAGTCCAAATGGGTAATAGATTTTAAAAACAGATTTTATCTTCTATATTATGGCTACCCAATCTACCTCTTTACATGAGGTTGACAGGTTTTGAAGTTCTGTTTAATTTTTTGAGATAGCTACATTTCATTCTTCTATACTATTCCCAATTTCAAGGGCATAAATCAAAGTTTAAGTAGTTACCTAGGAGTAAAAATCTCCTTAAAATATAAAACACTTTTCCTTTTCAGTCCTTGAGGAATTAAGATGAAAACACAAATTTAGATATCTAAAAGAAAATGGATGTAAACTTGAGAAATAAAATGTAAAAACCAACGCAAAATAACCAGCCAAAGTCTACCTCTATTTAGTGTCAACTCGGGGAAGAAAAACTTCTCTCATAGGCTGCGGTATGAAAAACATCACATCTCTCCTAAACAACTACTACAGGATTTAACGAATTAATCTAGTTGTTGGTTTTTAAGTTTCTCATTTTCTGTGGAAACAAACACACGCGCTACATGCACGCTGACCGGACTACAGTGTGTTGCACGGTGATACCTGGAATTAACCTCTTAAAGGCAAGGTCAAGGTATCAATGTCCAGTCCTGTTCCCATGGCTGTGAAAAAGCACCCGAAAAATGTGAAAACCCAAGACATTCCCAGGTCACTGGAGGCAGCTTACATTTTTCGTAAACATGTTTTGTCTGCAGCATTAGCGAGGGTTTCAGGAATCTGAGTGTGAATTGAGTATGAAAATATGTATTCCCAGCCAGCAGGAATGGCCACCGTCCTTACCACCAGACATTTTTCAACCCACTTCTCAACCCATTTCTCTTCCTTCTAAAGAGCATGAGAGTTATTGCAATGAAACAGGCGGCAACATTTCAAAACAAATCCCTTTACAGACTTTAATCTGAGGAAAAGAGATTCGAGGTCTGTCGCCAGTGGTAGGAGATAATCTTGTAGGGTAGCAAGAAGAAAGTGCCTGAGCTGTAGATAAAAGACGAACTCCTGCCGCGGAACATTATACAGGCGCTGAAGATGCTGGAAAGGCGCCAGAGCTCCCTGGTGATGCAGGCTGGAGACACGAGGTACGCAGCCACCGTCCCGCCGAGCAGCAAAGGGAAACAGTCGCAGAATTTGATCAAGCACAGCTACAGTAAGTGCCGGTGGGGACCTTTCATCTTCAGAGCTGTCAGAAAGCACGGCCGTTCGCGGAGAGCCTTCGCCGCGGTGAACCGTCCTTTGTTTACCGAGAGCGACGGGGACAAAATACGGGGAAAAGAAATAAGGGGACAATGACTTCTTTTTTATAAATCGTCCGCTTTAATAGCGGCGCTTAGCCCATGCAAAGTAATCCCGCGGCCAAGGCTGACACATTGTGTCACCATTAACTTTGTTAAGAGCCGTTTACCGTAATTTACAGAAAAACGAAGAGGTGCAAAACGTAGCACGGTTAGAGGGCTGTGCTGGGTGAAGGAGGCATGTATCATTGCCTCATGCAGGTAAAAGAAAAAAGAAAATAAAGTACATAAAATAAGCGTGCAGGTGAGTGAATTCATAGGTAACATAAGTAGATCGGAAAATGGAAGCAAGTGGTAAAGAAATTGTACTAGTAGCTGTTTGCTAGCTCTTCAGAAGAGGTTCTGCACATGTAGCCTCGTGATCGGCAATGTCCCAGAAAAACAAAAAGCATGAAAGAGGCAACACCCTCTGGAAATTTCAGCAGATTAGTAGTGTTCAGACTTTGTGTTCCAAATGAATCTGAAAAAATGGTGATTTTATACAAGGAAGGTACTGTCGAGACGAGGCAAGGCTCAGGTTTGGAGACACGTATGGTGGTGGATATGGGGAGATGCTCTTTACATTTATTTTCCCAGGAAACAAGTGTGTGTTGATCTCTGTTTCATATCTGTATGAAACCAACTCTTGGAAAAAAAAACACAAACAAAACAAATTAACAACAAAAAAAAGGAATTGCCGTGCCTGCCCAACGCATGGTCTCATTTACCGTCATAGCATTTGTGAAGACCATGCACTAAAATCAGGAACTGTGTGTGTGTCTTCATTACTCCACTTTTTTACCACTATGCCAGCAGTAATCAGCAGAACCTGTGGCTCCAGCAAGTGCTTCAGCTCTGACAGAAATAGCGTACTGAGGCAAAAGATGCAATAATAAAATATGCATGAAATATGCACGAACATGATATGGGAAAATTTTTATGTCAATTTTAAAGCCACATTCGTGTACAAGACTGTAAAATCCATTTAGACTCAAACACCTCATTGTTTCAGGCCATTGTGGGGTTGCTGTTGAAACCTATTAACTCCACTTGAGCACAAACAGCCGTTCTCTGGGCAGTTCATTAAAATCCACCCTTTCTTAAGCTCAAAGGGACTTCTAACTGTTCAGTTCCCATGGGAAATATTAAAAGAAAAAAAAAAAGTGCAGAGAAAAATCATAGCATGTCACAATACTTAATAATAGCTACAAATGGAGTAATTTTAAATAGTTTGCATTAACTTGATGGGATAAATATTCTGAGGTACTCAAGACCCTTAGGGAGAAGTGTCACAGGGATAAGCCATAGTGTGAAATTGCTATTTGAGTGCTGAATACCAATTATTTGTGATTTACTGTAATTTACTTTTAAACCCAGGAGCTTACCCAAAAGCAGTTGGTGTATGTTTTAAATGATGCATCAAGGACTTGAGATGTGAAATATCCAGGAACAGCAACAGAAACACCCTCAATGTTCTAGTTACTTCCAACTACCACATGAAAAAAAAAAAACTATAGGGAAATATGTGAGGAGTGAAGCACTGAGAGTGACATGTACGTAGACTACCCTGTGTCTGGGAAGCTGCAATACTGCAAACTAATACAGCTACGTTGCCTATTTTTGAGCAAGTTTACTCTTGCCCAGAGCTGAAATACAGGTGGAGTGGGAGCCCACCCGGTTACACCATGGTTGTTACACATGGGCAAGAAGCTCAGGTTTTTTTCCTTTTTAATGAGCTGCTCAATGGAGCTGGTTGGAAAACAGAGTTTCTGCTCTGGGGAACGTGCTTCTGCTTGGACCTCTTGAGGTCATTGTGTCTTGGCCTTTTAACACCTTTCTTATCCGGGAACCAACCTCACCTCCTCTTCCACCCACCTCCTTGACCAAGGAATTTCCTTTTTTGCCTGGTCTTTTGGAGAGCAGACTTTAGCTCAGAGTTGGACCCAGTGCACCCAGCTTCAGCCACCCAAACATTAATTATGCAGCCCAAGTTAGCTGTCATAGGCACCCGACATCATCAGTGGTGAGATGCAGGTGTCAGCAGGAAGTGATGCACTGCAGCTCCTGATCTTAAAGTCAAATGAAAATATGTCTTTCTCCATTAATTGTAAAGGCGAGTCAATAGCTTGGCTGTTAATGACCTGATCTCTAGTTGGTTAACTCATCTGAAGTTAGATGAATCCAAATCACTGTTGTGTGTTTCCATGGTGGAGGCGAGACAATCCAGCCTTCAGTAAGAAGGATATTGTTTATTTAGAATAAACTTACTTATTATATAACAGCCTACATTTGCCAGATTCCTGCTTGAAGGTGCAAGTAGTTTAAGGCTAAATCCACGCTGTACTCTAAAAGGAAGTTTCTACCCATGACAAGTCCAAATCTGTTCTGTCCCCATGCTGCAAGAAAACAAGCCCTTGATGAGGCACAGGATTGATCAGTGTTGTGGAAATAACTAGTGAGAAATTTTCAGAGCTCTGCTACCCAAAGCCCACTAAAGGAACACGATTTCGACAGCTGCCATCACCTATCCTTTCAGATATACCATTGGATCTTCAAGGACCATCTGACTGGTGGCTTAGTTTTAGGAAGTCCTGTGAGGAGCAGGGAGTTGGACTCGATGATCCTTATGGGTCCCTTCCAACTCGAGATATTCTGCAAGTCTGTGATTCTGTGAATCTTACACTGGGTCATTTGCAGGATGGTCCAGGTAATGACCTTTGCAGGTGCAGATCAAAGGCTATAATGCTATTAATTCCCATTTTGCAAGCTCTCCTCCTGGGTGTGGCCCCAAATCCATTCTTAAGCCCAATAAGAGTTATCTCTTGCATGACTCTGTGCGCTTTTATTCTCTTTGTAACCAGTGAGCTAATCAGCATTTTCTCAGATGCTGTTGGCCTGCATTGAAAAAGTAGATACTTGCAGAAGTTACCTACCACAGACTTTGTGTTACAAAAGAAGCATATTTTGCCTGATCCATATTGTCAGAAGTACAAACCACCAGCAAAGCTATCTGTAACACCTGCAATATTCATACAGAAGAGCCTGAGAGTCTCACAAAACCTTGCTCCTCTACCTCATCACTATGTGTCTGAGTCTCTTTGATTTTACAACATCACTTTTATGACAAGTCATGTAAAAATGAATGTCCTGTGAACTGACTTTAAATAGCCAATACAGGAAACTGCAGTGATTTTGATTGAAGAACTTCACTTTAACAAGGTCAAAGAGCTTCATTCTGCATTTTTAAAGCAATGGAAAATTTGAACTGCTAGACATGAAGGAAAGTGATTTGGAAAGAACCTGAGGCCTGGGTGAACAAGCTGAAACAAGCCATTGATCTGCTGTTGTGGCAAACGAGGTCACGTGCTGGGCTGTATTACCAAGGTGGAGGGATGGGTTGATCAGGCTGCATCTGAAACGTTGCATCGTCTTTTGCAACTCCAAGTACGAGACCTGTCTATTGGAGAAAGTCTGGAGGAGGGGAGGGCCACTGAGATATGGGGATTCAGCAGAGTGACCATGAGCAAAGGCTAAAGGAACTGCACTTGTTTCGCCTGGAGAAGAGAAGGCTTGAGGGGCATCCAGCTGCAATTTTCCACAACCGAAAGTGGAGTTACGGAGAAGGTGGATCCTTCACAGAAGTGCTTGGAAAAAGGACAGGCAGCAGCAGCCACAAGTTACCGCAGAATTCAAGTTGTGCGTAAGAAAAATCCTCTTCCCCTCGTGAGTTGTTAAGCACTGCAATAGGTTGCCTTGGTGGCTGCAGTGTCCTCATCCCTGGGTATATTCAACACTGGACGAAGCCTCGGGCAACCTGATCTACTGTGGAAGTAGAAAAGGTGGTTGGACTCAATAGCTGCCAGTGGTCCCTTCCAAGCTAAACCTTTTTAATGATTATTTATGTCTGTTGTCTTTATTTCATGAAGTTAGTACTTTGTCGTACCTCCAGTCAGTTCTATTTCACCTATTTTTCCATTGCTAAGTGGTTTTGTCTAAAATGCAAGATGCTTGCCTGTGTTCCACAAACTTTGCTTCCCATCTCATTTCAAAAGACCACATCGTTAGTAATTCCCACACGTTTGGCAATGAGGGACACAAAATTTGGGTTGTGAGTGGAAAAATCTCCTTCCTATCCTGCCAAAACCAGAGGAGTCTCCAGCCTCTCATCTCACCAGAAGCCTCGTCTGGAGGAGCAGAGTACTCCTTCATCTTCACAGCTGCCCATGACAAAACGCTCTTCTCATTGTCGTTCCTAGGCTGTGGAACATTGAATAGCATCTGAGGCAGGATTTTTGAATAATTTCTGTGTAATTTTGAGTAATTTTAATAGAAGCAGCAGAGAAGGAGAGATTCAGTAGAGCATTTCTAACTTTCACTGCAACAGCATACGAGATGAGAAGCTAATCCTCTTCCCCACCAGATTAATTACAAAATGTCAAAAATACATTTTAGAGTTTCATAAATGTCCCTAACTCTTTTTGCCTCTCAAGCTGGCAACTCAAGCAGATTTTTAATCTAGCTCTTTTGATTCAACCAAGAGGCCGGAAGTTGTCCCATTCCACAATTTTCTTAAAAATTTTCTATCCTAGTATTAGCAAATACATTTTTCCCTATACAAATGGCAACTGATGCATATATATGAGTATTTATAAAAGAACCCCTGGTCTTCAGTATGTGAAAACTCAATTATATCTTCAAAAAAAACCCTAAAAATTTTTTAATAATATATTTCTCACAATTTCAACAATTTTTTTCCATTTTTTCCCCTTCATTTAAAAAAGCATTCTCATTTAAAATAATAAAATCCAGCTGTGGTATTTTTCATTCACTGAAATAGAAGTTATTCTTGGTATTGCATTGGATTCTGATTCTCTCTCATACTCACAATACAGATTTTCTGCTACGGATTTGTGAAAAAATATATGCGCTCCACATTCCACTTCTTCTGAAACAGTGTTGTGTCTTCCATGTCACTCTGAAATATTGAACTCATTTTTTAAAAAAGTCACAAATGAAAACAAATTTTACTGATGCTTAGTCTTTCTCATGGC
This sequence comes from Butorides virescens, assembly GCA_017310255.1. Lineage (NCBI taxonomy): Eukaryota > Metazoa > Chordata > Aves > Pelecaniformes > Ardeidae > Butorides > Butorides virescens. The sequence goes on along the minus strand of JADKXX010009339.1, from coordinate 28,614 downwards.
TGCAAAAACCAAGAGCGCAAAGCACCCAGTTCCATGGACCTCAACTTCTTCCTCACTGATTCCAATTCTGTTGGACTCGTTCTGTCTAATGGGAACAGTATGAGATTATAAACCTTTGAGCACTGCTGAATTACCATCCCTTCCATTCATTCTTACTGCTATTGCTGTGAAACCTTTTTACGTTACAGCTCCTATCAAAGGGAAAAGATTTCTTACCTCTCTCCTCTAACTTCCGTTTTTCTTTCAAATCTTGAAAACAATCTCAACATTTTTTCTCACGTTGATTACTCATAATTTCTTTTTCAGCAATTTTTACTTCTACATGGCAAGTGATTTTGTAATACTTCCCCTGAAAAAGATGGTCTGCATAGTTTATACTTTCTTTTCACATTTTTTCTTCCTGTTCCCTTTTCCCCCTAAGACTGCAGTCACATCATATAGCTCTAAAGAAAGGTATCATCTACGCTTGCTCATGGCTTTATCCATAGGTAGGTTGTAGCAATGGATAAAGCAGGTATGTGCGTATCCTCCAATGAATTCATATTCTTTAACTGTCTTGTCCCTGCTGATAACTACTGCTGATAGTTGATACTTATTTCAAATTCCAAACTGAAGTTTATAGAAAGAAAGGCAAAAAAAAAGATGTCCTTATTGAAAAGAAAATTTTATTTACCATACATGCAAGGACAGACGAAGGGAAAGGCATCTGTAGATTCACCAGTCAGGACCCAAACACCAATTCAAATAGCTATTGCTTGGAGAAAGAATGTGCCCAAGAATGTCACATTTAAGCCAAATCCTCCTAAAGAATAGGTCACCCTTCCTCAGAAGAAAAGAAATATAAGGTATGAATATTTCAGGAAATCTCATGAAGCCTTTGGAGCTTATCTCCTTTGTCTTGTAGGACAGAATTATTTGGTTTTAGGATTTCTCCCTACTCCACCGTAGTTGTATAATGGTACTGTATCAGTTAATGACTCTTCCTTGACCAGTTGTATCTCAAGAACTCAACTCAGGTCCAGTATCCAACTCTTTTCTCCCTTTTTTTTTTAGAAGAAGCTGTAAATATCAGCTACTTCAGTTACAGGTCATTTTTTGGTTTACTATCCCTTTTGAGGAAGAAGCAGCAATGTTATGAGACACTCTAACTTCTTTCTCCTCCTTTGCACGCTCTTCTACAGTTCACAGTTGCAAAGGCTCTTGTGAGAGCAAGAGCCTTATATTTTTAATGGCAACATATTATAAAATACTCATATTTTTAAAAATTGGTCATGTAGTTATGTTCAAAGCTCTTCACTTATCCAAAATGGTGTTGATGAAGCTCCTTTTAAATGGTGCTGCCCCCTTATTCATTAAGATGAAACACAAATCTGGCTATGTCAGACCTTTGCAAGTAACTGTACCACCATTTTCCACAGCAGTTAGGGAGTGGATCTTGTGAACTCTAAGCAACGTGTTTGAAATAAAAACCTTCTTACAAAATACTTAAAACCACAATAAACCAAAAGCTGTAGCTTATTATCTGTTAATACTGTAGGTGGTATGCAAGACTAGTTAATATCAGTCTGTTACCTATGAAAACATATTTAACACCTTAATTCTCTGATGATGTATTTTTAAATTTCATTAGTTATATTTCAGAACCAACGTCCACTGATCCCAACATAAATAGCGCTACAAGAATTTCAGGCTTAGTGTTAAAATACCTACATACATTGCATATAAACCAAGAGTTAGTCATGGTTTTACCTTTTCTTTGCCATGCAATCAAGAAAATAAGATAAAGAGGCTTGGTAATATTTAAAAATATTTCTCTTCCTTCTGCAAAATTATCTTCTCCTTTCCCATGCCTACACTTTCTATCTCTTTGAGATACTTCGGGCCTCCCTGCAATAAGAGTTACTGGCTCCCAGGAAAATGTAGTGTCCAGCTTCTTTGTATTCAAGCACTCTGTTTCACAAAACTGTGCAAGATTATCTTTTCAAGGCAAGTAAAATTTTTATATACCATTTTGATGCATTTATGCATCATGCATTTTTTCCTACTGTGTGTTCTTAACTTCATTTATTTGCACTCAACACGTCTCATCTTTAACAACCTTTTATTGACTCTTCAGTTAGGAAATTAATTTCTGTATCAATACCCAACCTGTAAATAATAAGGGTGACATTCATGTTCAGGTTAACTCTCCTAGCTCATCTTTAGACAATTGCCACAAAGACTGTTCCTTCATCTGTATTGCAGTTACTGCCTTTTTCACTGGATATTAATTTCTTCAGGTACTGATAGTTTCTTTTCAGGCATGTAAAATCCCTGCCTACGTGCTTTTGCAAAATGCTCCCATTTTCTGTAGATCTTGTGGCTCTGCACGAACACATGTGTTCTGCTGCTTTTTTAAACCACATTTCATCTACATTCTCCAGACTCCTCTGAAGTCTCCGCTTTTGCTTTATCTAGCGTATTCCTATGGGTTTGACATTTGCAGTCCAGCATGGCACTGTCTTATGTCCTTTCCAAATCTAGTCTATTTTTTTTTCTTGTGAATATTTTATTCTTATGAAATTCTAGCAATTTGTTCACACTTTCCTCTAGCCTTTCCCTTCCTCCCACAAATTTTAGTTAGGAACTTTTAGTATTCTTTTTTCTTAATATTATTTGTTTCCTTTTCTTGTGTCCCTGATCATAATTACAATCTTGTTTAAAAAAAGGGATCCATGAGCATTACAAAGTAGCTTAGCAGCTTTACATATGCTATAAAAGCCTTAAAAGTCTTTCCCTCTTGAGTGAGATCAATACCAGATCTCAAAAGAACTGTGTTGAGGGCAGTTCTACCATTTCAAAATTGCTCTGCCTTCTTAAGCTAGGTCTATTAACTGGCCTACTTTCCCTTACCTAAATGTATACTGCTAAGAAAACACAGATCGTCTACTTAGGACTTTTCAAAAAATGAAACTCCTTCTGCTCCCAACCTGCTTTGTTAACCCCACTTGGTTAAAACCACAATTTTCTTATTCAGCATTAATTAAACGATCTGCAACTTACTTACGGAATTTGGGCTTCTTTGGAGTTTTAACTTTCTCCGCAATTTTTCACTACCATCTTCTGGTTCTACTTTCATTGCTAGCAACATGTAGGTTACAATCGAAATACCATTTCATGAGGACCATGAGGACTGCTAGACACTAAGGCTAATGTTAGAGGAAAAGCTGATGGGGGTGGAGATTTAAGTTTCTCTGCAAGGCTAACTGACTATTTGACAACTGATAATTAAAGCTGATTGATCCAGACTCTCCAGGGGATAAGACATTGCAACCGAAGCCACTTAAGGGGATGATTAATCTTACATATATACTACCTTACCCTTAGAAACTTTCCCAAGGAATAATATTGCACTGAAATTATTTCATAATACACAATGTGTGGTTTTGATTCCTGTCAAAGAGGCTTTTAACTTACAAGGTTAAGAAAAAAACCCTGCACACTCTGACACTTCAGAGAGTTAGTGGTAGAAGTTGGGTAATCAGTAACTGTTTTGTTTTCAAACTCCAGCTAGAAACACAGCAGTGTAACTCTGCAGTCGACAGGGAATTGCTCATTTTAAAATCATAAATATTTCAAAATCATTTATAGCACCGTACTGTAAGATTAAAAATGTTTTTAATGAGAATAATTCTTAGGAGGATATACTGCTATGCTGAAATTCTGCTTACACCATACCCGAGTCTTTAAATGCCTGTTGTGGTTTAACCCCAGCCAGCAACTCAGCCCCATGCAGCCGCTCACTCGCCCCCCCCCCACAATGGGATGGGGGAGAGAATTGGAAGGGTAAAAGTGAGAAAACTCCTGGGTTGAGCTAAAGGCAGGTTAAGAGGGAAAGCAAAAGCCGTGCACGCAACCAGAGCAAACCAAGGGCTTCCTTCCCTGCTTCCCATGGCAGGGGGTGCTCAGCCCCCCCCAGGACAGCCGGGCTCCATCCCCCGTAACGGTGACTGGGGCAGCCAAACGCCATCGCTCCCAACGTCCCCCCCTTCCTGCCCCCAGCTCTCTGTGCTCAGCATGACGTCCTACGGTGTGGGGTACCCCTGGGGGCAGGCGGGGTCCCCCCCCCAGCTTCCTGTGCCCCCCAGCCCCTCGCCGGCGGGGTGGGGTGAGCGGCAGGAACGGCCTTGGCTCTGTGCGAGCCCTGCTCAGCAGGGACGAACCCATCCCGGGGTGCTCAGCGCTGTGCCCAGCACCGCCCCAAACACAGCCCCACGCCCGCTGCTGTGAAGAAAAACTCTACCCCACCCAAACCAACACAATGCCACACATCTAAAAATGGGACTCATTAAAAAAAAACAGGCTGACGATGCACTTTGTCACAACGAGTACCACATTTTTATAAGGCTTAATCGAAATAATGAACGGCCTTGCAGCAGACCTCTTCAAGAGCAACAGTGTTGGCATGTTTGTCAACCCTGACCTTCAGCATAAGGGATGGGAGTTTGCTTTGAGGGTTTGAACAGGACCTATCTCGGAGACGTAGGATGCACGACTGTCGCACAGTTGGCTGGTGCATTCCCACATCCCCTCAAATCTTTAAGGCAAGAATAAAGAGCTGCTGATTTTGTAAATAATTTAAATCTTTGGCTCTTTGTCTGGTCCTGTGGGGAACGGTACGTGTATGTGTCTGGTATCAGTATGACCTAGCCTGTTCTACATAAAAGAAACCAAGACTCCAACTCGTAGTAATTTGGGTGCCCTCTGCTGAACCTTTGCTGGTGGCACAGATGGTTCCTGAATACCAATGCCCATAGCACACTTTGTTGTTGGTGAAGAATGACATACCTGACTCCATAATCAAATGGATGAAGGGACTGCAAACAGCTGACTGCAGTTGTTTCTTGCGGAGGAAAAAGGTGGGGAAAAAAAAAACAAACCAAAATCAGAGCTCTTTTATGCAAGCTCGATGCATCACCCTTGGATCCAGATTCCCATACAGGAGGGACTCTGTAAGTATCACAGCCTGTGCACAAGCACAATGTGTAAATTGAGGGTTATATTTTGAAACTTCTGCTATTCTGACACAAGGAGTGGTGGCTGGGGGAGGTGAAAAAGTCATGTATGTAGATGCAGCATGCCACATGGTCTCTCCTGCCTGCTCATGTCAGAAACTATTCTCCTTCCCAATCTAAACTACTGACCCTTTTATCCATATACAACCTCAGCAGTTCCTGGAAAAGGAATCAGACCTCCTTCCCTGCATTATCGGTTTCTACTAACTTCTCCAGCTTAATGAATCTTGGATTATTTCACACACAGGTGGGAAAAAAAACCAAGCAAAAGGCACCCCCATCTCATAGTAGCTGGTAAATGGAGCCTTATTCCTCCCAAGGGGAGAGCTGTAAGTTTTAGCACCTTAGGATGAGGAGGGGACTACCAAGCCAAGCGGCATGTGCCGTAAAAAGGTCATGAAAAACTTCATCAAGACAGCTTTGGAGGAAAAAGTGTTGCTTTGGGTTTTTTAAATGAGAGGAATTCAGAATTCAGTTGGAATGACTCTGTTTTCATAATGGGTTGTTATTTTATTTGCAGAGAAAAAACTAATTATTCGGGAAATAAAAGCACTTCTTTTTTTGGGCCTCAGTCCCAGCTGTCTTTGACAATTTACTTACACTTGAGAACTTATTTTGCATAACCTTGAATGCAGCCAGAATTAACACAATTACCTCAATTTTTATGATAGTTCTGATAGCTTGATGGAGTTCATGTTTTCATCATATATTCATAAATCTGTGAAATGGCAATAATAAAGTGTTAATACTAGTTGAGGATAACTTTGGGGGGTCTTAGGGGATGTTTTTAAGCCTTATTGAAATACTGAAGGCTAATACTGCTCTCAGAACTGCAGTGCTTTAGCTGTTCTTGTACCCATTTCAGAACAAGCTGTTGCAGATAAAGAAGGAAATAGAAAATACTCTGTTAATGACAAGCAGGTAAGATCATTGCTAACAGTGGCTGTTGTGTGTTTTGTTTAAGACAGAGCTACTGAACTATGTTGTAGTGACTGTCTTTAAAACAAAGCTGTTTGATAAAAAATGAGTGAGGACTCAGTATTTGAATTCAAAAATACCAATCTGCTTACATGAAGTCTGCTACTTTTGATGTTGCCTACCTAGGTGGAATAGGTGGAAAACCTATTCCTGCAAAGACTGAGCTCTGCTGTGCTTCTGAAACATTTTAGGATGTATTCTGTGTCTGAAGTCCTACCCCTTCCTATGTTGGTCCTTCCATACTGACTTGCTGCAGGCTGTTTAAAATTTTAGAGGTTCTGGATCCTTCCTGGGAAGTTGATCTACTCTCCTGGGCTTAACGAAGGATCCATCTCGCTGTCCCATAGCAGGCACGCAGAAGTTAAGCATTGCAGCTCTCACTGCTGGGGCACCAGAGTAACTTTTTTTGGTTTAGTCCAGCAACAACCTATGGGAAGAGGAAGAGGGGCAGGAGATGTGTAATGGGCAGAGAGACAGACTATAGTGTTGAGACAGGTGGAAAGGGAAAAGATGAAGACAAAAAGTAAAGGTAAATAAAATACAGAAATACAGTGACGGCACAGGAGAAAAGCCACACAGGAGACCCCACCTGAGGAATAAACAGAGGAGAAAAGTGAATGGGAAAAGCAGAAAGCAGTACTATAGCGGGAAAGAGACACAGAGACAGAAACGTGTCCCAGGGGACATCTGGACAGAAAACACTACATCCAAAAGAATGAAAACAGGGAAGAAACATCATGTCAGCGTTCATTGAAGGGAAAATCAGGCTGACAGGTGAATGAATTATTGAACTTTGTTAGCTGTAAAATAAAAACAACATACACACCAAGACACGTATCCTTCTTCTGTTCCCACATCTAGACTGAGACTCGCGGCCCTAAGCCGTGAGCGTACACGATGAATCGCAGTCTCTTCCCTTGATGAGCTTTTGGTCTAATTAACATAAAAGAAGCATAACTTGAAAAAAAAAAAGAGGACTGTAGTTAGCAATAAAACAGGATCTGTTGTCCTGCCTTCTTCTGTGGCACACACACACACACACTCTTCCATCACTGCCGATCTGCACATTCAATGCTATTGCTACAGACTGTGCTGAAGCTCCAGCCCTCGGCGAGGTCTTGCTTGCACCTTCCCTCCCTGCCTTCTGAGCACAAACAAACTCAGCAGCCAGCCATGACTCTTGTGCAAGGACCTGCTCAGCAAGGTCTTGCTGCTGGAGAACGTTTTGGTCCTTCCCACCTAAAAACTACCCCACCGCGCTCTTCCAGCTCATGAGTTTCAATAACTCAAAGGCAGCATTTTTGAAGTTTTGGAGATATAAAAACATCCTGCCTATGCAGGTGACATCCAAAACATTAATTAGGCCTAGCAGCAACCTGATGCTGTAATTCGTCTTATGCATCCTCTTCTACGACAGCGTCTTACGTGGCGCTATCTCTTATCTGTGCCTCTTATGGTACCTCTTATCTGCCTTTTAAAAGCTTCTTTTGTTGGGTTTTCCATGCGAAATAAAAAGCAGAAATATTCCTACCACAGAAGATATCAGTTAAAACCCTGACCAAGGACCTTCTTGAAATACACTCCTTACCTCTATCTTTCATCTGGCTCACAGATGGCAACTTCTGTTACAAACATTGATTTTCTTGATCACTAAATAGTGATAAAAAATTGTCTGTACTCAGTATATCTTGATATTTAATCCGATATCTAGTTAATAAATTATGGAGAGATTCCAGTACAAGTGCCTGAACTTCAAAATAACAGTTATTTTTGCAACGCAAGTGTGCCATAAACAGTTGTAGTGAATGCAAATTGACAGGGGAACTTGTTCGGAAAGTGTTTGCTTGGAAAAGCAATCGTCAGCCTGCTCCTCTGCCTTGCAGGTGTAGGGCTTCAGGGATTGCCTTCAGATTAGGCTCAGTAACAGCACAGCTTGAGAGCACATGTAAACCACAGCAACTACAGTAGGCATGGTGTCTGGAACCAAAAATGCATAGAAATCACGAAACAGAAAAGGTAACTAAGCATACAACGACCCCTGTAACATACCAGAAGCAGTTAATGAAACAAACAAGAACAGCATGTGTGGGAAGGAAGATGAAATATTTGAGTCCTAACTAAATGATTCACGCTCGGAGCTTACCGTCGTTGGTAAGTAAATAACAGCACTATTAACACACACGGTCCCTGGGCCACATTTTCAGAAGGATTCACTTATACCTTTGTGGTACAGGCTACCCAGATGCTGCTGGCTCTAAAGGCAACATATAGGAGGATGAAGGCTTTGCAGACGTTAAGCATACATGACTATAAATGTGGGTGCCTAAATATATTTGGGTTGTAAACATCTCGCTGTTTCCATCACACTGGTACAAGTGAAGCTTCTGCCGAGGCACTAGCTTTTTGGGGCAGAGCATTTAACAACCAGCAGCCTATACCATCTATTTCAGAGCAGGTTGATACTAGCTTTAAATAAGCAGAGTACACACTTCCTTAGTTGTAGTAAAAATACAGATGCAATTTTTAGTAAAGGCCTACTTCAATACATAAAGCTGTCAAAATTAAAACTTATTTGGGTCATAGAATCATAGAATCATTTAGGTTGGAAAAGACCTTTAAGATCATCAAGTCCAACCATTAACCTCACCCTGCCATCCCAACACTAAATCATATCCTTAAGCAAATTCCATTTATGTTACATCATCAAAAATCATCCTTGTAATGAAGTAAGGGACAACCTTGAGTGAGCGAGGCAGCAACTTGTTTGCTTTTGTGGTTTTTTGCTGTTGCGATACTTTGAGTCCATGTAAGGAAAACTGGACAATTATCCCAAACCATCACAGTAGGAATGAGTACACAATCAAAAGGATGCAAGTAACATACATTGAAATATTTGGCTGAAGGTTCAGCAGAAGGACAGAGAAGTGGCCAGACAAGTCGAAAAGGGATGGACAAGGAGAAGCCATATGCACAGGAAATCTGTTCCTGAAATGGTTACAGAAAGACAATACAGAAAACTAAGTCCTTGGAGAGGACAAAAATATTTTTTGGCTTTTGTAGTTACGGATTCTGAACGGTACAGGCACAAACTGTTTAGACAGAACCCCACCAGCCTCAAGCTAAAAGAGCAACTAAAAATTGTTGCCCGTTTCGGACTTTGATGCAATCTAGAACTGTTTGATCAAAACCCAGGTGGTTTTTTTCACCTCTTTACTGTGACTTCCATTCAAAGGACACAATGGGCTATTCCACATGATATAATATCATGCTCGGGGCAGTTAGTCTTTATCTCAACGCACAAGTTTTACCTTTTTTTCCCGATTCTCTCCCCCATCCCACTGAGGGAGGGGGGTCGTGAGCGAGCAGCTGGGTGGTGTTCAGCTGCCTGCCACATTAAACCACAGCAGCTTTATGAACACGTTTCACTTGAATTATAGGTCCCACCACAAGTATTTGCTTTTGCATTTCTATTGTGGCTTCCACGCAAGGGGCAGAGTGTGCTTTACAAACACATTTCATTATAGCCATAGGCCCCACCTCTGGCAGTCAGCATCTAGAGCTCAGAAAAGAAAAGGTACAAGAAGCACCAAAAATAAAGCTTTACATTTTAACCAAGGCTGTTGCTGTTCCTACCACGACAAGGGTATTGTTGACCAGCAGTGTGATGACCTGGAAAAATCCACCAAGTTTTGCGGTGAGCTAATTTTTTGCCCATTTCAGATATCTAGAAGGCTAGAAAAACTGGTACAATTTTGGGGTTTTAGTAGTTTATGTTGTAGGCTCCTGTTTTGTATTCATGTATTTTTCACTACAGTGTCTTATTGAGAAATCTACCTGAGGTGCTTTCAGATGTCCTCAAAGGCGATCCCCTATTTTTGTTAACAACAGGATTTAGAAGTTTAACTTCATTCTCTAAATAGTAGCTATATCAAATGCCTCTAGAGAACAAGGTTTAATATCAACATGACAAAGCTACCAGAGCATCTAACAAATCCAAGTAGCACAAGACTGCCATTGCCCAGTATGTATTTCTGCAGGTAAACTGGACAAAAATGTGCTTTGGGAGAAAAAGGGAAAGGGGTGGGAGGGGGCAGAATTTCATGGAATATGATGACTACATAGAATATGATAACTACAAAGAAATTTACTTCTACTTAGTTTACATGATCATTAGGAGACCTGCGATCGAGGTTTCTGTTTCATGCTGCTTGGTGAATCAGAAGATTACCATTATACCACAGCATACTGGATTACCTGGCTATTTTAGAAAGCCAAGCACTAGAAGCTTCTTTATTCTTGGTAGAATTTCAGTCTATAAGTATTGCAATAATTTCTTATCTTAAGAACAGAACTCAATTGTTATTAATTAAATTATTACATAAGCCATTCTAATCCTGCTATGATCTCTTTACTGGTATCCTGCAGTAGATAGTTTTGTCACCAACAGTAAAAACAGTTTCTCAGTAAGACTGGTCCTTGAACAGGAGTGGCACTGGAAAAGTCTTTCATAGCACCTCCTGTCATCCAAGGAATTTTCTTCCTTCAATCTTAGGCTGTAAGTACCATAAATTAAGGGGTTTACATAAACTAATACTCAAACTCCCCCTTCCTGCCTAGCCTCAGGCTACCAGCCATTCCTGCAAGGGCAGAAATGTTTTCTCAGGCTGCTGGTTCTAATACAATTCCCATTTGAGTTTTCGGTCCACGCCCACGTTTTCTAATCCCTGAACGAAAGATGGAATCAGGAAGTTTCTTCTAGTCCTCAGGGTCAAGCAGGGCCACTGCATCTCACCATGCTGCTGTTTTGCAACCTCTTTAATATTCAATGCTCCTGCCATCCTTGCTTAGGTAACATTCCCGTAGTCGCCGTGAATATAAACAGACATTGAACAATATGAGCAAATCAATGTATTTCTTCCCCCAGCTGAAACTTATAAGAAGCTAGCTTACAAATGGCAAGCAAGGTCTTACATATTTTGTACAAAGTGTGTCTGCTGGCACGAATGCTCCTACAAATGCTTTGCCAGCTGGCTGGCGGTGGCTGAGCCAGTTCCTCTCCTGCACAGCAGCGTGACCTCTTTGACATCGAAGATGACAGCAGCATGGAATTCTCACTCTCACGCCCCATTCCCAGCAGGATGAAAAAGGATTCTGGTTTAGCCCCTGGTGTGCTGGAAAAAGGCACTACCATAGACCTACAGTATCCAGCTGTGAGGTACACATCTACCCTCTTACTAAGGACCAACACGGAAATTAAAGGGTTAACTCTCTGTGCATTACATATACTGCAATGCCCAGTGAGGGACCAGTTATCTTTAACCTAACGTGTCCCTCCAGGCATCAGCTCCAAGATTTATATAACGCGTTATACAAAGTTTACTTTGCCCTACCTACTCAGACAACCTTTTATCTCCTGCTACTGCCTCCTCCTACTCCCCTAATGACTCATTACAATTACTCCCTCCTCCCTTGGGACAGGATCTGGAAGCCGGAATGTAGAGCCTAACTCTCAAATCTGACATAGCAGGTACACAGTACCGCTCCTGGTTTTGGCCAGGATGCATTCCAGGCAAGAGCTGAAGTGCAAGGGCATTTTGCACATTTCTTGTATTTTCAGTAGAAAGAGGGGCCATCTTCAGTATAAATGTGAAATGACCGAAACCGTCAAAACCCTGAAGCTTTCTCTAAAAGAAAAAAAAATAGGAGCCCAAAAGTGTTCCATCAGGCAATATAAGGAGGTAATGGCATGGTAGGAAACTCATGTTAGAGAAGGGAAGAGCACATTTTCTGGTACTGCTGTGTGGTTGGAAGGAATATGCTTTAAAAAAAAAAAAAGCAGGAAGAGGCCTGTTTCAAAATGTTTCATTGCTCTGGTAATGCATGATTAGAGAATACCAAGATATGTATTTTTAAAGGGTTTGACTTAATAACAGTGGCAGACACAACTGATTATTTAATTCCAGGATAGACTGAAGGAACATGGATGATAGTCTAGAGGACAAAAAAAAGACTGTAGCCAATGAGGCTTAAAGTACCAAACAGTGTGGAAAGCAGCAGAAATAAAGGCGAGAGTTTGCATGAAGGAAAACCTGGCAGACAATAACCTCAGTGTCAGCAATGGCAGAGAACAGCCCAACAAAAATAGTATCACAAGCCAAAGCAAGAGCACAGCGAGGATGGTGGGCATGGCATCAGCAATATTGAATGGCAGGTTTAGGTTAATGGTTGGGCTTGATGATCTTAAGGGTCTTTTCCAACCTAAGCAACTCTATGATCCTGTGATTCTAATCTAAACAAAGAGGAAATGACTCTTGGGGATCATCAAGGCTTCCTTCAGTTGCTTTGATTCTTTTCGGGAAGCACGTGCCCGCCTCCCACATTCGAGACGCACCCACGATGGCACCGCCTGCCCTGCACCTTCTGGCCAAAGCCTCTCAGGCTGCTGTGCTTTACTTTGTGTTCGCCAACTCTAAACACCAGGCAAGCTTTATGTTGAAGCCTCTGTTTAGTTCAAACACTCCAAACACAGACACATGTCATAGGGGCAGGCATAGGGAACTAAAACCCATGCAAATGATACTTTAACCCTGCATTTAGATTTGTCACCTTCAAAAGGATCTTCCCCCTTGTTTATCTTCCTATTGCCAGGATGCCTACCCTGTCTTTAGATTAGGGATTGCGTGAAATCTCCATCCAAAAGTTTGTGTCCATAGAAATGGACACAGCTTTTTTCTGGGTTTGCACTGAAATGAACATCTTTTCCTCTCCCTGCCTAAAAGACACTTGCACAAAGCCTGATCAGGATGCTGATCTACACATTTTCCTGAAGGATTTTCTCTCTTACCAACACATGGAATAAATAGGGTGGAGTACAGAGAAGCTGTTAATGACTGCTTTTAACAAGCCATTAAAAAAAAAATCACAAGATTTACTCAAGAGTGTCTCTTAGGCAGAATGAAACTGAAATCTCACGGTGAGTCCTTTACTGTCCTGGTTTTGGCTGGGATAGAGTTAATTTTCTTCCCGGTAGCTGGCACAGCGCTGTGGTTTGGGTTTAGGATGAGGAGAATGTTGGTAACTCACTGAGGGTTCAGTTGGTGCTGAGCAGGGCTTACCCTAAGCCAAGGCCTTTTCAGCTTCCCCTGCTCTGCCAGGAGCACAAGGAGCTGGGAGGGGGCACAGCCAGGATGGCTGACCCCCACTGGCCCCAGGGCTATTCCAGACCATAGGGCATCATGGCCAGTGTAGAAACTGGGGGAAGAAGAAGGAAGGGGGGGATGTTGGGAGCGATGGCGTTTGTCTGCCCAAGTCACCATTACAGGCGATGGATCCCGGCTGTCCTGGGGGTGGCTGAGCACCCCCCTGCCCATGGGAAGCAGGGAAGGAATTCCTTGCTTTGCTTTGCTTGCGTGTGTGGCTTTTGCTTTCCCTATTAACCTGCCTTTACCTCAACCTGTGAGTGTTTTCCACTTTTTTTTACCCTTCCGATTCTCTCCCCCATCCCACTGTGGGGGCAGTGACCGAGCGGCTGGGTGGTGCTGAGTTGCCAGCCAGGGTTGAACCAGGACACATACATATCCTCATAGAAAAAAGGACTAATTCAAAGAGCACCTCGGGATCTCAACTATCTTCTGCTGGTTTATGATATCTGAAATTTTATTTTGGCCTTTATGATATAATTCTAGAGAACTGCAAATACCCTCACGTTGCATTTTTATCGCTACTGAGGTCGCCAGGGCTTTTAGACTGCGTTTGGTCACATGTCTCCTTATGCCACAGGATTTACATCCTAGGTATTAGTACAGAGTATTGTATATAATATTTATATTATTATATATATTAGAATATATATTATTATTTATATAATATATATTATATTATCTATAATATAATATTATTTATATAATATTTTTATATTATTATATATTATATCAGAGCATTTCCTGAATACGCTCAACATCGTTTACACAGCTGCTGGTTTTATGCTTTCTTTTTGGAATTATAGGAACACCAGCACGCAAAATGTGCACAATTCTCAATCGCACTTTCTGAAATACACACGAGGAGCCACCAGATGGCAATAAAACCCAGCTAATGAGCAAAGTTCCTCCTTGACGCACTGTTCAATATCACCTTCAATCGTTGCCTTCCTTTCCGACGGCTGGTGGACATGCAGAAAAAAAAATCCTCTCCCGTAATTCCAGTGCTATTCACAACTCATCAACACCCGAAATGAAAGCTGGCGGTAGTTACATGTCACACCACAATGAGTTCAGTGAAACAGCAGTGGTAACTACCCACCACAGGCGAATGGCCCAGAAACACTAAGTATTCTGCACAGCTCCCCTGAACTGCCATAAAAAATTTTTCACAGTATTCCCAGTTTCCACCATATCCTCATCCTTTTTTTCTTCTTTATTTATCCTCTCAGTATTTGCTCAAATTTATTTAAGCTAATAATACTGATCACCGTGACTGAGGTCACTACCACTTTACATCCTTCCTTCCCCACTGTTTTGTGATTTTTAGGTGCTTTCACTGTAAGTGCTAACATTGGGATCTACAACACATGCTATCGCCTGTTCCAGCTGCTCTCCTTTATTAACAAGAAATTCACTATTTTAATGTGTATTGTCAGGTGACATATGAGTATTTTTTTTCTCCTCAAAGACAATTGCTTTTTTTTTCCCCACTACTTACAATACCATCAAATATATCTCATTTTGCTTATTTAATGGCTTTATTCAGGTGCGTATGCAAGAACATACTCTTTGTGAGTATATTGTCATGTACGTGAGAAATTTACTTCAGATTAAAAAGAAAAAAAATATCCATCTACATAAAAAAAACTTGCACTGGTAGAAGAGAAAAAGTCCAGAACTTTCTCAGACTCACTCAGTTAAGTAAGAATTGCTAGCTAGGCTTTATTTTTGTACAGAACTACACACAGACATGCATAAAAACCAAAACAGTCACTGTGAACGTCAGCAAATAGCTCTGAAACTGATAGATGGGGCAGAGGGGCTGGAAAGCTGCCCGGCGGAAAAGGCCCTGGGGGGGTTGGTCGAGAGGGGGCTGGATAGGAGCCAGCAGGGTGCCCAGGTGGCCAAGAGGGCCAGCGGCATCCTGGCTTGTATCAGGGGTGGTGTGGCCAGCAGGAGCAGGGCAGGGACCGTGCCCCTGTGCTGGGCACTGGGGGGGCCGCCCCTCGACTGCTGGGGTCAGGGTTGGGCCCCTCCCTCCCCGAAGGCCCTGGGGGGGCTGGAGCGTGTCCAGAGAAGGGCAGCGGAGCCGGGGAGGGGTCTGGAGCCCCAGGCTGCTGGGGAGCGGCTGGGGGAGCTGGGGGGGGTTCAGCCTGGAGCAGAGGAGGCTGAGGGGAGCCCTCATCGCTCCCTCCAAGTGCCTGAGAGGAGGGGGGAGCCGGGGGGGTCGGGCTCTGCTCCCAGGGAAGGGGCGATGGGACAAGGGGCACCGGCCTCAAGTTGTGCCAGGGCAGGGTGAGGTTGGGCCTGGGGAACAATTCCTTCCCCAAAGGGCTGTCAGGGGCTGGAAGGGGCTGCCCAGGGAAGGGGTCGAGTCCCCAGCCCTGGGGGGATTTAACAGCCGGGCAGGGGCGGTGCTGAGGGCCAGGGTTTGGGGGTGGGATGGCAGGGGTAGGGGGGCGGTTGGGCTGGGGGAGCTTAAAGGGCTTTGCCAACCTAAATGGTTCTATGATTCTAAGGCATATATGAACTTTGCCAGTGTACACCAGCGAAAGACCTTGCACTGGGACTTCTCGTTCCTCTGGAACTTTTCCAAAGAGTATGTCTTAGGCACTTTGCCACTCAGGGTTAATTTCATAACAATTACATTGTCTGCTGGGAAGGGCATTATGCTGAACTACCAAACTGCGTACTACATTAATCAGGCTTGTTCACGTCTCTAGTGCTTCATTAATTTGGGCCACATGGATCTTCCATTCAGCTAATTCTTCATCTCCTCATATAACAGCATAACACTGAGGGGGGGTTGTGCCTTATCCAATAAAAAGGGGGGAGGGGGAAGGAAAAAGAAGAAAAAGGTGGAAAAACTGCTAAAGTATCTTGTCATCTCTAACAGTAGGAGACATGAAACTGTTGGGTGATTTGGGATTCTTTGCGTTCATCTGTTTCCTCAGCAGGAAAATGGGACTTTCTCCCTTTGCAACCCTTCCTGAGGATCACTGCTGAGGTTGCTGCATCAATTAGTTTGTTAAACCACTTTACTGAAGCCACACGAGGCTCACTGACAAACCCTGGGGGGGAGCTCGGGCTTGAAGGTCTGGGAGTTGCTTGGCCCTAATGAATGAAAACATGTGACAGCATCATTCGTCATGTTTTCCATAATTTAGGTGCTCAACATTACCCTTCCCTGCACTGCAGCACTTAATAAGGCCCCTAATGTCGCCTTAATCCATCCCTACTTAATGTTACTGCTCTGCTGCCTTCTTTGTGTGACTCTTTTCCCAACAGATATTAATAGCAGTTTCAGAGATAAAAACTACTGACAACTCCATATGTTATACAGTTGCAAGCTCCTTCCTTGACTGATTTATTTAAGTAGAGAAGTTGCAAAAATTTCTAAACTGTTGTTGAAGGATAAATCAACACCTCTATCAGCGACACGTTACATTTTTGGGACTCCTTCTGTGCACCAGCCACAATCAATCCAAGAAATATGACTGTGTGTCCCGTTGGTAGAGCACAGGGAATATTTCTTGGTCAAGTTCTCAGCAACGACCATGGGTCATGGAAATTTAACGTCTATTTTCCTTCTTCAGTGGCTATTTTTAACACTCAACCATGTTGGGTGGAAGGCAGTAGGTAGCAGACCTGCAATTCAGTTTTAGCCACACAGGTGTCAGAAATTTACTGTAACACTATGCTACACATGATGGTCCTCTTAAGGACTTTCAAATGGGAGGTATGTTAGTTTCTGTCTTCAGTGTGAAGGTGATTTTAAGCATCCCCATTAGGCCAACGAAATAACAATTAACAGCCTCAGCAGAGCACCATCTTCAAACATGCTCAGCTAAGGGGTTCTTCCTCAATACATTTTTGTCCTTCTGCTGAAAAGGACTCTTCTTTCACAATTTTCACAGGGTGCAAGATTAACCAGTGGAAGACACTTAAACCCTGTCAAATGAGCTTAGTCATTTTTACAGAAACTTCAGGGGGAAAAAACCAGTCTTGAGCTGCATCACTTACATTGATCTGAATGCCGTCAGAAGTTTTGTCACCTCATGTTTCACTCCCCTATTCTGTATTCTACTGTGTTGGTGATTTCAGTGAAACCTGCATGACTACATCTGGAGGAAGGTTTAACCTCTTGGAATAAGAGGAAAGCCTGAAGCGTTTCTTCCATTACTTAGTAACCATGTCATCCTCACAGACAAAAATGGGAGTGAAGGAGAAAACGGTAACACTACCAGCTTCAGTGTATGAGTTCATCTAGATCAGTGTTGCTCAGATCATCTTGGGTCTTCATAAAAATGGTGTTCATTTAATGAAGGCATTCTTCAGGTTAAAGAAAAAAAAATCCCTGAATTATCACTCACTTTCATACTTGCCCAGCATGGTAGTGAGAAAAAGTATGAGTCACTACCAGTGAGCAAGAACTCACAGTCCAGTAAAATGAAGAATTCCATTGCCAGAGTTCCTGGGAAACCAGAGAGAAACTCTTAACTACGTTGTTTCACTTAAATGCCTAGCATTGAATCCAGGCACTTCTGCTAGGTCCAAAAACGGTACGTATGGAGCATTAACCACCTGAGAATGAGCAATGTTGGGCTGAGTCCACAGCTTTCTGTGGTAGCCCACAAATATGCCCTGAGGACATAGATCAGTCTCATCTCGCTGCTGCATAGCTGTTGAGCTGGGGTGGCAGGGAAACAAATCCGCTGGCTTGGGATCCACAGCCTGGAGAGAGGAAAACTTCAGAGGAATTAAAAGAAGTAAAATAATAATAATAATAATAATAATAATAATAATAATAATAATAATAATAAAATAATAATAATAATTAAAAAGGTGCAATTTCTGGCATGTTGGGTAGCATGAAAAGATGAGTTGCACAAACACTGTGCCACGCAAATGGAAGAGTACAGATTTCCCTGCACAAATTACGTTTGGTACAATTTTACTTATCTGCCTAGACCCCCTCCCATTTTTATATGCCCTTCATATGACAACTCTCCCCCCCCCCAAAAAAAAAAACCAAACAGAAAAAGAACTCTAAAAAACCCAAAAGAACTATAATGGCCAGTCCCGTTTTTCAAAACCAGAGTACCTGAGAGGAACTCAGAAGTAATTCTGTCAACTACAACAGCCTGCAGATGTACAAACTTTCAGCTAGGGTATGCCAGAGCCAATTTTGGGGACCCAAACCCTGCGAGCACACAGCACGGTGCGAGGGGCTGCCTCCCACGGGAAAAGGCAGCATGATGAAGCCCTGCCATCCGCCTGATGGCTGCAACGAGTGGGGCAGAGGAGTGGCCTTGCCTTGAAAACTGTCCCTAACAAATTTGACACAGGTTGTGCCCACGGACATACCTGTCACACAACCTGAATGCCATCGTGGCGTAATTAGGGTAGGTTTTCAGGTTGCATCCCTTAGAGTCGGTAGTCAGCAAGTGCCTGGTTTCTGGATCCTGATCAGCTGGAACAAGAGGAATAGCAAGCTGCTCAACTCTGGCAAAAAAAAAAAAAAGCCATGCAAAACTTCCTAATAAACCTCTGAGGTGCCTCTGAAACAGAGCGTCTCAAAGGACAGGCAGGAATCGGGCAGAGATTTTCCCAGAATCACAGTTCTGCTTTTTTTCCCCACCATTGCAGTTCTGCCTAAGCTCCACTTTGAAAGCCTAAATCCTTTCCTTCTCTTGAACTGGGATGTCATCCAGAGGGACCTGGACAGGCTGGAGAGGTGGGCCTGTGTGAACCTCATGAGGTTCAACAAGGCCAAGTGCAAGGTCCTGCCCCTGGGTCAGGGTAACCCCCAGTATCAATACAGGCTGGGGGGAGAAAGGATGGAGAGCAGCCCTGCCCAGAGGGACTTGGGGGTGCTGGGGGATGAAAAGCTGGACATGAGCCGGCCATGGGTGCTGGCAGCCCAGAAGCCAACCCTGCCCTGGGCTGCATCAGGAGGAGCGTGGCCAGTGTGGAGGGAGGGGATTGTGCCCCTCTGCTCTGCTCTGGGGAGACCCCCCCTGGAGCCCTGCGTCCAGCTCTGGAGCCCTCAGCACAAGGAGGACATGGACCTGTTGGAGCGGGGCCAGGGGAGGGCTACTAAAATGATCCGAGGGGCTACTAAAATGCTCCGAGGGCTGGAGCCCCTCTGCTCTGGGGCCAGGCTGGGAGAGTTGGGGGTGTTCAGCCTGGAGAAGAGGAGGCTGCGGGCAGAGCTGAGTGCGGCCACTCAGGGCTTCAAGGGGGCCCAGAGGAAAGGGGGGGACAAGCTTTTTAGTAGGGCCAGCTGTGACGAGACAAGGGATGATGGTTTTAAACTGAAGCAGGGTAGGTTTAGACTGGATCTAAGGAAGAAATTCTTTCCAGTGAGGGTGGTGAAACCCTGGCAGGGGTTGCCCAGAGAGGTGGTGGAGGCCCCATCCCTGGGACCATTCCAGGCCAGGTTGGACGGGGCTGTGAGCAACCTGATGTGGTTCAAGGTGTCCCTGCTCCTGCAGGGGGGTTGGACTGGGTGACCTCCTGGGGTCCCTTCCAACCCAAAACGTTCTATGATTCAATAGCTCCCTCTCCGGTAATTTCCTCTGTGCTCTTCCCCAGTTCACAAGCACTTTGGCGTGACCACTTTACCCACGAACAGTAGAAGTTACCAAAACCCCTTAAAACAGCCATGCTCATGAGTGAAGGGGTTAAGGGAATCTAAGTAGATAAGATGCTGCGTAGTAAATGTCTAGATTGCTGAGTAGCCTAGAGAATCAAATTGATAGTGCTTAAATGTTTTGCTAAGTATTGTGTGAACTAACTGAGGCAGGAAGATTTGCAGGACAGTTCTCGATAAGAACCAGGAATTTGCCTTAAGAACTGGCTTAAACAAACTCACTAAAAATTGCAAACAAAAATTTTCAGTTTGAACACTTCCGTTACTTGTAATACGTGCCTTCCGTAAGCAGAATGGTCAGAAATACAGCTCTTTGTTTTGCATGTTCTTTCCCACTAATAAATAGCATTAATGCTTTCTTAATACCAGTAATTCTTCTCCAGTAATAAATACCATTCTGCAAGGATACAGATATGAACTGGGGGAAGCTGCTCCTTGCCACTGCTTCCTTCAAATTGAGGAACCCGTTTCACAAATGCCAAGTTTCTTTACACACTGAGGACAGCAATCTCCAGTACAAACCCAACCCCAAAATAAGCCTACTTAGTAAAATTTTCCTGTCTCTCTACCACAGCACTGACAGCTGAACAGCCGTTCCGGTGCAGGGGGTACCGAAAGGAAGGTACCCATAGATATCGCTCTGCATCCAGGATTTTTGGAAGCAGCTCCTCAGTGCTGCCGGGCATAGA
Organism: Butorides virescens; assembly: GCA_017310255.1. Classification (NCBI taxonomy): domain Eukaryota; kingdom Metazoa; phylum Chordata; class Aves; order Pelecaniformes; family Ardeidae; genus Butorides; species Butorides virescens. The sequence goes on along the minus strand of JADKXX010009339.1, from coordinate 8,036 downwards.
TCACGTTTTGGTAGCATGATGGTGTATGTCACCGTTCCACACTGTAATGCAACAACATTTCAGAAATGTAGGCTCATAACAGGTAGGAGGAGGGGAAATTCTATTCCTCTTATCTTTACGGGTGGATTGAGGATCCCACACAACAAAGGATGCCCAGAAATGAGTCTTTTAAGAGAACTTTCTAAGAAACTTTCTAAGTTCTTTCTAAGTTCTAAGAACTTTCACATTTTTTGTTTGTTTACTGCATGAAATATAGAAATTGTACCTTTTTTTTAATTTGTAAAATTGAAATTGTAAATTTTTTTCATTTTAAAATGCAATTTAATTTTATTTCTTTATTTATTTATTTCCAGGATTCTCCCTTCAATATGAACACCTTAACCACCAAACAACAGGCAACGTGTGCTTTGACACTCTCTCTAGACCATTCTCTGCTGCACTGTGAAACAGCTTGAAAAAGAGGGGCAAACGGTGTCTCCACCCCAAACCAGGTAGTATGTCAGGATGGTCTTTAAGGAGATGGAGAAGAATCCGGATCTTCCTATTAACGCCACTTTACTGATCAATGAGTCAGGAGAGTATTGCAAGCTTCCCTGGCTTTGCTTTTAGAAAAAGTAATCACTGTTATCAAGATGACTGTGCATCACACCCACCCTTGCAGATTTACCAAGTGCATAGTGAGAAGTCAGATTAGATAGAGACACTAATGGGACAAAAGCAAAGTAATTCCTGATCTCTGAAATTTGAGTGGCTGTCAGCACGAATGCACTGGCCATGTGGAGGCTGGGACAGCTCTGGGCATGTATCGATGTGCGGACACAGGCTCCCCAAGCTGCAAGGTTGTACAGTGGGTACGTTCATCCAGCGCTGGGCAGCACGGGGGGCAGTCCCACCAAAGTCGTGCTCACCTCCCCGCGGCAGCTTGCCCCGTTTATATCTAGCAAAGCGTTACATAGACATGAAGTTTCCCAATACCCCTATACATAGGCATAACTTGTCCCCACTTCGTATTAAAATTAGTTTCAAGAGGTCATTTCCATCAGTCCCTCCCGACTGCGCGTGCTCAGTGCCTCCTGGTGGTGGTCGTCGGGGGTGGTGGGGATGAAGGCTGATGGCTCCTCTTCCTCACTGCCAGTAACCCCTTGTTCTTGCGCAGGCTCAGTTGCTCCTTTGCTCTTGCCCAAACTGCAGGGTTGGTTTAAGCCAGTTCTTAAGGCAAATTCCTGGTTCTTATCAAGAACTGTCCTTCGTAAGGAGCCACAAATCTTCCTGCCTCAGTTAGTTAGCACAATAGTTAGCAAAACATTTGAGCACTATCATAGAATCATCACAGAATCATAGAATGTTTTGGGTTGGAAGGGACCCCTAGAGGTCATCTAGTCCAACCCCCCTGCAGTCAGCAGGGACACTGCTAACTATCAATTTGATTCTCTGGGCTACACAGCAATCTAGACAATTATTACGCAGCATCCTATCTACTAAGATTCCCTTAACCCCTTCTCTCAGTACAAATGTGCAAATCTAGGCACTCAACAAACTTAAAAAAAAAAAAAAAAAACCAAACCCAAACCCAAACAACCACTATCCAAGGCTGGGTGAAAGCTCATCAAGATTCTGCCCATTTCTACATCCATGTCCTTCTGCTGGGTCTCAGCCTGCACAGCAGCCTGCGACATACAGGATTATCTCCTTAGGCTTTCTACACCCTTCCAGCCAAGATCTGAACCATATGGACCTCTCAGAAGGAGAGCAGAGCGTACTGACACCATGAAGTCATCAATGCTGGAATAGTTAAGTTTCGATGAATCAGTATTTTGTATTCAGATGAATCGGTACTAATTTTCAACAGTTGCCAGGGAAGATTGTCAGGCAATGCAATCTGTATTACCCATCAGACCAGGATTTCTTTCTTTCTTTCTTTCTTTTTCTTTCTTTCTTTCCTTCTTTCCTTCTTTCTTTCTTTCTCTTTCTTTCTTTCTTTCTTTCTTTCTTTCTTTCTTTCTTTCTTTCTTTCTTTCCCTAACTTTACATAATATTCTAACAAACTTTCCTCTCCTCTTTCCCATGTTTCCACCAAAAAAAAAAAAAAAAAAAGGCATACAAGGGAGAGCTTGCCAGTTTCGGGAAATGGTTCGTTAAGTGGGGTCTAACCTTTATCTCTTTATAGAGGCTGGAATGTTGCCATCTGCCTTGGAGCTACTGACTACAATAACAGTCAGAGCATCACCTTCAAGGGTTTTGTCAGCTAAAAAAAAAATAAAAAAATTTGGACCTATATTTTTTAACTTTATGCAGACTTCTATGATGTACAAGGCCTGAGAAAGGCTACTGGAGGTTCCTGACAAATATCCACTAAGTCTTCACTGTTGTTGATCTAAGATGATAAGACTCGACCATCTTTGCATTCAGTTTTTAAAATCCTGTTTCAGGATTTGTAAAACTTTTAATATTTAACTAAAGTGTAGTTCATTTGAAAAAAATAAAAACTCCTGAAAATTAACTGATATTTACAGTTAACTGAACATCTGAAAATAACTGCTAAATACCTCTTTCAGTTACACTTCATGGCTTGTTCTCCATCTAAATAAGAACAGAATCGTATTTTTAAATGAGGATTTGGTTTTGACACAAAGACTTCACCACTGATGAACACAGCAGGTTTGCAGGAACACACAGGCAAAAGGCTGGTGAAAGGCAGCGCAGGCAGTTCACCCCGTTTGCCACAAGATGGCACGAAACATATTAAATTACGAGGACGAAACTAAAATTAATAGCGCACTATGAGATGTATTTAACAAAAAAAAAAAAAAAAAGCTGCAGATACTGAATGTATGTGTGACTTTGGCAGGATGTGGGAAATGCATGAATACACGTGAACACAACATCACTCTGCAGAACTGAAGTTTGTTATTCACAACACACACTCAGGCAAATGGTGTCAGCGGGTCTCACGCTCCAGATTTAAATTACGTGTAGCCATATATGATGGTGTGGTGATCTGGAAGGCGGCTGGAAAGATGCTGGTGTGAGAACGGGAAGAAAAGCAGCACAGAGAGGGTGGGAAATGGGCTCAGGCACGTCACGACAACCCGGGAAGGAGACGGTGGGGAGAAGGGCTGAGCAGCGGGCACCCACCCGGGCTGAGCGATGCGGGCAGGGGAAGGAGGTGGGTGAGTGGGTGAGGGATGGGCAGGAGAGCAAGCACAAGTGGGCAAAAGGCAGATTTAAAGCCATATTTTTGTATAAATACAAATATATCATACAAGAGACCAAGATAAGCATTGCTGGGTTTGTGTGCTGATTTCTGGGCTGTTCTGGTGAACTCAAAACTCTTTCCTGAACTCATCGGGTCTAAAAGTGTCAGCTGGAGGTGAGCTTCTTACCTCACCTGAATTGGAGGCTTAGTTCACGTACCAAACACGGTCAGATTTGTAACAAAATCTTGTGTTTTGGGAGTTCATAGCTGTGCCCACAATAACAGACAGGATGCAACACGGGAAATGCTATTCCCAATCCATTCTCCTTACCCAAAAGGACACAGAGGTGAAGGGCTGCAGGAAGGAGACTCATGTTTTAGGGAGGAGATAATAAGGATGAATCAAAAAAGCCCCAAAACTAAAAAACAGAGGAAAGTTTCCTGATTGCAGTGCTACAAGAAGAAGGGTTATTATTTCACACAGGAGCAGATCTCAGCTCAGATGTTTTGGGTGCATACATGTACATAGCACGGAGTGAATATGAAATTGATTTATATTTTTTTTTTTTCACCAAGCTTTAACAGGAATTTAGAATTCGTCTTGAAAACTGGGCAAACTTTGATGTAAATCTGCACATCTGATCACTCGGGATATTTTGTAATCAGAACAACAGCATAGCAATATATGGAAATCGGAGACCCTCAAAAATTGTGGGATTTTGCATTGCATGGGTATCAGTATGTCCCACTAATTTCAGTGGACTCGGCGCTATGTGTCCGGAAAAACACCCAAGAATGCTCGACCACGCCTGCAGCCCTCCAAAATTGCTCCAAACTGCAGCTGCCTCACTGCTGCAGTGAAAATCAGGTTTGTCGGTGGTGTTGGCAACGTGTCCAGTATTCCTTAAGAAGCAGGGCTACCATCCACTGCGTTTTCCACCAGACAGCAATCCCGGAACAGGAAAGAGCTGTCTGCTGCTCAGGGTGACGCATGGTCAGGATTCGTAACTGCCTGCAACTTGGCAAAACCTAAAGTCCTAGAAACTGACCCCCAAGCTCACAAATGGTGCCATTTTCCCAGCGGCCCGCTTGCACCCAACGCTTGGTGCACATCCCACGTCCCAACAGCGGCTGTGGTGTCCTCAGGTTGTCTGTGCCCAGAAATGGATCCGCAGAAGAGAGGAATCCTAGGGAGAAGGGAGGCGAGTTAGGGCTACGAGGTCTTGAGAGAAGGGGTTAAGGGAATCTTAGGAGATAAGATGCTGCGTAATAATTGTCTAGATTGCTGCGTAGCCCAGAGAATCAAATTGATAGAGAGTGCTCAAATGTTTTGCTAACTATTGTGCCAACTAACTGAGGCAGGAAGATTTGCGGCTCCTTACGAAGGACAGTTCTTGATAAGAACCAGGAATTTGCCTTAAGAACTGGCTTAAACCGACCCTGCAGTTTGGGCAAGAGCAAAGAAGCAACTGAGTCTGCACAAGAACAAGGGGTTACTGGTGGTGACGAAGAGGAGCCATCAGCCTTCATCCCGACGACCACCACCAGGAGGCACTGAGCACGTGCAGTCAGGAGGGACTGATGGAAATGACCTCTTGAAACTAATTTTAATACGAAGTGGGGACAGGTTATGCCTATGTATAGGGGTATTGGGAAACTTCATGTCTATGTAACGCTTTGCTAGATATAAACGGGGCAAGCTGCCGCGGGGAGGTGAGCACGACTTTGGTGGGACTGCCCCCCGTGCTGCCCAGCGCTGGATGAACATACCCACTGTACAACCTTGCAGCTTGGGGAGCCTGTGACCACACATCAGTCAGCAGATGAGATACAAGGGGAGGTTTTACAGCAGACCAGCAAAGTATTTTACCCGTTTCCAGTGAGTCCAGAACGGGCATATGCAATCAGTATACAAAACACATCACACGTATCAGAAAACAAATGAGGACGTACTGTATCCCAGTTACGTACGGAGGTCCCCTTCCCCACCTACCTAGGTACAAAATAAAAAAATTCCACATGGATATCCACTTGGCTAGTAGGATTTGGGCATTCATCTTCCCGGAAAAGGCAACGGCCACACTCTTCATCATCTCTACAGATTTGCCCTGAGAGAGGTGGACGGTGTGGATGAAGCTGGGACTTTCACGCCTCCCGCAGCAGCTGCAGAGCATGGAGCCGTGGTTTCCATGATTCACGGGGGACACGATTCTCTTCTAAATTGCAGGGAAACGTGCAAATACACAGATGGGCGAGACCCGCTGCACCTAAAGACAGGAAAGCAACGGGAAGCGCGTTAGCGGGGGGAGAATTAAAACACAACCTTGCTTCTCTTGCAGGTTACCTTCTGGTGGTTGGGCTGGATGATCTTTAAAGGTCTTTTCCAACCCCAACGATTCTACCTATGCCGTTGACCTGAGGTAGTAGGGAAGGCTTACCGCAAGGTGGTGCAAAAAGATAAAAAGTTCCTAGCGGATCCACAGGACACAGCCGAACCTCCTCGGCCGTGAAGGAGCCTGAGAACCTCCACCAGGTGTCGGGTCAAGGAAAATATGAATGAATGGTTGGGTTTGGGTATTTTTTTTTTTTTTTTTTATACTTAAGAACACCGGTACATATAGGGACACGCTTTGCAAACGCCCAAGTGTGCGGTGGCTTGGGGCAGGCGACCCACCGCCATCTCGCTGAGACATAGAACAGAATCATAGAATCACTTTGGTTGGAAAAAACCTTTAAGATCATCGAGTCCAACCTTTAACCTACCCCTGCCATCCCACCACTAAACCCTGTCCCTCAGCACCTCATCCATCCTTCTTTTAAATCCCCCCAGGGATGGGGACTCGACCCCCTCCCTGGGCAGCCCATTCCAGAGCCTGACAGCCCTTTCCGTGAAGAAGTTTTTCCTAATGTCCAGCCTAAACCTGCCCTGGCCTAAACCGCCTTGGTGAGGTGGTGGTGGTGGGGGGACACACAGACAGCGGGGAGAGCCACGCAGCGTTGGAACTGCCGAACCGGGAGTGTTTACTGCGGGGGCAGGTAAAAAAAAAAAAACAACAAAGAACAAAACAAAAAAAAACACACAGAAAGAAAAAAAAAAGCAGCGGAAAAGAAGTGCGCACACACACACAGAGACACACAGAGACACACAGACACACAGACACAGACACACAGAGACAGAAAGACATACAGACACAGACACACAGACAGACACACAGACACAGACACACAGACACAGACAGACACAGAGACACAGACACACACAGACACACAGACACAGACACACACACAGACACACAGAGACAGACATACAGACAGACACACTGACACAGAGACACAGAGAGACACACAGAGACACAGACAGACACACAGACAGACATACAGACACAGACACACTGACACACAGACACACAGACACAGACACACACACAGACACACACACAGACACACACACGTACAGACACACGTACATATTCACACACACACACACATCATCCACCCATACACATACATACATACACACACACACACACACACACTTACATACATACATACATGCATACATACACACACACCGGCAGCCCCCGCGCGGGGCGGCCCCGCCGCCTGTCAGCGCTGAGGAGAGGCGGGCGGCGGGGCGGGGGGGAGGGGCGGGGCGGCGCATGCGCGCGCGGCCTTGTTTGTCCGCGGGCTTATATAGGCGGGGGCGGCGGCGCGAGCGGCAGCGCCTTTGTGGGGAGCGCGCAGGGCGGCAGCAGCGGCCCCCGCGCCGGCCGGGCTGGGGCCGGGGCTCCCCGCCGTCCCCATGAGCGGGCTGTAGGCGACGCCACGCCGCGGTCCCCCTTCGCCTGAGGCGGTTTGGGGATTTTATTTTATTTCATTTTATTTTATTTTTTTGTTTTAACAGTCTCTATTTTTCTACGCTTTGCTAAAAAATCACAACCATGGTGCTGGGGAAGGTGAAGAGTTTGACCATCAGCTTTGACTGTCTGAATGACAGCAACGTCCCCGTCTACTCCAGCGGGGACACGGTCTCAGGAAGGGTCAGTTTGGAGGTGACGGGGGAGATCCGGGTGAAATCCCTCAAAATCCACGCCAGGGGACACGCCAAGGTGCGCTGGACGGAGTCGCGGAACGCCGGCTCCAACACCGCTTACACGCAGAACTACACCGAAGAAGTGGAGTATTTCAACCATAAGGACATCCTGATCGGCCACGAGAGAGGTGGGGGGGCTTGCCGCCGTCATGGGGGTGTGGGGTGTTAAATTTTGGGGGTGCTCGGTCTGTCCCGTCGCTGGGGGTGACCGCCCCGGGGGGCTGCAGGCAGGGCCGGGTCCAGCCGCACCGCCGCCTGCGAGCGCCTCGCCTGCCTCTTACCTTTTTTTTTTTTTTCCTTAAAATGCGTTGTGGCTTTGTTGTTTCTTCTTCTTCTTTTTTAATTTTTTTTCCCCCCTTAGTAATGTTCGCAGGATTTGCCCCTCCGTGGGGGCTGCGAAAGCGGAGCCGGGTAAGGCAGCGATCGGCTTCCCTGGCAGCATCCCATCAAATCCTGAAAAAAAAAGCAGCGAAAGGATAAAAACAGACACTTTTTTGACACGTCGGGGTTCAGGATAACGCGATGGTAGTTGGGGTTTTTTCCCCCCCTTTTTTTTTTAAGCATGGGTCCCCAATGCCAGATTTTAAAAGATTCCCCGTGGCTTACTTTTGACACACGCTACCACGTGTAGAATTAATTTTTTTTTAACCCCCTTCCCGGTAAATCGCTTTAATTTCCCTGGGGGGGGAAGAGGACACCCCGATGTCAGGATGTGCCCAAAAAAAAGCCCTGATGAGGAGCGGGGGG
>JADKXX010009338.1:0-93665 GCA_017310255.1 Butorides virescens | reverse complement strand
GGGGGGCCGCCTGCTCCGCGCAGATTGGCCGCGCGCGTCAGGTGGTGGCGATGACTTAATTCCCTAGCAGAGGAAAATAGTGTTAAAAACCGGTTATGTAATTTTGGTGCTGCTTGCCCTTTTTTCTTTTTTTTTCTTTTAAGCACGCAGATTTACTGCAGGGATGAATATTTCCCGTTCCTTTTGGCGGGGGGGGGGGGATAGAATTTTTTTTTTTCTTTTTCTGCTCGCGGCGGCGAGCCCATTACGGAGCGTTTCGGAAATTAACGCTGGAGCTGGGAGTTTTTGACCTTTTTTTCTGCTGTTTTTTCCTCATGAACGCGTCGCGCACGAGGTGACCGGCGGCCCAAACCCCTCCGCCTGCCGCCGCCTGAGAAACCGCTCGTCCGCGCGAAACTTCACGCACCTCCGGGCTGGCGGGCAACCGGGACCCAGGCGGGCACGGCGGGGCCGTCCCGCGGCGTGGGGAGCGGGGTTCACGTCCGCGGGGGTCGCGGGGCGCGCCCCGCCGAGTTTCAATGACTGCCCCGGGGCGCCTCTTCCCCCCCCCCCCCCACCACCACCACCACCCCGGGGGCCGGCGGCCCAAGGGCTCGCCCGCTGATTGGCCGCCCGGCGTTTGTTGCCCTGTTGCTAAGGCGATGCCGGGCGCTGATTGGAGGGGCGCTGGCGGCGGGGGGCGTGGCCGCAGGTTGCCCTGCCCGCGGGTGAGGGGCGCTGCCCTGAGGGGGCCGCCGCGGCGGGAAGGCCCTCGCTGAGGGCGGGCGGCGCGGGGCGGCCGGTAACGACCCCCGGGCGGGCGGGCGGGCGGTGGCGTGGAGGGGGGGGGGGGGGGACACTCGGCGGAGGGACGGCGAGGGGCGGGCGGCGCCCCGCCCGGCGGGGAGCGTCGCTGCTGAGCGAATGCGGCGGGTGTAACGTATACCGTATGTATATGAGCGGCTGGCTGGGGATCCGCTCGCGCCGGTTTAGGCCGGTCGGCTCCTGCTCCAGCCCGGCCCCTGATTGACAGCTCAGCACTTGTTTACCACAGCTCCGGCTCGGCGGGACTGCTGAGCTGGCAGAAAGGGGGGGGGGGGGGGGGGGGGGGGGGGGGCTGGGGGGGGGGCGGGGGGACGGAGCGCCGGCCCTCCCCCTGCCTCAAACACACACAAAAATAAAACAATAATAAAAAAAACCCCCAACTCCCCACCACCCTCAGGCTGATAGGCAAGCTCTCTCGCCCTTTCGGCGCATTTTCCTGACTTTTTTTTTTTTTCATGAGGGTGCCCGCTGAAGGTGCGTTTGTGTCGGTAGCTGGCTGGTGGGGGCTGCTTTTTTGTTTGCTTTTTTAAATTTTTTTTTTTTTTTTTAAAAAAAGGCTTAGGGTGTTCGCGGTGCGCTACAGGAAGGCGAACATCGGCTTTTCTATAGGACAATGGGAACATAAAAATCCTCCTGTATACCTCCATTAATGCTTCAGACCATTAAATACAAGTGGCTGCCTTTCCTGTCGTCCCACTATACCTCTTTTTATTATCCCAGCCCTTTTTGTGTGCGAGATGCTCAGTTATTTCTCTCCCAACTTTCCATTTTGACGGTGTCAGCGTTTTTGCTGGTTTTATGGCAATTATGTCAGAATAAACTGCAAATTCTCTTGCGGTGTTTAAAGGCGTACAAGAAACCATGACCGTAAACAAAGGTCAGCTTTCTTGGTGGGACCGGCAAATACCTGGGTCTTGCTGTCCAAGCAAGATTAGGTCAACCTATCGAAAAATAGAAAGTTTAGTTCTAGGCAGTATTAATTGGGCAGCTTACTGTTTTCTGTGCCCCTGAATTTGTCTGGTACTTTCCAGGTGGTGCTTGTACACCTTTTTTTTTTTTTTTCTCCCACTTCAGGTTTTTTTGGTGATTAATTTCTGGACACTGTTGCCAGGCAGGAGATAAAAGGAAGAAGAATTACTAAATTTAATCTTCCACGGCAGACTTAGTGCAGATTGCTTAATGCTGTTAAAGAGCCATCTCTATTTCATTTTAACTAGGAATCGCAGCGGAAAGCATGATTTCCATTACAGATCTTGCAGGCAGGCCTTGAAATGGCAGCAGTTGCAACTCTGTCTGTGTTCAGAGGCGGGGTTGCAAATTAAAGCAAATTAACCTTTGCTTCTCTGTAAGATGAATCTGGAAATCTTGACTAGCCTTCTATAGCTAAGATTTGGCCCTGCATCCAGCAGTTAATACGGACAGACCAGACCCCCTTGTTTCTGGGACACCACGTTCCTAAGTGCTGTAACGAGTGTGCAAATCCCTTTTATGCTGGAAGAGAAGCCCACGTAATGTATAAAATGTGTGCAGGTGGAATAGCGAATTGTGGTTTTTGTTTTTTTTTTTCCCCCCTCCTAGATGATGACAATTCAGAAGAAGGCCTTCACACCATCCATTCGGGAAGGCACGAATATGCATTCAGCTTCGAGCTTCCACAGACGTAAGTGCCCGCACGCAGTCCTCGGGCCCTGCCGCCCGCCCGCCTGAGCAAAACTCCTGCTGTGGGTGGAGGGGAAACCTTTTCAATGGTAGTAGGAATTGTGCTCCGACATGCAGCGGAGGACATAATCTCATTAAACTGAAGAGGTTGCTTTGAAACTGATACACACTTCCTTTTTTTTTTTTTTTTAATTTCCACAAAAATGGGAGCTCATTGCTGCTCAGTCGTTCACTTTTGACCGAGTCCTATGACTTACCAGGTCTTTCAATATTATACACCTTCCCAAGAGGAGGGGAAGGAATGTGAGCCATCACCGGAGTACTGCAGAGTGGCTGAGGTACCTTCTAACCCAACCAGTGGCTTACTGGAGCCATGCAGACCAGCAGAACTAGAGATAAGATCACAGCTGAATTGTTTGGGCTCAGTCTGGAGCAGATGTGGCAAATTTAACTACACAACCGAACAAAAGAGGAGGTTGTTCTTGTTTAAATAGGATAATGTACCCAGGCTGGCCTTTATGCAGAAAGCCTGGATGGAAATAAGCAGAAGGATGGGTGGATGAAGCGAGAAAAATTCCTTGACCTAATCCCCTTTGTCTCAAAGCAAAAGTGAAGCAAGAGTGAGAAGTGTTAAGATAAAGATTGTTCTCCCATACCCCAAGTATGAAATGTGTAACCTAGACATGGTGAATGGAAGATTTTTACACAGAGGAGTTGGCGATGCGTGTGTTAGCTAAAAATACAAGTTGCAATAAAATAAAATGCACAGGAAGAGAGGGAGTCTCAACATGGATGGAGAACGGAGCCTTTTGCTGTAAAAGGCAAGCAGTGAAGTCATTAAGATTGAAAAAAATTGGCAGTGTGTAATGTGAAATAGCTCAGTACCTAATACTAAAGCTGACAAACCATCTGTTTAGTGGAGGTGCTGCTTTTAGCAGAACCTGCAGGTGATAAACTCTTTTACAGGTCAGCATCAAAGTGAACTGCACAGTAGATCTTACTGGAACAGTGGAGAAGACCTGTTTACATGGAGATTTTCAAAGAAAATTCAGTGTTCTGTGAAAACCTCAACTACAAAAAAATAAAGCTAATAATACTGGTCTTCCCTTGAGTTGGAAGGAACATGTAAAAAAAAACAAAAACAAAAAACCCAAAAAACTGAACATGAAATGCTTGGTGTGAAGTGAAGCAGATAGACAGCAAAACATCACAAGCATTGATCAAAAGACGGGTTCTCTTAAATGACCTGAACGAATAACTGTGAAACCAGCTGTTGATAACACTGAAAAAAACAAAGGCTGGTATTAAAAGCCTGAAGTTTGATGCTGCCTACTGATATGTTAGTTTGTGTCCATAGAATACTTCCAACATTGACTTAAACTACAGAGCAACAATGGAAAGAAAGGAGACGGATGCTGGCCTTAGTGATTTTTTGCCCTAAAGAATACAGGACAGGATGAAACATTGAAGACCAATTAGAAAATGCTTTCATTTAGGTTATTAGGAAAAAAAGTAAACATTTCAGATGTGCAGAAAGACAAGTCAAACCTGTAACTGAAAGAATCATTCTAATGGAAGTACTAGCATGACTAGTATTACTCCCTATAGAAGATACGGAAACTTTGCAAATAATTTATGCTTAATTCATATATTACAATATATTCAATGTATAATATAACAGAAAAAAATTACTTGCATAAGAATAAAGAAAAATAAAATTGCATAAGAAAAAAGAAAAAGTAAATTGCAGATAACTGGAATATAAAGATCTTTTGTCTTTCATTTTATGATGTTACAGGAAAAAAAGATGATGCTGAAAGGTTCGGAGATCCTTTCCACATCGTTTTTCCTCCAGCTCCCCAAAAGGACTACTTTCATCTATCAAAAGTTCAGAGCAGAATAGGCTTGGTGATTTTATGTGCATATATATGCTTAATATGTATATCCATATATGATAAGGTTTGTTAAGCTGGTCTCATCAGGGTAGAGGAAGATTAGAAGGTACTCAAAATAGCCCTTCTCTTCAGAACTCTAAATTGAAATATTTACTCTGCTGAAGGCGAAACAAGTTACAGAAGTGCTGAGTTACAGCTAAAATTAACCTGGCACTGAGACACCAGCCAAGTATATTGTCAACAATAGACAACGATCTACAAAATATTGTATCTAAAACAAGAATTGGTTGATACTAATGCGAATTTTAAGTTGGTAGTCTTAATTTGGCCTTAAAAGGGCATGCTTTACTGTAGATGCTAAAGTGGCCTCTTAAGTTTAAAGGAAATGTGTACTCTCCTGGCATTGTCTAGTACAATTCTTTAACTTATTCTTAAAATTTGTGCAAAACTATAGCAGGATGAATCGGAGATGATTTTTTCTCCCATCTTTAATCTTGAATTTTTCTGAGATATGGAAACTTTGCAAATAAGTTATGCTGCATTAAATACTACAACGCATTACAAATGCAATTCTACCTACTAATCCCTGACCTGATCAATTGTGTCATTATTAGACAGAAGGACTTTACTCAATTTTGACCTTTGTGTCCTGCACAGACCACTTGCTACCTCATTCGAAGGCAGACATGGCAGTGTGCGCTATTGGGTGAAAGCCGAATTGCATAGGCCTTGGTTTCTACCAGTAAAATTAAAGAAGGAATTTACAGTCTTTGAACATATAGATATCAACACTCCTTCATTACTGGTAAGAATTGACAGAGTTACTCATTCTTTGTTTCTGGCATAAAAATAATGAAGTATAATAAGTGAAACAATATCCACATCTAATTTTACCCTATATTTATTTGCTAGTTTAATGATAGCTGATCTTTTAAGTATTACATCAGTTAAGCAACTCTCTAACTACTGGTGGTTTGAAAGCTAAGTTTTCCTCTATTTGGAGTTGCTTCATGCTTAAGATACGTAAAATGGCTTTGTCAATTGAAATTGATAATACTAAATTGTAAAGCGTCACTAAGAAAGAAAACTTTGATAACTGTTCCTCTTTGATTCTGAATACAGAATCATTTCTGGAAGTAACAGTGAAACTTAATAATATATCAAGAGACTGCTAACTTAAAAATGCAAAGTAAAAAAATGTACTGACGTGCATAATTGATAATTTCCATATGGATAGTTTTCTACCAATGGGGAGAAATTATCACAATTTTGTATAATCTTTTTCTGAAATATCATTTCATTAAAATAATTTCAGTATCACAACTGCTTTCAATGAGGATTTGATTTCAATCTGGCCTAAAATTACTTTTCTTTTTTTATCTTCCTCTTCCTCAAATTCTAATCTACGGAGGGGGACAAAAACCTCCAAGTCCATTGAAATAGGTTTCTTGTGTGTATGGGTGAAAAATCAGACTTGCGAAGGGACACTGGCCTTGCACAAATTCCATTAAAATCAAAGGACTCCCATTTGACTTTAATGGGCTTTGGATCAAGTCCTAAATCCTGATACCATGTAAAATAACAAAGTGTTTAATATAGATGAAAAGGGATTGTTCCGAAATGGAGGAAACAGCAGGAGTCAAGCTTTTACAGTACTTCAGCTTAGTTATTGTTTCTGAAATGCAGTTTACTGGGAAAGATGCTGCAGTTTACTGATAAATGAAAAGCTCTGCCAACAATATGTTGGGATATGTAGGCTATAAAGCCTTTTCTTAAGTTACACAGTACTGATGTATAAAAATTGTTTTAAGTCTGACTGTAATATGAAGTATAGCAGAAAAAGCAGTGTTAATGAGTAATGGAATTAGAATAAACCTTGTATCTGCCTAGTGCCATTTAAATTGCTTGAGTTTTTCCTCTAAATGAAACTAGCTATGTTTATCAAAATACGTGATAATAAGTACATTATGAAAATTATTTCTTCTGTTCATTAAAGTAGATGAAAATTTTCATGGAGCTCTTAATTAAATAGGCAATTTTGTTTGTGTGTTTTTTTTCTTGCAGTCACCCCAAGCAGGCACAAAAGAAAAGACTCTCTGTTGTTGGTTTTGTACCTCAGGCCCAATATCCTTAAGTGCCAAAATCGAAAGGAAGGGCTACACCCCAGGTATGTAACAGAAGTAATTATAGGAAATGTTTTTCCTTCCCTTTTGAAATGACAGTTTGTACTTACTGCTTTTATATAAATGAAATATTTAAACTGTTCTTACCACCTCAGTCTGCACTTGGCAGCCTTCTTGCTGTTTCCTTAACTATGTCTAATTTCGTTGACTAATGCTAGCTGTGTCTCCAGATTGTCGAAGGACATCTGCTGCTATTAGACCTGTGCATTTCTCTAGGTTAGCTCATGGTGATCCTATTTCTTTTAGCATCAGTGGATGTTTTTCAAGGTAGAGCATTGCTAGCAGTGTCCAGTGCATTATAACAATACACAGAAAGTGGCAATTTGCTTAAGCAGCTGTGTAAATGTGAAGAGAACATGAATTTCTGTTGTCGTTTCAGGTGAATCAATTCAGATCTTTGCTGAGATTGAGAACTGCTCTTCCCGTGTGGTGGTGCCAAAGGCAGCCATTTACCAAACGCAGGCATTTTATGCCAAAGGGAAAATGAAGGAAGTGAAACAGCTCGTTGCCAACCTGCGTGGGGATTCTTTGTCATCTGGCAAAACAGAAACGTGGAATGGCAAACAGCTGAAAATTCCACCGGTTTCCCCTTCAATCCTTGACTGTAGTATAATCCGTGTGGAGTATTCACTGATGGTACGTTGGGTGGTCTCTTTCACCTGGGCGTAAGCAGTTTCCATCATTCCTTGCAAATTGCTAACAAAGCATTCTGTGCTAACTAGTGACAACAGAAATACATAAACTAACATTAGTGTCCTGACGAGTTCTGCAAATAAATGGAGTTTAAGTCATGCATGTTTTTAAAATGGATGTGGTATGCCAGCTAAGCAAATAATGTTACAAGCAGGTGACACTTCCATGTGAGGACTCAATGTTAAGAGTCCTGAGCTGCTTTTGACTTGGGAGCTTTTTGGCAATTGACAATAAGAAACTTCAGTTCCTCCTGGACAATTCTGTGGGTAGAGAACTCAGTCTAATAATTAGCAAATGCTCATATGAACCTACGTTTTAATTGTACACCTCTTCTGTTCGTCTTCTTTAGGTATATGTGGATATTCCAGGCGCCATGGATTTATTCCTTAACTTACCACTGGTCATTGGTACCATTCCTCTACACCCATTTGGTAGCAGAACATCAAGTGTGAGCAGCCAGTGTAGCATGAACATGAATTGGCTTGGTCTGACGCTGCCTGAAAGACCAGAAGGTGAGTTGAACAATACAAATCCCCATCATCTGCTAGTCTGTTCTGGTTGTTGTCTGCTTTACTCATTACCGTCGTGTGAACAGACCCAAATCACATCCTTCGTAATAAAGCCCACAGGAAATCCCTTGTGGATGTTACCTTGCCACTTGCTTGTCCTCTCCAGAAGATCAGAGTTCCCTCCCTCCCAAGGACAAGCAGTGAAATCCACCTGCTTGGAAGCTGGCACGAATAAAAGCATGGGACACCATTGTACCTGTGCAGAATTAGTTCTGCTTCCAGAATCATGTAATAGAATCATTGAATTGTTTAGGTTGGAAAAGACCTTTAAGATCATCAAGTCCAACCATTTAATCCCAGTTGCATCCTTGGTTATAAGGCACTGTAACCTGTCTTAATAGCAGTTCATGGTGTCCTTTACCAGCCTTAGTAGCCAAGGCTTTGTGAGAAGATCATGTAATCCATTTTAATGGGAAATATCTCTTGCCAAAGGAGAAGCTCTGTATCTCCTTCCCTCTGTCCTCATGTATCTAAAATGGACCCTTTATTATTTACAAATCCCAGACTGGGTTTTGTGGAGTCCAGTGGAATGCAATGTTCTACCATTCATACCTGTGCAGAAACTCAGTATTCTGAAGATGCTTTAAATTTTAAGGGGGTAATTAAGCCACGATAAGGAATGGTTGGTCTGCTCTTGGATTTGAGCATAAATCTTAAAAATCAAACACGATGGCCTACCTTCCTTCTCATGTCCAACAACTGTTAAAAAGTTGCTGAAGTAATTTACCTACCTGCTGGTGCGTTGTACAATGATAAAAGTTTAATATTAATGTTGTATATTTTGACATGCATAAGAACTTGTTGTTCGAACTGCGTGTGCCTTTTCCCTGCAGCACCTCCTAGCTATGCAGAAGTGGTCACGGAGGAACAGAGGCAGTCCAGCCTTGCACCCATAGGTGCTTGTGATGACTTTGAGAGAGGGCTTCCAGGACCATTGTTCGCATACATCCAGGAGTTCCGTTTTCTGCCTCCGCCCCTCTATTCAGAAGTAGGTACCTCAGGCAGAATATGATGATTAATTCACTGTTTCTCTAAATTCTGTCTTGTGGAATAAATGTAGGAAGTTTTTTTTCCTCCATCCTAAAAATCAGGAGGAATCGTTACAATGATGAACAGGGAATAAGGTGACATCATTTTAGCAAAGTGCAGGTGAACTGCATCAAGAGTTCTCAGGATTCTTCACAATTCCTTTGCACTGTAGAAACTTCCAAACTGCTGTGTTACCCTCTTAGCAACTTCATTAAAACCTTGTGTTTCAACTAGAATACATTGCACCGGTTAACACCAGCATTTTGGGTCTACAGATGTACAACATGGTAATGTTTTTCAGCTTTACTTCTTTCTGTAACTATTCTGTCTGTGCGTTTTTGGTTCTGTGTATGTAGTGCTTTCAGAAGTTCCATGTAGAGAAGTTCCAAAGGTCTCTTTCTGCTGCCTCAACTTTCTGTAAATACACAGTTCTCTAACATTTCTGGCTGTGTTTTTAGTTCTGTGAAAGCCACTCAATATCCATGACGTAATTTCAAAAGCTTTCCAAGTTCATATTTTTTCAGGAAAAAGCAGTGGTACAGGACAGAAGTAAAATACCGTCCTGAATTCACTTGGTTTTTTTGTTTCTCTTTCCTCCTTCTGAAATACTAATCTGCTACTGAGTGGGCAGAGAGGGGCATGGTTTTTGTGTGCTGGAGGCTTCTCTGAGGACTATTCTGTAGCTTAACCCTGCCCAGTCCTTTTTGTTTTAGGCTTCTTTAAATCTTAAAGTCCCTATTTTGTCCTCAAAAAAAAAAAGTTGTAAAAACAACCGATAACTAATGTCTGAACTATATACTGTACACTTAAACTGTTCTTACTACCCAGTTTTGGAGACCTAAGTTAGCAGGTGGTTCTCCTTATTTTCTAGAAAGGAGGGAGACATAAGATATGGAACACCTGAAATTCTAAGACATTTTATGGGGTCTTTGAGGATTAATGACTTTTAAATTAAAAGTAGAATGGCTTTTTACTGTTAACTTTGTCATTGAAAGCAAAATGTCTTCTGACATGAATTAAGTATTTTTAAAGATATATCTAAACAATGAGTTGTCTTTTTAGTGAACAGTAATTCAAGACTTCTGTGTAACTAAAGCAGATTTTCTTCAAGCTTTTTATTAGTTCTTCATGCTTATCCTTAAACTAGCATCAGGTTGTAGTTTAAAATTTTCCAGTGTACTTAGTTATTAATTTTTCATTCAAAGACCTATTTGACGAGAGGTTTTTCAGTTATTTGAATAACCTTTGGATTGGGAATGCCATTTATGGCTACGACTGTCTTGAACTTGTGAATTTTGGTGGGGTTTTGTTCGGATTGGTTTATTTCTAGCGATTGACTCTTAACAATGCCTTGGGTTGTGTTTTTCTTTCTCCTCTTCTGGTTAGATTGATCCAAACCCAGATCAGCGCACAGATGACAGACCGTCTTGCCCCTCTCGTTGAAGGAATCCATACAAAGCTGACTCGACTTGGGTTTTGAATCGTACCTGCCGTGTTGAAGGTCAAGGCGTTGTAGTGGAGGCACACTTGCGGAGGAAGTGGTGTTGCTCTTGGCCTGTATGGTGAATAAACGAAAACAACCTGTGATCATGCTTCGAAGCCTACAAGTAACGTTGTAGGACTGCTCCACATGCTTGAAGACCTGAGCTTTCCCCCTCTTCCCCCTTAAATACTGGCACATACTAGGAGCAGCCTTACTAACCTACAGTCATGTGTGTCAAAACACTCAAACCACATTGTAAGAGAGGGATGGCTTCCTCTTTATGATTGGGAAATTTGCACATGCTCATTGCTTAACGTTGTGCGGTTCAGTGTCACTACAGCTTTTCTCATTTATGCCGGACTGTTGTTACCCCCTCCCCTTCTTATTTGTTTGTGGTCCGCACAATAAGGAGCAAAAGAAAGCTTTGACAAAAAAACAACAGCAACAGACTTTGACAAATGCACTGACTTTTTTCTTTTTTTTTTTTTTTTTTTTTTTAATTTAATGTAGCCTGGACTTTACCTGCATATGCACATGCTCAGAATTGTCCTAGTAGGCTGATCATGTATCACCTCTTCAGCTTGGATCCTATTGTGGATTTATTTACAAACATCAAATGCCTTCAAGCCAATCCTTCTTGCTGTATGTTTTGCAGCCTACTGTAGTAGATAAGCAACAGATGTGGGGCTGGGGTGGGGGGGGTGGAGAGTTAATAGAAAGAAACTAATAGACTTCATCAAGATTGTATACCTTCTTGATTTCTTTTTAAGAATTTGTTGCCTTTCTACTATTATTGCAAAGCAGCATTTTGTTACAGACTGCCTAAAAAAAAAAAAATCACTTAATCTCAGGTGAACTCATCACTTGCCAAACTGTTGGAATGCTATTTGTTTTGTTATGTTGCACTGTTGAGTTACTTCTTTTCTTTTTTTGTTTTGTGTTTGTGTTTTTGTTCTTTATACGAGAGGGGGATCTGGAATAGGGACATACGCAAAAGTTACAAAACCCGCCCTCATTCCCATTTCTCTTTCTGTGCTATCAATAAAAGAGATGTTCAAGTTGTGAAGCTTTAAAAAAAAAAAGGCACAAATGAAAGCAGCACCAGTAGACACCAGCTCAGCCTCAAAAGAATTTTAAAAGGAAACAGTCATACGCTGTCTAGGATTCATAGATGAATCGGTATCTCAACTAGTGGGGATAGGAAGGGAAAGTAAATTTATTTTTATATATAGTAACCTAATCACCAAAAATTCTATATGTAATGAGTCTCTAGTAGAAAGTATATTTCAAACTGCAGGAAAAGCTTGGACTATGCTAAGAGCTCAGTTTGTGCACTTTGTATTATCTTCAGGGTTTATGATACTGTAAAAATAGTAAGACTAGAAGTATAACTGAACTGGGCGAGATCAGTGTTACCGGCCATGCTCGGGTAGTGGTTAGCTAGAGTTGCTTTGGTGGCCGCATCTCCTGTGGTAGTTCCCACGAGCTTTAACACAAACCAAGGAGCAAATTTCACCAGAAATTCATGCAGAATGCAAGAAATTACAGGGAAGGAGCGCTCGCCCTTGAGCGTGCCCCTGGGAAGAAGAGCATGCAGTGGAGCCACAGGGTGTGGGAACACCAGTACCAGCACTTAAACTTGCTAGAGATTTATACGAAAAGTCAACTTCCCTTTTCAGAAACCGTGTAACGCAGGCCGTTGACGAAGGGACACGCTTCTGCTGTTGATGACTTAAAACAAATGAAGACGTGGTCCACCAAGTATCTTATCTCCTTGTGCAATAGAGCAGCTCGGGAGGGAGGGAGAGGGGATGGGAAAGCTGGTGTTTCCTGCGTGGTGCTTGTTCTCAAATAAACCTCTGCCTTGTTTTTTAAGGCTTCATAAATGCGACAAAATAGGCTTTTCCATAAGTGGCCTTCACGAGAACATGAACGACAATTCATGTTTCAAAAAATGACAACAGGGTGATAAAATATGAGTCGCGTTTTAAGTGATTCAGTTTAAAAGCTTGGGCTTCGAGAAAGAATATTGGTCGAGAAGGAAATTGGGTGATGTCTTAAGGTTACTAGGCCAATTTTGTGAATGTCCCTTCCCTCTACCCTCTCCCAACCAGACAATTTTAAAAGCTGATGGGATCGTTGGCATAAAAGGGCATTTGGTGGTTTTACTTTTTTTTCCTTTTTTGTTACTTTTAACAGACTAGGGAACAATTGCTGATATACATAGCATTAAAGTACTTATCACAATGTAATGGAAAATGGCATATGGAGCAGGATTGACCAATATGGCAGTAATTGGCATCACGGCCTTTGTGATTGGGGTGAAAACGTCTATAATAACCTTAACGAGTGAAAGACTTTGAGTTCAAATTGCGTTGTTAGTTGTTCAGAGGCATTACTCTTCCTCAAGTATTGGTCAATTCTCAGCGTTCTAAAACATGAGGTTCACAGTTGTAGCCCGGTATTTGATAGAGAATTCTGATCTGAATTAGGAAAAAGTAAGTAAAATCCAAACGTTAGAGAAACAAAGTGCAATATTAAATGTTTGCTTTATAGATTATATTCTATGGCTGTTTGTACTTTTCTTTTTTTTTTTTTTTGTTTTGTTTTGTTTTGTTTTTAGTTTTGGTGCTGAATATGTCCTTGTAGACTCTTGTTTCAAGAAAACGATATGTGGAAAACAATTTAATTTTTCCTATTGCTCTTCCTTGTGGAAAATAAACTTTTGTAAAAAAAAAAAAAAAAAGGCTTTTATATGGTTTTGGTGTAAGTCATAATTCTTTATATGTGACCTAAATATTTTTTGCAAAAGGTGCCTATGGATGAAGTAGTAACCGCGAGGATCAGATAATGCAGGAACTTCCTCTAGGAACACGTACGCTAACTAGGTAGGGAAATGCTTAGTTTTTAGCCCAATTTTGGCACTCTCAGCCCCTTTTTTGTATGTTGGTGACCTCTGGGGTCGCTGACGGGGAAAGGACAAGTTCCCCACGTCAGGCGGTGCCGCTAACAGGCGGGCAGTGCCTGCTTTCCCAAGGGTGCCCTCCCTGTCCTGACCGAGCTCCAGGCGCTGGGTCCTGCCCAGGACCTGGGGCTGGGGGGAAATTGGGGAAGAACAGCTCCAGCGGCCCGGTTTGGAGACGCGGGGTGCGGAGGGGGGCCCGTCGCCCTTCCCGTGGGAGGCATGAGTGGGTGTTGAAAGCAAGAGCCCTGCGGGGGGTTGACAAAGCTCCCCGGCCCCCGTGGCATCTGGCTTCCGCGTGCCGGGCAGGGCTGAGCCTGGGGCAGGAGGGGCTGTCGTCATCCTTGGGTCATCCGTTGGCCTCAGGGGAGGGTCAGCGGGCGCCCAGCCAGGGCCCCGGATGGCCAGAGGGCCCCGTTCCTCAACCCTGGCACCCGGGGGGTGACGGGGACGGCTGCTGGTGCGGACAACCCAGGCGCCTGACACGGCACCACCGTAGGTGGCACCGGCAGCAGGACCTCCCGCTACGAAAGGGAGCTCTCCAGCTTAATTTTGAGTTTCTTAACAGCGGAGAATCCAGGCAGACTTTTTAGTGTTGATTTGTTTTTTTCTTTTTTTCTTGTCAGGCTCTGGAATGGGCTGCCCAGGGAGGTGGTGGAGTCCCCATCCCTGGAGGTATTTAAAAGAAGGGCGGATGAGGTGCTGAGGGACAGGGTTTAGTGGTGGGATGGCAGTGCTAGGTTAACGGTTGGACTCGATGATCTTAAAGGGCTTTTCCAACCGAGGTGATTGATTCTATGATTCTTTTTCCCCTATTAATAACACCGTTAATCATTTTTGCCTGAGTTCAAACCAGCAAGAGAGCTAAAAAAGGTTGCCTCTCATTTTGCTCCATCTACTTAGAGCTCCTTCATAGCTGAGTGGCAATGAATATTTTTTTTTCTCTCAATACCAGCACAACCCTTCCTAGTGACCAGGTTCCTGATGCTCTGTGGCAGTGTTAGAATTTAAATCACCATCGGCATCATTCAAGGGATACACATTTCTAGCAGTTCTGTCCAACGTTTTCTTGAAATCTCACATTTTTAGACCAGCACCTCTGCTCAACAACCAATTTGAGCTTAGCTTTAGCGCCAGCCTTATTACAAAGTTGGAATCCATCAAAGTTTTATTATTTGAGATCCGATTTTTTTTTTTTTATTAATGCAAATGCTTCTGATTTCTGAATATTGAGATAACCCATGCACACATACAAATCTGTGCTGCGCCAGGATGCAACACTAATGGCTCTTCCACATCAGCTGCCCGTAAAACGTACAGGCAGGGCTGCGAGTTACTTGAGCTTCTTGAGAGGCACGAGGCGATGCTGCAAAATGGATCAACACCTTTTCTGGCAGTTATTTTGCTAGAACACGTTACCTGGCGCTTTCTAACCCCTTTCTAGACTTCATCCGTTTTTGTGTTTTACAGAAATGACCCACTTAACTCGCCGTGAACGCCAGCCCCCTTCGTGTTCCACGGCACGGCCGCAAGCACGAAGCCCGGCTGCGGATCCGAAGAAGGGTCTCCAGAAGCAGCACCCACCCAACCACGGCTTTCCACAGGAAAATGTTCTTGCCGAGGTGAACGCTGCCGATTTGAACCAGCTCCTCCTACGGCTTGAGGTACACAGCGATGGGCGACTCTACTATTCCGCCCCTCTGCTCCGCTCTGGGGAGACCCCCCCTGGAGCCCTGCGTCCAGCTCTGGAGCCCTCGGCACAAGGAGGACATGGACCTGTTGGAGCGGGGCCAGGGGAGGGCTACTAAAATGATCCGAGGGGCTACTAAAATGCTCTGAGGGCTGGAGCCCCTCTGCTCTGGGGCCAGGCTGGGAGAGTTGGGGGTGTTCAGCCTGGAGAAGAGGAGGCTGCGGGGAGACCTGATTGCAGCCTTTCAATACCTAAAGGGGGCCTATAGGAAAGGTGGGGACAATCTTTTTAGCAGGGCCAGCTGTGTTAGGACAAGGGGTAATGGTTTTAAACTAGAACAGGGTAGGTTTAGGCTAGATATAAGGAAGAAATTCTTTACAATGAGGGTGGTAAAACCCTGGAACAGGTTGCCCAGAGAGGTGGTGGAGGCCCCATCCCTGGAAACATTCAAGGCCAGGTTGGATGGGGCTCTGAGCAGCCTGATCTAGTTAGCAGTGTCCCTGCTGACTGCAGGGGGGTTGGACTGGGTGACCACTAGTGGTCCCTTCCAACCCAAAACATTCTATGATTCTATGATTCTATGATTCTACAGAGAGTCAAATGGCCAACGTAGATTTTCAGCAGGCTAGTGTTGCAGGGGGACAACTGCTCCTGGGGACGTCGCGTCCAGACCTCCCACGTGTCGTGAGTTTTTGAGCCCTTCAGCGGTCCACAGAGACCTGAGGAGGTGCCAGGATTTCCACTGCATGACCGCTACTGTGGACTTCAGCTCCCAGATTTTGTCTCTTCAGCAAAAGCACATGGTCAGGCACGTTCCACCTGCCCTCCAGACCATATCCTGGAAATAGGAGAAAAGTAACCTATTTCTTCTCCCAGCAATCATTTGCTCCTGGAACACCCCCACCTAGCTACAGCAGGCTATTTTTAGAGCTGGATCTCCCTATCCCCTGACCTAGTGGACGTTAGGACAGAGCGGTAACTTCTGAGTGGAGGCCAAGTGCTGCCACAAAATCTGAGTCTAATGGTGTTCCTTTCATTTTGTCCAGCTCGCGGCGGGGAAGATTCAGAATTCAGAAGGACACTGCTTGCTTGAGTCTCCTTCAGGCACCGTGCTACGGTAAATGTTTGTTGTATTTGGATGAAAGGCAATGACCTAGAACAGAGAAGGTGAGCTTTAAATATAAGATAAAAATCGAGTCATTTAGGAGATGTATTTTTAAGGGGGTAGGAAGATACAATTAAAAAAAAAAAAAAAGCATATCCAGTAACTAATACTAAAGTGCAAAGCCTGGCATTACACGTTAATTCTCTGCTGCTCCAGTAGTAGAGTCTGATGTCTTACATGAGAAAAAAATAAATCTCTCTAAGGTGATGTATCCCATCTGCCACGAGCAGCTCCTGCAGGGTTGCCCACTGGGGATGTTGGAGGGAGCAACCAAGCACATGGTGGTCCCCATCGCTCCCCCTCGCCTTCCACCTCCTGTCTCGCCAAGGTAAAGCGTGCCTTTGGCTCGCCAACTCTCCACCAAATGCTTGGGGTTGGGGAGGCCAGGACCCACTACCTGTTGGTTGGTTTAATAAATGTTATTTCTAAAAAAACCGGGTGAGCGTGATGCTATTCAGTCTTTCTCAAAGGAGATGCGGTGCTTTTGTTTTCAGCTGAACCCCTGGAGGGAGCGTGGGAGGAGGGGAAAAGTTACTGCAGAACATAATATTATTTGTTTTTATCTGAAAATTAATGCAATTGCCTGAATCTAAGCAAGGCCTTGCTGTCATTGGACTTCCTAGAATCAAAATGAAACTCCCCACTAGAGATGGTCATGGCAACATTCAAGGCCAGTCTGTCATGGTTGCTCATCAGCTCAGAAACAGAATTTAATAAATCCCTTTGTGGTTCAGTAGCTCTGTGAAACATGTACAGCATTCACCGGGTAATGACTTCTGATTAACAAACGATTTTTTAAATTATTTACACCCTTGTTTGGGGGCCTACCCTTAACCAGTTAGAGTCGGTCAACACCGGTCAATTTCTCCTGGTCAGCATTGCTAAGAGGATAGATCACCCTAACATCTTCAGCTCCAATTTCAAAAATTATTTCACTATTAAATATGTGGCATAAACAAAGAGAAACCTGCGTCAGTGTTTTACAGCTATTTAATTATCTCCCATAAATTAAACTAAATGGTCCTCTTACCTATCTTTTAACAGGCTACGACAGGAAAGACAGTTTTACTGCTGCCCATTATTTTTTTAGTGCATCAGACACCATTTATTGTGACAGAGTTGCACACCTCCAAAGCAATAAAGCGATCCATCAGTTGTACCACATAAAGCTATCCTCCCAAACAAAACAAATGGAGAAAACAATACCTGGCTTGTGCAGAAGACGACTGTCTTTCTGACTTTCCCCTCTTTTTTTCCCTTGTAATGCAGAGTAATTCAAAGGAGGTAACAATCCCTTCTCTCTCTTCCCTTTCCTGTATTTTATGCAAACTTTTTAATGCTTCAAAACATCCTACTTCTTTCTGTGCTTGTATTTGCTCTTATATCCTATGCCACCAATAAAGCCTCATGTAAAGCTGGATTTCCTCAAAGAAAATCCCTTTCAACAAGCTTTTTGACCTGAAATGCCTTCCCAGAATGCGCTTGAAAAGTCACTATGCATTTTTGCCCTGAAACTATCTTTCCATTGAAAAAACACCAGGAGTAGTGATTAGATAGAGGACTTGTGAATCCCCTGTATAAAACTTACTTTTTATTCATGGTAGGGGCTGGTAAATAGGCAGTTGCAATTTTCAGGAACTATTTTAAGGTATTTCAGCACTGTTACCCTGAGGTGTCTCACAATGAACACCAACTGACTTAAGCTGAAGGTGATTTTATCACAGGTTAAAAGCATGCACGGGAACGACTGTTCTCCGGGGTGAACTCATGTCTTCTTTACCTGTGGGATAACATATCCTACCACTGTCTCGCAGTTACCCCTCCACCTAAAAAAAACACCCACCCAAATTAAGCTTCAAATGGCTTATAACCACCATTTTCATGTAGCTAACATATGGAAACCCTGTCCTAATGAAGGCTATATTACCCTACACTCGTGCTGATCCCTTTTGCTTACCGTATGCCATTAGAAAGTAATTTTAAAACACATTCATTTCTTTGGCATATATTTGGTACTCTTCCATGATTTTTGCACGCCCTAATACTAACTAGGCTCCTGGCACCCCCAGAAGCAGCAAGAAAAAATGCACTCGAGAGCGTGCTGAGGGTTGAAACAGAGTGCAAGCAGCACGTTGCTTCCACGTATTCGCTGCTGCAAAAAGGCAAGCTCCACTGTGCTAAACCTCTTGGCAACCAGCTGATAAATACAAAATACTCCCAACAAGTCGTTTCTTTCTGCTTGGCTCGCTGTGTGCGGATCTGATGGGGAAGAGGAAAAGTTGCTGTTAGGACAAGCGAAGAGCAGCGCAGGGAGAAGGAAGAAACCCAGATTTTGCACCAGCAAACTGTCCCCTCTACCCAGAGCATCCAAGCAACCACGGAGAGAGAAGTCAGACACCTCACCCCTGACGCACGCAGGGGTATCTTTAGCTCAATAGTGCGATCTGCAGTCTGTCTGTGCATTGCAACAGGAAAGTCCCTTTTGGGAACGCAGCGAGAGCCCTCCGGGAACCTCTGATGGAGCAAATTCCCTGTCAATCTGCATCACCTCCATCACCTGCGTGAGTCTGCGGGGATAACGAGTGCATGCATCCCCAACACACGCACCCATGGACCGTGCAGGCTGTGGATGAGGAACAGCCTTGATTTATGTGACCCAGAAGCCCGTTGACTGGTTACACAAAACAGAGATCTTGTGAGTTCAGACAAGGACATTTTGGACTTGGACACGCCGTTGTATTTTCCAACCTTATAAGAAGATGTTCTGTTTCTGCAGCCCATAGATCTTTCTAAATATGGTGACAGTTTTAATAAGGGGTTTCAAAACACTGTTGTAGGATTATTCTAGGGTGCTCTGAATCGTACCCAGGAACCGAACCAAACGCTTTTCTCCAGCGCTCGTGCAAGGCAAGTTGTTGACGGGAGGAGCGAGCCGCTCTGGTGACCTTCAGAAAATTTCTAAATTTTAACCCAGGCCCCCAGGAAGCCTTAGGGCTAGCGTCGTTACAAAAAGATGAAGAGTGGAAAAAAAAAAAAACAACGTAAGAGCAATGTAGCTTGTTGAAAAATAAAAACAACCGGGATTCATCAGTGGCAGCAGCGCGTGGTGTGGACGTAGCCGGTGTGATGTAGCGAGGAACCTCGTCACGGTGCCATCTACTTAATTTGCTCCCAGGCAATGGGTGCTGTCTATTTGCTTTCAGTTTAGTCCCACGTCCACATCACTCAGCAAATCTTGAACGCGACAGAGCGGAGCAAACAAGGTATGGTGCAAGGATGCAAGGTATGGGACGATGCTAACTGCAGCGCCCACCTCGTGGGCTGGCACACAACACCCGACACCCAGCAACTTAAATTAACCCACGTTAATAGGGGGATATATAACCCGTGTTAATAGGGGCGCCGCAGGAACACCTTGCCAGCAGGCTGCAGACGCCGTCCCCTCGAAGCAGGGGTGGTGAAAATGCACCCTTGTCCACAGCAAGGGCTGGCTGACTCTCAGGAGCAGCTGCAGAGAAAATCAGCCCCTTGGCTCCCCGTACAACTTCTCTAAAAGGTGCTGATGA
The DNA here is from genome assembly GCA_017310255.1 of Butorides virescens. Lineage (NCBI taxonomy): Eukaryota > Metazoa > Chordata > Aves > Pelecaniformes > Ardeidae > Butorides > Butorides virescens. Next base: position 73,967 of record JADKXX010009338.1, on the reverse strand, counting down.
CACCAGCCTGCTCGTCCCGGCCCGGGGCAGGGGAAAGGGACTGTGTCACCGTGTTCCCCGGCAGGGTCAGATCTGTCCACACTTGCATGGGCTTTATATTCTTGGCTTCTCCTCCAGAATTCGCAGCTGACAGCAGTTATTTCTAGGAGTTCTTTCTCTCCAAAAGGAAAAAGCAAGGGTGGGGGAAGAAGATGGTTGCAATTATTGAAATAAATAGCATGTAAGCAACCGGTCTTATAAAAGAAACAGAAATAATAGGCTCAGCCTTTTCACGTCTTGTGTGCTCATATGGATTACGACAAGCCCAGTTCTGCACAATTACTTTTACGAGTGCACGTTTCCCTTCTACGTGATGCTATAAAGGTGCATAAAGCTAGCTAGCTTTTTTTTTTTTTTTTGTTTTCTTTTTTGGTCTTCATATCCCGTAAACACAGCACATGGAAGAGGCAAAAAGGATCATCAAAGGTAAGATTTGTGACTCGCTGACTTTGTTCACTGAGTTAAAAAGCTAAAATTTCTTCCTTTCTGTTGATTTCCTTGTAGTTCACTGACTTGATTTACTTTTGGCTCTTTAACTCATTTTCTTCTTGCTCTGATTCGTGACGACTACATTACTAAACCCACAGGAAAGGAAATCTTCAGCTTCCCCAGTCATCTTTATTTCTGTGGAAGAAAACTGGTAGAGGAGTGCTTCACTCAAACCACACAGGGTCAACACCCAGCCAAGACAGTCAGAAGGCAGCAGTTCTGGGGGAATGGCTGGACACTGATCTATTAAGAACATGGTGGGCTCCCCTACACCAACATCGAAGCTGTCCCTGGCGATGTGCCTAGATATTTGGGATGTTGCATGTCTGTCGAATAAATCAAAGATCCAGATTCTGCATCTGGCAACGATGACATTCTGCTGGTGACATTCAACCCGTAAGCTAGCGAGTAGGACACAGAGAAACATAAATATTGTGGGTTTTAATCAGAGATGTTATTTCAGGAAGCTACTTTATTTAAAGGAAAAATGACATTTATTTCTTTCAGTTCATCAAACCACTATTTCAAAAACTCTTTTTTTTTTTTTTAAAGGAAAGGTTCTAAGGGGGGACAATCGGTCAAAAATGTGCCATCAGCCTTCAAAACATCACCTCCACAGAATGACAAGGAGGAAGCAGTTTAAAGATGTGTGCAAACGAAGGTAATGAAATTTAAACTATTACTTCTGGACTGAAAGGAATGCAGCATCCTACAGGGTAGGTGTACTGTACGACAGCGACAGTCTACCTCATGCAACCCACTAAAGGAAGATTTACCGGATGCACTCTGATGTTTCACTTTGTGATTGTTTTGGCCCAAACCTGCAGATTTGCCAGCGTCACGAATCCAACACGGTGCACCCGGGACACCCACACCTGCATGGTCACGGCGTGTCGGACATCTCCCAGGCTGACGTCATGCTGATTACGTCATTGTCTTGGGCACATGGATTCATTTTGCATATCCTCTGCCAGGTTCAGAGGAACTCCCATAATTCGTTAGTAACGTATGGGGTAACATTAAGAGGGTTTGGGTTTTTTTTCGTAGCAAAGCAAACTGAACAATTAGTGAAAAATACGTTGCAGATTTCTGCTTTAAGTCCCCGTGTGTTTCAGAAAGCTGGAAGCCTGGCCAGCCAGCTGAGGTCTCCAACACCCACCTCGCCTCCTAACAGACACCGCTCCAATTTCCATTGCCCTCCAAAGCAAGATGTGCTCTCAGCGATGAGTTATTTGTCCCATCACTCTGGAAGGACAGCAGGGGTGCCCACCGCTCCCGGCGGAGCACTTGGATGAAGAAAAGTGTGTTGTTTAATGCAGCTAAGCCATAGGCAGGGTGGAGGATCGCAAGGAGAGCAAGCGTCCTGCGTGCCCCGTGTTCATCAAGTCACTCAAACTGCTGTGAACATCTGATGGGTTACCTGAGACAGTGGCCACAGACATAACTGCAACAACTCGGTCTCCCAGCTCACGATGACACCGTTGCGCTCATCATAACAACGTTTTGCTGCCTTTCTCTCCTGAGCTGTGAACAGGGTGCCTATCAGCCACGGCGGTGTGGGAGACAGATTTCAAAGCACTGAGGTGACTATCCTATACCTGTTAACAACTGCACCGAGGAAAAGTTAATTATGGTACATCCTTATAACCTAATATAACATCGCTTTTTAACCTAATATAAACTGCAGTTGTGGTCTTCCACCGTAGAATCATAGAATGTTTTGGGTTGGAAGGGACCCCTCGAGGTCACCCAGCCCAACCCCCCTGCAGGAGCAGGGACACCTTGAACCACATCAGGTTGCTCACAGCCCCGTCCAACCTGGCCTGGAATGGTCCCAGGGATGGGGCCTCCACCCCCTCTCGGGGCAACCCCTGCCAGGGTTTCACCACCCTCAGGGTAAAGAATTTCTGCCTTAGATCCAGTCTAAACTTACTGTGGTTTAGTTTAAAGCCATCCCCCCTTGTCCTGTCCCAGCTGGCCCTACTAAAAAGCTTGTCCCTCCCTTTCCTCTGGGCCCCCTTGAAGCCCTGAGCGGCCGCACTCAGCTCTGCCCGCAGCCTCCTCTTCTCCAGGCTGAACACCCCCAACTCTCCCAGCCTGGCCTCATAGCAGAGGGGCTCCAGCCCTCGGAGCATTTTAGTAGCCCTCCCCTGGCCCCGCTCCAACAGGTCCATGTCCTCCTTGTGCTGAGGGCTCCAGAGCTGGACGCAGGGCTCCAGGGGGGGTCTCCCCAGAGCAGAGCAGAGGGGCACAATCCCCTCCCTCCACGCTGGCCACGCTTCTGATGCAGCCCAGGGCAGGGTTGGCTTCTGGGCTGCCAGCGCCCATGGCCGGCTCATGCCCAGCTTTTCATCCCCCAGCACCCCCAAGTCCCTCTGGGCAGGGCTGCTCTCCATCCTTTCTTCCCCCAGCCTGTATTGATACTGGGGGTTACCCCGACCCAGGTGCCCGTCTCCTCCTTTCACTCATCCTCAGGGTCAAAGCTTTAAGAACCATCCAACGTTTATGCTATCCATCCAAAATGTGCTTTTCAACAAAAATATTTGCTTAAGAAAGCCTTTATTTATTACTAAGAATACTCAGCATGCACTGGAGTTAAAGATGTGCAAATAAGCATGGGATAGAAAGCAAAATCTCTAAATTGCTCCCTGAATTTGTTCCTGGTTACCTGTGTCTTTGAAGAGTGGATTTATAAGCAACACTTAGCCCCATACACAGGTTAAATGACACTAACCAATCTAACTCTTGCAGCTATAGGCTAGGCCAAGCATCTACCAAAAGTTGACAGTTTTTACTAAATAAGACATTTAAGCATACACTTTTTGTGAATCCAGAGTAACTCTTCTGCCATAAAAGCCTTTGTACACAGGAGACTCCGTATTTGAAAACCATCTCAGTGATCTCATTTCACAGTCCTTGTAATAACATATTAAGTACTTTGAAGGCCACTTTCCCACCTTCATATACTTTTTCCACTATGATCTCAGTCGAGTCTTCAGACCTTCAAAGCTGAGCAGGCTTAGAAACTTTAAATAGCAATATATTCCACATACTTTCCATCTCCCACATCTTAGAGTATGACCATAAAGTGTTAAGTGAAGCCTTGGATAATTTTGGATTTGAATGAGGTTTCATGCGAGTGAATCATAAAACAAGCAGCACTTTCTGTAAAGAGAAGGGAAGGGATCCTTTGCCAGGGAGAGCTACCCAAATAATTTCCTTCATTATGGTTTTTCAAGTCCATGTGCTTCTTTTTAAGTAAAGGAAGACTCGGCAATTGCTATAATCAGCAACACATTCCAGCTATTCTAGTCTGAAAGACTACATCAAATAACTTGACAGGGAAAAAAAAATTCTGAAGCAGATTTCATTTTAAGATTAAAAAATAAGATGCTTTTCAAGCAAACAAACGAAAAAGACACTGGCAATTTTCTTTCCATGTTTAAAATCCTTTTGCTTCTTCCCCCATTAATGAATATAATAAACAACCCCCTGGAAGCATAAAACTAGAACATATGTCCTTACAAAAAAAAAAAAAAATGTTTTACCCTTTATTTTATATAGGGCTACATTTTTAAAGTGTCCAATGAAGCTAATCTGGTAGAGCATAGGATTTGGAGCTTGGGTCACATGACTGCATACGAAATTTCTTAGTTTCCTGTTTTCATATGCGTGTACATCACTTGGGTAGACACTGGAAACTGAACTGATAGACCAGCCTGCTGTTGCAGGGCCTCTTAGAGGTATTACCCATTTCAAATTCCCTGTTGTGTATAAAATAAATGAATAACAGGTTCAGGTGTCCCTTTATTTTATTACCTGCTCTCCAAAGGTAGGGCATGTATTCGGTAAGTTTTGTGCCATAAATCTCTAAGCAAACCTGCACACGAAATGCATTAATTTCTTCACTTCCGATTTCTTCATACGCATTCAGTCCATACGTTTGAAAAGCTTTTAAAAGCCGCAGTTACGGAACGTGCAATTTTATTAGGTTAAATTTAGAAATAAGGAAATACATTGAAAAAAAAGTGCATTAGAAATGAAAGGCCTTGCAAATGGCACGTGCCTGTTTTTTGATTGATGAAGAGTTCAGTCTGGGAAAATGATCTGAATGTAGGAGCAGGAAGACAGCTGGTGTATGCATACCAGGACGTATAACTGCTGCCTGCGTGAAGTTACCGTGCGTATTGTTAAAGACTTGGACAATGCCGGGACTGCAATAAAGCTAAATCCCGCAAAACCCACTCTGACGGGGAGCTGCCCCTGCAGTCCGGGTCCAGCTCTCATGCTATTCCGACAAGTTTTGTTCCTAGCCTACTGTAAACAGGAAACCAGAGCGGATAAGCCAGGAGGGAACCGCGAAATACCCCGTTAAACGTGCTGTGTAAGGAGTTGACGAGAGACGTGCTGGAACAGAGGGCTTACTTAACAGAAGCTGAGTCATGCTTTTGCAAACCAATGCCTGGTTTCTCCCCACTCCCCCCCCCCCCCCCCCCCCCCCCCCCCTTTTTTTTTTTTTTTTTTTCCTTTCTATTTCTGAGTCATCTCAGTGAGCCCTGACATATCCCTCCGCTGCCCGGATGATCAAGAGCAGCTGTTTATAGCAAATCGCCTTGATAGCACGCAAGACAGAACTCACAACTTCTCAGAAACGCTGGCAGGGAAGGGAAGGGGGGCACAGACCAGCAGCATCTAAAAAAACTTGACAGCGTCGTTTTCATTAGAGCAAAAGCTCCTCCTCCATAGGCTCTATTATACTTTTTTTTTTTAAGGAGAAGCAGAAGGACAAAGTAACTGCGACTGCAGCAGGGCACTGTACTCACTCTGCTGTTATTAAACCCATAGCAAGCACAAGGCGGTAAATTCGTTAACCCATCCTCTGAGCCTTCAAAGATCAACAGTGTCGATCCTCACGTTGCTGATGGGGAGCAAGCGGCACAACACAAACCCGTTCCACTGCCCGGAGGAGAAATCAGAAATATTTAGTTGCTATAACTCTTAGCAGGATGCCAGGCAAATATCTCAGTGCCCCAGACATGGCCAGGCTGCTGATGGAAGGGGAACGGCATGGGCTGCAGGCTGGATTGCGTAAATGCATACAGCAGAAGAAACAATTCCATAGAATCATAGAGTCATTTAGGTTGGAAAAGACCTTTAAGGTCATCAAGTCCAACCGCTAACCTAACACTGCCATTCCACCACTAAACCATGACCCTAAGCAAAAATAAAGCTGTTTCAAAGCTGGAAAGCAGTTTTTTTTATCTTAGATGTAATGATGTGAGGCAGATACACAATATATTACCCATACTTTACTAAAAAAAAAAAAAAAAAGAACCAAAACAACAAAAAAAACCCCAACCTAAAAAGCAAAATATACAAGTTTTAATTTCAGTTCCTATGCCATTATCAGAGCATAGAGCGTAGAACACCATTCCCAGTTTTGCTTTGTGGCTGCAATCATATATGAGCTTTAAAGACCTCATGCCTCAAGGCAGTTGACGACAGAAGAATCTCCATGGAAAAAACCAAACCCAAACAGCAAATGGCTAATGAATTGTTGAGGAAGGCTTGAAGACACAACCAGAGTGAACTCCGGCGTCAAAACCCTGACATTCGCAATGCTGGACACGTGCATGCACATCAACTTCAAACTTACACCTTTTGAGAAAGTCCTTTTCTTGTCGTTTCTTTTGAATGGCTGCAGCTGGCAAGACCCATGATTTCATGTCACACACAAGAATCACTAAGTTCTACCAAAGAGAAGTGTGAATTCCTGCAGAAGTAGCAATGAGATTGTGCTGCTCAGGAGAAATATTCAGTGACAGCTAGGTGGAAGAACAGAAAGAAAAAGGTGGAGAAGCCACTGAGAAAATAGAAGGGGCTGAACCGGCTTTGTCTTATTTTCTTTGGTCACATTTTGTCACCTTTTGCTGTTAACTTCATTTCCCAATAAAATACAAAGGGAATTATATTTCTCACAGTCGTAGATTTTCCCAGAAAGGAGTGGCAATCCCAGAATCCCAGAATCCCAGACTGGCAGGGGTTGGAAGGGACCTCGGGAGCTCCCCCAGTGCCACCCCCCTGCCCAAGCAGGCTCACCCAGAGCAGGGGGCACAGGACAGCATCCAGGCGGGGGTTGAATATCTCCAGAGAAGGAGACTCCACAGCCCCCCTGGGCAGCCTGGGCCAGGGCTCGGGCACCCTCACAGTCAACAAGTTCTTCCTCCCGTTCAACTGAAACCTCTTCTGCTTCAGGTTGTGCCCATGGCCCCTTGTCCTGGTGCTGGGCACCACTGCAAAGAGTCTGGCTCCGTCCTGGTGACCCCCACCCTTAAGATATTTGTATGTGTTGATGAGGTCCCCTCTCAGTCTTCTCTTCCTCAGGCTGAACAAGTAGTAAATAATTAACATTTACCTTTTTTGCCTTCCCTAACCTATGCCTGCCTAAGACAGCTTTGTCTTTCAGGTGCCCTTAAAGCTGGTCCCGTGCAAGGGAGACGCATAAAATCGCAGAGGTGCTCTGTGCTGGGAAGTGATGCGTCTGTCAGCTTCAGCTGGAGCCCTCGGCAGTACTGACTGAGTTTTAATTAGTCTGCAAAATTATGTCAATCTTCATTCTGAATTGGCTTGATCGGTCATCAGCATCCTTCAGCCAGATGATTTACAAACACCCGGGGACAACGCTGCTGTCGCTGCCCAGAGCTGGGTCATCCACCAGCTGTCTCCTTCAGAGGAGGCCCAAATTATTCCTGAGAGAAGTCTTCCTACCTGTGAAAAGCTGAATTTTCAGTAAGATTTTTTCCCCCCCTACCTAGCACTCCTACCGCTCGTTATCTGTGTGTGCAGAAAAGTTCACCTTTCCTTCAAATGCTGCCCAGACCCTCAGGTTGCACCACTGCATGGTGAAAAAAGCCAACGGGGCACACCGCTGTTTTCTCAGTCCTCCACCTGCTTGTTTTTAGGCTCATCTTAGTTTTGTAGGCAGCAGACATTTTGTTTCCAAGGTCAGGATTATTTCCAAAACCTCTCCGAGATTAGGAATACATTTTCACCGGCACGTGTGCTTGATCCCCAGTTGCAAGACTGGGTCTGATCCTCCCACCCGTTGAAGCAGGATTGGGTAGGAAAGTAGGAAGGAGACCAAAGGAATGAAGAGGACCAACATCAGACCAGCATCAGACAGCAGTGTGCCCTTGTTGCCAAGAAGGCCAATGGCATCCTGGGGTGTATTAAGAGGAGTGTGGCCAGCAGGGCGAGGGAGGTTCTGCTCCCCCTCTACTCTGCCCTGGTGAGACCCCACCTGGAGCACTGTGTCCAGTTCTGGGCTCCCCAGTTCAAGAGGATGAGGAACTCCTGGAGAGAGTCCAGAGGAGGGCAACGAGGATGATAAAGGGTCTGGAGCATCTCCCCTAGGAGGAAAGGCTGAGGGAGCTGGGCTTGTTCAGCCTGGAGAAGAGAAGACTGAGAGGGGACCTCATCAACACCTACAAATATCTTAAGGGCAGAAGTCACGAGGACGGAAGCAGTCTCTTTGCAGTGATGCCCAGCAGGACTAGGGGCAACGGGTGCAAACTGAAACATAAGAGGTTTCAGTTGAATATGAGGAAAAACTTCTTTACTCTGAGGGTGACAGAGCACTGGCACAGGCTGCCCAGGGGGGCTGTGGAGTCTCCTTCTCTGGAGATATTCAAAGCCCGCCTGGATGAAGTCCTGTGTAACATGCTCTAGGAGAGCCTGCTTGAGCAGGGGGGTTGGACTGGGTGATCTCCCAAGGTCCCTTCCAACCCTTGCCATTCTGGGATTCTGTGTGATTCTGTGAAGTCTTCACCTCTGTGATGGTGGAGGCAGCTGTGGAGTTAACCCAGCCCCAGGGACTCCTGCTGGGAGGCCATTCCTCTTCCTCAAGCAAGAGGTGCCCATGGGTGTGATTTCAGCATGTGGCTTCTGGTGCTTCCACAAAAGCTCCAGTCCCTGGAGTGAGGCAACATGCCTCCCGTGGGAGCCTCGGGGGTTTGTCTGTAGCAAGTTTCTAACCACCTTGTTTCCGTAGAAAAGCTTGAAACCTGAAAATTTAAACAAACTAAAGAAACCCCTTAAGCCACAAAGGAAGGAGAAAAAAAAATAAATTAACAGCTACGCCCTGAATTACATTTGAAATCTTAAAAAAAAATAATCTAAAATTGCATTTAGCTCACTGCTGTTCAAGAAACCCATGTCCTACGCAGTGTCAACAGGTACACTCTGGTCTTGCTGTTGGCCTCCACATCCCCAACAAGCTTCTGCCCTCTCCCAGCCCAACAGGACCATGTTCTCGTATGAATTCAGGGGACACAACTGGGAGAAGAGAATCCAGAACTTAACCCCGTCATGAGTTCATCACTGAGATTGTGTAACTTTCACAAGATACTTAATTGATACTGTCAGTTGGCATTAGTTTTCTCAGGTGATGCACAAAAATATTGTCTAGCACATGCTGGCCACACCTTCATAAGCTAATGACCCTCTAATTCCACTCCTGGAGGGGGGAAAACAGGGAAAATAATCAGCTTGGCACTTACTGAACTCCCTATTCATGAACGTATTTTTTTGGGTACTTAGAACAAATGTTAGCTTTCCTTTCATCCTTCTGTTTGTCTTCACTTATGTCACAAACAACCTTGCAAGCAATAAAATTCCTTATCTCTTAGGTAAATAAAGCTTAGCCCATTTTATAACCTCCACAGTAGGGTTTTACTTTTAGAGGGAAACCTAAACGCAAAAGCAGACATTAATTTTTGTAAAAGTCTCTGTGGGATTCACAGTTTCATACCCCACCCCCGCTGCGAAGCAAACAAAGAAAAAACCCAGGATGTTCACCATCAAAAACGCCGACATGGCTCCTGACATTGTGCGTGTTGGATTTCGCTGCTCTCCTCCTACCCCTCTATCTTATTCTGAGCCATACGGAGAGGGGGAAATAGATTTGCAATGAGAGATCAATGTGCAACCGCCAAACAAAGAAAAGGTGTGGGGCAAACATGAGGATTCATTTATTTTGGATCCGCCCCCACAGGAAGGGAAGAAGAGATGAGGAGTTCGGGTTGCTCAGTATGAAACACTGAAGGTGAGAAGAAGCAGAGCAGAAGGAAGGACCCGGTGGGACAGGGACAGAAAGGAAGCCTCAGACATTTTTCCTCCCTCTTCCTAGGTACTACCTTGCAAGGAGAAAACTGGCTTTCAGTTTTCATGCCATCTCTGTGCATGAAAAGCCCTCAGGAATATACTGTGTAATTACAGGGCAGAATAAAATCTCAGTCACAGCATCAAGATTTCTCCCTGCCTCTTAAGCTGGCAACTGAAATGAACATGTCATTAGCACCCAACAAATTAGTCAGTACCATTCTCGGGATTACAAACTATACCATTAATTACCCCAATACACAAACGAGGAAGTAAATTAACCACAAGCCAGTTCACTTCTGTCCTACTCAGCAAATGGGAAAAATCTGGTCATTGAAGAAAATAGTAGAAGCAATACAGGGAAAAGTGGAGGAGAAAGTTTTCTTTAACTTGGAAAAAAAATAGGTAATATAATTATCTGCAGCTCATTGAAAGTAAAAAAAGTAAAAAGTAAAAAGCTTCACCCACTAAGTTTACCTTAATGACCATAACTCCATTTCCTCTCCCCACCCCGCGATGCTGGGATGATCCATTTGCCCCAAGCGGTACCAGCAGGATTAGTTAAGAACTTTATAGGATACACTAGACCGTGCTTAACAAAATTAGGGTGTACAAAAAAAAGTCAAAAAAAAAAAGGTCTTTGTTTTATGTTTAAAAATAGCCGCTCAACGGCTAACAAACAGCTCTCTTGAGAGCAAATTCTCCCACAGCAGAAAAAGGTGTCCAAAAGTGTGGTATGTAAAATCCACACACTGATAGTGGGTCATCACTACATGGACTGAGGAATACAGTGTAGTTAAGTTCCCAAAGATGCCGAGCTGGTGAGGAATATTTAGGGGGGGCTTAAAAAACCATAACGATATACATTACTCATCCCCAAAAGACATATATGAACAGAACTGGGGAAATCCTGCAGTAAGCCAGGAAGACTGATTTTTATTATTCACTGTTCTATATATCACAGTTAATAAAAAGGCCAAAACTGCACTTCATTAGGCCTTAGCTAGCACGTCCTTGTGCTAGGAAAACCCAACAAGTAGTGCCATTACAAATCCTCAATCACCAAATACCTTGGCTGAACAATGATTCCTACATTAGCATGAAATAATTCACACTTCATTATCTCTCACTTTCGTTACTATCCCAGCCCCTCACAGCATTAATAAATGTACAAAACATAAATGAGGGAAATTATCTGAAATTACAAAACTTTCAAAAACTTTAAAAAAAACCTTTCAAATACCCTGTATCTTATATATGGCATAGGAAAAAACATAAAGGGGAATAGTCCTCTCTTGAACAGTATATCAGGGTTGGATAAAGCAAGGAAAGACATTGAGGAAAGACTCCACAATTCCCTTATCATCTCTGTGTCAGGCTCACGGGGACGCCTATCTTCTCCCAGAAAATACATCCTTGATTTGGGGGATTTATACATGCATCTGCGAATCTTGAGAGGCCAGTTCATTTCAGTTAACAATAAACTTCACAGTGAATCACCGATTGCCTTTCTGTAGTAGCTGGCCTGAGTGGCAAACCAACGCCAAGTCTACCTGCCGCTCTACTAATGCAGTTCGAGGGCGTGAGATACCTTGGAAAGTCTTATAAAGAGGGAATATTGACCGGGATGTAAGGACAGCACTAAAAATAGCCACAGCTTTCTATGACAAGCAGTCTTTTCCACCCTCAGCATCTGCTATGATTCAGCCATTGCTCAGAAAGGAGAGAGCATCGAGTGAATGAATCACCAGGCTACATCCTGCAGCAATTTTGTTTTCTCTAGTGGTCTTCCATAGCAGAAATGACAAGTCCCAACCTCTGCAAGTTGGAGGGATCCAGCTGGGAGCAGCACTGCCAGAAGTAAATGAGTAAATGAATGAAAAGGACGAGGCCATACATGACGGCATTTGCATTCCCCAGCCTTGACGACACATAAACATACGCCTTCATGCAACGTATGTAAGTAGTCACACTGTAGTCAATTAGGTTATTCACGGAGATAAAGTAACTTTTCTTCAAATCTCGGTAAAGGCTTGATAAAGGGCATCCTTTAGAAACAGAGAAATGTGTTGGCTAAATTAATTATTCACGTAGAAGGTTCCCGTTTTCTTTCAGTTATTCAATTCACTTTTCACTAACAATGCACAGTCTTAAAACACAGCTGAATGCATTTGTGTGAAATATGAAAATAACGGAGCTTTAGTCACATCATCATACTGCCAATCTAAGCACAGCATTTTACAAGACCTATCTTGAACAGGTCCTTTAATCTCATTTATGGAAAACTGTTTCTAAAAGCCAGGCGAGAAAAACATGAGTCCGAGACTGCCAAATTGCAGCACATCTGCTGTGGGTCTGAGGTGTGCAGGGATGCCTTGGTTTTTGTTTGAGATTTTTGATTGGAAGTCATGGAGAAGGGGCCAGTTTTCCTGATTTTGCTTTCCTCAGCCCAAATAAAACTTCTATCGGTAAAAAAAAAGGGGAAAAAACCCACATGAAAGGCTGCATGTCTGCGTAAAAGAATAGTAGGTGCTCAAGTCAGTCACACGAATATCCTATTCAATTTTTTTCCCCTTGAATTCTTGTTACAGATAAAATTAAGTAATGCTTAACCTCAGTTAGACAACCTTTTCGAAACACATCACAGTCTCACGAGAGGAAGATCTGCTGGTTCCTGGGTTCAGTCTGGTACGCTTCGAAGCTAACTCACAAACTGTGTGAATTTGCTAAAGACAATAAAAGAGAAAACGTTGGCAAAAAAGATGCCACCCCCCTGCCAAACATCACACAAACTAAGGTAAACAAGCTTCACATTACAGTACTGGTAATCCAGAAGTACACATTTTTATGGCCAAATTAAGCTATACAGTCTTTATTTTTTTATGTTATCAGCATTAACAGGTCATTTTCTGGACATACAGACTTTACAATAGAGTTACTGCTGCTCTTTCTTTCAAATCGCAACATAATATAAAACTGTCAGTCAAGAAAATTAAGATGCATCTCTTTAAAATAGGTATACCTATACACACACATATAGACACATATACATATATACACATATACCTACATAGACCTGTTCAAATACATACACATACCTACATTAAAAAAAAAAGCTAGAAAAGTGCATTCTATGCAATATTCAAATTTATACCAGGAACATTGGCAAATGGGGTTTACACCTAGGGAATTAGCTAAATTTTTCATGACAGGAAAAAGGCATCAGCAAGATCTGTGTTGTTCAACATATTCATAAGCAATTTAGGTAAAGGAATCCATGATGACATGACAGCAGCCTCTGACAACACAAAACTATTTGGGACGGTCAAAATGAAGCCAACAGAAGGTTCTACAGGAGGCGCTCTTGGTATTACACCACTGAGCAACAAAATGGGAGACGCAATTCAATGTGATAAGTGCACATTTTGTACTCAGGAAGAAAACGATCCCAATTTCACACACTAGGTCATCTATGTCTTCCCTCTTCTTCTTTTGGGTAGCCCTCCAAGGACACCAGGTAAGAGCCCAGGCAGCATAAGCTCCTGAAGTGTTGCAATGTGGGAGTGTATGGGGACTCCCACACGTGGGGGAACATATGGGGAGCATATAGGGGTTGTCATTTTGTAGGTCATAAGAACACATACTTCAGCTTGTGCATGCTCATTACTTCCTTAAGCAGCCTGTGATCGCTGGTGCAATCCGTTCACATCCTTGACATTTAATGGTTAACAATTTTTCCCATTCTTAGACTCTTTGTTAAATGTCAACTTTCTCACACTCATGATGATGTCTTCAGATGTTATGAAACCTCCCGAGGCTGAGAGGAAAGCCAATGATGCAACCTCCCTCTGCCAAATGAAATTTCACAATTTGTTCTTCAATGTTTGCTTTGACTCCAAAAAATATATACTGCGTATTTCTACATCCATCTTAAATGGAACTCAACATTACTGAGAACCGAGTTACAAAGCCTAAGAAAATATTCTCTGAAGGGACAGGGTGGAGGAGTCTGTTGAGTGTCTGCCAGCTGCTCTCCATTTTCTTTTCATCCTGTGTTTACCCTTGGTAGAGATATTAACTCCAACATCCAAACAACCAGTACCATCTTTCCTAACCAACAGAAAAGTCCACTGAGCCTAAACTCATTCCTCCCCTGTCTCAGTGCGGATGATAAACGCAACAAGCACCAGGGCAAGAGTCCAGGAAAGGGCACTTACAGCCAAGGAAGCAGCTAACATCTTTGTCCAGCTCTCAATCTGCGCACGTACACAAACAAAGAAAGATGGGACGTTAGCCATCCAATGTTAGCGTGACATTAACCATACTTTCATCTTGTTTTCTTGGCAGGTTTCTGCTATTTGTCATTCTTCCATAATTCATTTGGAAGTCAAAATAGCTGGAGAGCACATGGGACCCATGGCCAAGTAGTGAAGGGTTGTACAGCACTCACAGGTGAAGGAAAGTTCCCGTCTCAGCGCTGAGACTGGAGAGAGGATGGCTGTGTTTGAAGGACGTGACATACATCATAGTTACAATACCTGCCCCTATCCCACGCAAATGAACACCCACAGCTCCACTGGTTGCTGCGAAGGGGGAATGACCACAGAATCATAGAATCATAGATTTGTTTAGGTTGGAAAAGACCTTTAAGATCATCAAGTCCAACCGTTGTTTCTGGACACCCAAAAAAAGAAACCCTGAGCTCCCACAAAATAAAAAATGAGCTGTAGCCACAGATGCCACTTCTTAGGCCAAAATTTTCTAATGATGTCGTGAAGTTGTGACATGAGCCATCACTACAGCTCTGCCTTCCAGAGGAGGGTGGTTCTTCAAGGATGAAACAGGTGTGGAAATTTCTGGTGATTAATTAAGACTTGCATGGTCGTTGGATGTTCTGGTTTACTTCCTAAGATTTTGGTGGTTTTGCCAGCTATTTCATCAAATGTCCTGCTGTCTTTATTGGTCTCTATAGAAAGGATAGACTCCCAAATCGTGGAGTTTTTTCACAGAGTGGTATGAAGACAGATCTGAACCTAAGGAAACTGAAGCATCTATGTTATTACCAGTTCCACCAAGGAACCAAAGAGAAATGTTCTGGGTAGATATTTTTCCCACAACTCATGTCATGTCAAACTACGATCTTCTTAGAAAATTAAAAATGTACCAAGGCTCAAAAATAAATCGGATTTACCCATTTTAGAGGGAATCATTGATACAATAGGTACTTCAATCAGAAGCTCTCCAGTACTGACTTGTAAACAGTCATTGAAACATTGAATCATGTAGATTGGAAGGGACCTCTGGAGGTCCCAAATCAAATCCCATTCACTTAAGTCAATATCGTAGAGCTACATGGCTACTTTTCCCCATATATACTGAAGCTCTTGCCTTTGACAGCTGCTCCTGTGGTCTATAACCGATCCTTGGTATTGCTAGTAGCAAAAGTCCCATTAATTTCTCCAAAAGCAGGATTGGGTTGCACAAACAAGCTCGTTATTTGTCTGTGTCTGATGTACGTACTGGTGTAACATCCAAGCCAAAGGCTGTAACACTAAATTTTTACACCACGATTCACACCATGGTTTGTTTTGTTTTTTTTTTTTTCTGAATAGAAGCCATGACTATCACAAGAAATACCTTTGCTTTGCAATATGGAGATGCCAATGATAAACAAGCAATTTCGTAAAGAGAAAGAACTTTGCACGTATCACAGCACACACTAGGTATTTAATTTGTTAGGCAGTCCAATTTCTGAATTTGGTCCCCTACAGTGAATTTACATCTGGCTTCCCCAGAGTGAAAAAGTTAACATCTGTTCCAGCTCTTTTATTTGTTTAGCAGTTTCTTGCTTATACATGTAGAATTGTTAGGGTTGAAGTATATTTTGCACCAGATACAGGAAAAAAAAAAAAGAAAATTTATTACAGTTTTCATGAAGTATAAGATATGTGGACACGTGGATGCTTATTCAAAGTTTCTGTGAATTAACCAAATATCACCATATAGAAGATCCTATACCTTAACCCATAATCTTCCAGACTGAAGGTGACATTTTTTCTAGCTTCCAGTAAAATTTGATTCCTTAATTTCACGCTCTGTATAAGTCAGGGCTCTTTGACTTCTCCCCTCAGTTCCCACAAGCCACTAGAGAACTTAGAGTGATTTTTAATTCATACTAGAAGTTACTTATTTCATGATAACTCATTCCATGTAGCCCACCCAAACCCAGATGGTAATAGCTTTCAATTACTGTTGACATAAATTGGATATGAAACAGATGTGGAAAGCCTAATGTAAATGTGAATACTGGGCTGCCTGAAACAGAGTTCAGTATCTACTGCAGGAGCTATCCTTTAGCAGCAAAGTTTTCCTGTTCCACTCCCAGCACTATTATGAATTCCTGCTTTAGAAATATATAGGAATCATCTATATATTAACTTTAACACAAGCTAGTGTGTGTCACTCATTTCTGCCTGATACTGTTAAGATAAATCAGCACTTGTCTTACAATGCTTTTTAAGTTTTTCCTTCAGGTCTAATCAGGGCTTCTCATGTTGTTTCTGAGATTTATTCGCCACTTGCTTGTCAGCAACAGTTTCTAATATTACTCCCTCCCGTAGCTCCTGCAGTTACTGCTCCAGTCTTTGCATTTACTACCTGATGCCAAGGAAATGTCTCGAGCTGTAAGGTTAAACTTTTATCTTGCTGCGTGTCTGTTTTCAGCAGCAGTGCACATTGTTTCAGCTCTCTGCTTTCACAGAGGAGCCTAAAGGTTTCTCAGATTTATCCTAGATGATAACGTGGGGTTACACATACCGTGTGCAATGAGGTTTTATCTACAACTTCAGCATAACCGTATGCCGAAAGGAATATTAACTTTATTCTCTTTCCATTCCAAGTTTCTCTGCCAAGCATATTTCCAAAATAATTGCAGCCATTATATTTTCTAGCTGAAATAATTGCAATATAGAAAAGTACTGTATGAATATTCATAGCTGTTTGCCAGCCAATCAATTTTTTTGGTTTTTTTTGTTAACTTTCACTTCCACAGTTTACACTCACTGAGACACAGGCATGACTGAAAAACAAACAACTGGTCAGAAGTCATCTGATTTTCAAAATTTCAGAGTTTGGGAGTTTTGTGTTTTGTGGTTTTTTGCTTGTTCGAAGCTTTGTGTCTATAGATAGCCTCCTTTCCACGGAGTCTCTGTCCTTCCCCACTCAGCTCTCTGAAACCCAAGGATGAAGATGCTGCCAGGTCTTCAGGATCTACTCCCAACTGACAAAATTATCTTATCCAGGGCAACTTCTTGGTATTGTTGACTGAGCTTGCAAGGTCTTGTACTCAACCTGAAGATGTTGCTCCATTTGGATGTTACACAACGGCTTACAAACGTCACACGTTCTCAATCAGTTCTGAAGTTTCAGGGAAAATAAAGGGGCAGAACTCCACTGCTGCTGTTGGGAAAAGCAGAAACCTGGTAGAGTGGAGACATGAGTCTACTGAAAGATCATCATCAAAACTTCACTAAAACTTAGTTTTTAAACCCTTTGAATTTTTTCCAAGGAAGTTGTTCCATTTCAGCTCTGTCAACTTTCTAATACACTTCTGGAAGCAATCACATCCCGAAAGAGGGGAAGGAGAAAGAGAAAGAAAGGAGTGAGCTTCCTAAAGGGCAATGAGAGACATAAAGGCACAAGGGAACAGGCAAAAAGGCACAAACAAGTAGAGAAATATATAAAAAATCCGAGAGTGGTGGAGAGAGCCTTACCGCTGAAAGAGTGAAAAATGTGGATTAAACTTTGGGCAAGAGATGTGAGATTTGTCCCTGGAATTCAGGGAAAGTAGCAAGTGGCACACAGGGAGGCTGGGAGAGAAAAGACAGAGGAACACAGAAGCCCTTGCTATGCATGTTGAGTTGATCCTATAGAAGTAATAACATTTAGCCCTTCAGTGCGTATAATTCAGATTTTACCGCACAGTATTTTGAGAAAATGATACAGCATACTTTGAAAAAACTAGTTCGTTTCCATTTGGTATGCATTTTGGTGAATTATAGTACAAATTTAGGAGAAGAAATCTTTCCACTCCCCCCTGACAATGTTGGAGGCTGCTGGTGTTTAAAAGCACCGAACAAAATCAGTGTCAACCAACCACTCTGATTGCTAAAGGCTAGTGCATGATCCAAAGTCTGGACAGCACGAACACTGCCTGGACAGATTTCACTGTACTGTGATGATTCAAGACCTGCTCCATCAAGCTCTGCCATAGACTTGCTGAAAAGAAGGAGAAGGAACCCCAGCATGGCTGTGCTCCAGTGGTGGAGGTAGGGAGGAACCAGCAGCAAGGCACATCCCCACCTCCTCCCTTTGCCTGCACAAAGCAGAATGGTGGCAAGGATGGGAGCCACAGTGACAGCACATCACAGAGAAAGGAGGAATCACAGGATCCCAGGATGGCAGGAGTTGGAAGGGACCTCCGGAGCTCCCCCAGTGCCACCCCCCTGCCCAAGCAGGCTCACCCAGAGCAGGGGGCACAGGACAGCGGCCAGGCGGGGGTTGAAGATCTCCAGAGAAGGAGACTCCACAGCCCCCCTGGGCAGCCTGGGCCAGGGCTCTGTCACCCTCACAGTCAACAAGTTCTTCCTCACGTTCAACTGGAACCTCTTCTGCTTCAGTTTGTGCCCATGGCCCCTTGTCCTGGCGCTGGGCACCACTGAGAAAGTCTTCAAGGATGAAGCCTCCACAAAAAAGCCCAAAGCACCTGCATGGACTCCTGCTGTTCCAGCAAGACTAAATGTCTTTGAGTTGAGTAACACAAAGAAGGTAAGTGAGGGAGACGAGGAGACATCTCCCACCTGCACAGTTTATGGTTTATTTACCTACCCCTCATCCAAAAGGGATTAGTAGTGCATTGTGATGTTTCAAAACTTGTTCAGCGTCAACACCATGGAAGATTTAAGGTGGGATCACTGATGACAAAGAGGAGGGATGCTCTCAAGGCTGCAGAGCAGTGGAGGAACTTTTTTTGCAGACTCTGCCCCAGCGTGAGATCTGAAGGAGGGTGTGTGAAAGCTACATCGATCATCCACAATAGGCGACTGTGGGCAAGACTTTGGGCCTCAGCATGTTATTTGCATTCCGTGACCCACACCCAAGCCTCTTGCATGACTGCAGGCACGAAACGTCCATGGAAGTGCATTCATGGTGTGCAGTTGGTCTGCAGCTGCACTGAGGACCAAGGGCAGAATATGTATGAATAGGTCTGAAGAGTTTGTCACCTTTTTGTGTACTCGAATATTTTAAAATATATCCTTTGGAGTAAAGTTCTAGGTGAACACACGATATATTTTCTATGTGATCAGCTGAAACACAACATTTCTAAAAGGCTGGTAAAAAACAATAAAAAGAGAGAGAAAAACAGAAAGTACTTGCATTAGTGGGGTCTTAACTCCCTTACAAATCTGAATTACCTGAATTTCCACTGAAGTAAGGAGGATTTGAAGGTCCTTGCTGCCTCACCAGAAAGACAGAGAATTTTATGAGATTGGGGTCTTATTATTTATCTCATTAATAACAAGACTTATTAATCTAATAATAGATTGATCTTGCCCATTGAACCTGTTTTTTAAACACAAGCTGATTGCACAGATACGCCAAGAAGGGACATAAAGCCACCGCTACATAACACATAGAGTAAACATGAAAGAGGATGCACTAGTTCAACATGGAGCAGGTCAGAAATAAGGCAGTATTATCAAACTATGCAAGTCCTACAGAAAGGATCCCCCTGTTACCCGAAGTCTGAGCTATATGACGTTTTCTGAAAGATCCTCTTTTCTAACGGTCTTTCCAAAAAAAGCTGCTGGGAACAGCTGCCTTCCCCCCTTGTTTCTGTGCTGCACAAGCTGGCGATCACAGCCCATAGTCAGTTTGGAGAGCACAAAGTGATTGCTGTGTTTATGAAATCCTATTCCTGTTAGTCAAGGAAATGAGTTTGACTCACCGGCTTGTTTATGCCTTCTGCTTTATGCAAGCTACTGCCGACCTCGGGCTGCTGACCCACCAGCACTGCTCAAAACTTCTGCTCAGGGGGGATTTGCACAAGGCAAGTTTCTATTTCTGCAAAGCATTCCTGTTTCTTCAGTGGCAGTGTTTTTTACGGTCTTAAAGTATTATAGTGAAAGTGGGTGGCGGGCCTCACATGGTACAGATGTGTAACCACAGCAATGCAGCCCGGCACCCCTGTAATATTCCTAGCTCATTTACCCTGTGAGTGAGAGGATGATTTACTCTCTCCGAGCACTCCCTTCCCGTGCCGGTCCTTGCCAGCAAATATGCAACAGAATCACTGCCTTTGAATTCAAGTGTGACTCCACAGACTTCAAATTTAACCAATGCCTTAAAAAAAAAAAAAAAAAATTAGTGTTTCATATCCAGGTCTGCTAGGCTAGAAGGTGAACCCTCAAGGATTCTGAAGCAATTGCAATTATTGGTTTGAAAAGATCTGAGGCCTCGGCATTGAAATGATAATAAAGTTAGCTTACTAGAGAAAAGAGGAAAAAAATACTTTAATCACTTGCAGAAATCTCAGTTTGAATATTTTTTTTTTTTTTTCTGGGCTCTACTTTCCACTTGATATGCTCTGGAAAACTTTAATAAGGCTCATCCACCTCTCCTTTCCAGGGGTACATAACACGCAACTGGAGGCTCCACTCACATTCAGGCTATTGTTCTGCCTCCCTTTGTTTTAGCATACCTTAGCCTGGAAACTGAGGCTTGAAGTTAAAACCATCGTAAACCCTTACAAAATAAATTTCAGCGTGAATCAGAGGGTTTGTTTTTTTTTTTTTCAACTAACTGAAGGTAAGTCAGAGAAGAAGAGAAAACACCCTCTATCTTCTGTACATAGAGTTCACTGATGAAGATATGATAAGAAAATTGCACATATGAATGTGCAGCTATATAGCTTGTGTGCACATGCAAGCTTACACACCGTTTGAATTTGAGCCCATTTTCAAGTGCTTACTTCTGGGGATTTTAGCTTCTTAGGTAAGCATAATGTTACCACAGAGTATTGGATAGTGTCAAAAGAAGGGAACAACAACAAAAAACCCAGCAGCTGTCAGCTTTTTTTTCTTTTCAGAGATCTGAAATCTTGCTTTCCTTTTTAAAGAGTAAAAACATTCAACCTAATTCTATCCTTTCTTTCTTTGCAAAAGGGACGTTCTGTGGGTGCTGCCGAAAGGCATTTAAATACATTTTCCTCTCGCCCCCCGTACACCAGGTTTCTCTCGCTTGTACTTTTCCCCCTCCTCGTTATTTCTGTGGGGATAGCAAGACGGTGATGATCCTCGTACTCAATTGCACTAAAGCATCTGACTTGCTGTTTTCCTTCATGCTGGTATTGGCGCTCAGCTGGCCTTACAGTAAGCCAGCCCTGGGACTTAAACTGGCAAGAAAACAAGCACAAAAAATTAGTTTTCTGCCAGCATAGCTCACCCGTTGGCAGGAGAGGTGAGAACCACAACACCACGGCTAATATTCAGCAGGTCAGTTCAAGGGGCATCACCTGGTGATACCCTAAGCCCGGTTACGTTGCACTCAATTTGTTGTGTAACATCCATTTTCTGGGGCTTATGAGCTTTGAGCATGCTAGAAATGCTTCGAGCACAGCCTTGTTCCCGGTGGCTGCCAGCAGCAGTAGATTTAGAACGAATCCAGCCCGCTCATGGTTCATATTGAGGTACTGTGTCAACAGCCTGTGATCTGAGGAATGCTTTTTGGAGCACTACCAAGTTCCTGAAGGACAGTGCAAAAAACCAGGTCACAGTGTGCCGGGCTCTCCCATGTCCAGCTGCTGAATCAAAGGGAAAGAAAGAGTGCAGGAATTCGGTCTTTCTGCTCCTCCAAACCGACCGCACCCGCGGACGTTAGTGCAGCGTGGATATTCTGCAGCTGCAAAAAAGACGTCACAAGGTCTGCATGGTTCCAGCTTGGGATGACTTTTTCTCAATACCTCCCCTATTCGGAGTTTGGACAGGCTTTTAATATGATAAGAAACCCCAAGGATAAAATGAAACAAGCCAAGAGCTCCCTCACACTGCTTGTTTTCTCATTCCTGCCCAAGTCTATGGCAACTTAATGTCATTCAAACCCTAAGCCCCTTTTTTCTTCTTGTTTAGGCCTGCATAGCTTTCTACTTCCAGCTACTGCTTGCAGTCTTCTCTCTCCTAGTCACCATCAGATAGATGAGCAAGATGCTTTTATCAGCCTCCTTGCTGGTCTTTAGAATAGTCTTCGTTTCCCTCCTTCCCCTCCCCTTGAAACCAATCTTGTCTCAAGGCTACGTGACAAGTTCATCAGCATTTCTGCTGAGAAACTCTTGCCTCATCTCTTCAACATCTTTGGATCTTGGAAGTGGTACCCACCATATCTGTGATCTCAACAGGTGAAGTAGGACAATGAAGTGCACGAGGAATGCCTACAGCTGGAAAGACAACAGCAAGGAGAGACGAGTGGGGTCATCTAACCCTGGGAGGATGATCAGACCCTGAAGGGAGATTACATTCCTGGTTGGAGATAAGAGAAAAGCTGGGCCCAAAAAAAGCCCAACAGTTAAGAAGAAGGAGCTGGGAGTCACCAACTTTGAACATCAAAGAATGTTTGATTCGTTGCAGAGGCGGATTAACACTCATCTGCAGAGAAAGATCACTGAAGAAATGCATTTTTAATGAAATGTATCTACAATGTTTTTCAAAACCAGAGATTTTAAGACAAGAAATAAAGCGGTCAAATGGTCATTTCCAACGCACTTATTTTAAAATATTAAAACTGGCCTAATTTTTAAAAAGTTGGAGAGAAATTGAATACCCCAACTTTATATTTCTTTTTTTTTTCCCCATCAGTCTGAAACAACATTTTTTTCAGCTCAAAAAAGTTGTACAATGTGAATTCAAAGTGCAACATTTCTTGTAATTAGTTTATATTTCCTTAACTTAAAGGAACTTTCAGGCTCTGGAATGGGCTGCCCAGGGAGGTGGTCGAGTCCCCATCCCTGGGGGTATTTAAAAGAAGGATGGATGAGGTGCTTAGGGACAGGGTTTAGTGGTGGGATGGCAGGGTTAGGTTAAAGGTTGGACTTGATGATCTTAAAGGGCTTTTCCAACCAAAGAGATTCTATGATTCTATTCTATTCTATGAATGCCATTTCAGGTATTGATATCTGCCTTCCAGAAATCAGTTGCCTCTGTTTGGGCACCCAAAAATCAAGGAGTTTGAAACTACCTGTTATTTTTAGAAACCCTTTTCCCCAACAACAAAAAAAAACCCAAAACAAACCAAAAAACCCCCTGCCCCAGACTGTTTAGCTAAAAATGATGATGTAGGCTTGCGCCTCGCCCATTTTGCATCTATCCTTTCACAAGTCTGGCAGTACAGATTAACCACAGGCGTATCTGACACAGCGCAAACTCCGCGTGAGAAAGGCAATCAGATAGATTGAAACACATCCCCCTCGGTGACTCAAGCTATTAGGAGAATTAGAGACATGCTGAAGAGCGTAGCTCAGGACCTGTCCTCCCCCATGGAAGACTGGAAGCTCACCAGTTAAGCACCTTCTACCCAAGATTTTTCCGCAGTGCGTGGAGCTGAAGTTCACAAAGCGCCCCCCAGCAAAGCTGTATGTGGCTCAGCAGTTGCACTCTGTAGGTTTTTGCATAAACATTTTCACCTCCAACAGCATCAAACAAGTCCAAATTTGTGATGGTGCTCATTCAGCCAGGGGTAACCAGCTGCGGCTGGTGTTACAACGAGACGGGGAACGGTGAGACGCGAAAACACCATTGCGCACAAAAATTATGGCAAAGCCAGGAACTTCCCCAAATTAAGACAAAGGGGTATGGGTTACTTAGCTAATGTTGCTAACGAGCATATTTTAACTGTTCAGCCATAATCAGAAACCCTGTATATAATTGAGAGTCTTGTGTGAGGAGGGGGTGGGGGCAGAGATTGGGTGGATTGATGGTTTCTGCAATCCGTGCAGAGGAAAAGCCAGGGCTCCCGACAGGTCTTTCCTTTAGGTCAACGTGCCTCACTGCTGGCGCTGCACTTTACCTCTACGTTGCATGCTAAGTACTCGCTTTTAGCCTGAATTAAATTCTTCCAAAAATCCATTTAAAACCAAAGAGCGGATAAGCCCATCGGAGCAGCACCAGCGGTGGTACGAGTTTGTGTTGCATTAGGGGTGGGGATGGGGGATGTGTGTTAAGAGGTTTGTTTTGCTTTTTTGGAGGTTTTTTGGTTTTGTTTCTTTTTTCTTTTTTTTTTTTTTTCCTGTTTGCTTTTGACGCAGTGCTGGGAGCAGAGGAAACACATTGCTTGCGAATATCCTCCGCTGGAGCGGCTTCCCACGGCTGCCCGACCCGGGGGGGACAGCAGGGCGAGGGGCGGGGGGGGACAGCCCCACTGCCCTCCGCCTGCCCAGGGCTACTGGGAGCTACTGGGGGCTACCGGGGGCTACTGGGGGCAGTGGCTCCGTGCTGGCTCAGGGGACTCCCCGACCACAGTTTCCCGAGGAACCCCAGCAGCCCCAGACCCATTCACACATGGTCAGTGCACTGGGTTTATCATTTCATCATTTCATATTTTATTATTTCATTATGTCACTATTTTATTATCCCATTATTTAATTATTTATTTAATTATTCCATTGTTTTATTTTATTTTTTCATTATTGAATTGTTTTATTATTTTATATTTTTATTATTTTATATTTTTATTATTGTTGGTTTTGTTGTTTATTTTTTTATTGATTTTTATCACTACTGCTTTTTATTACTATTACTCCTATTGCTCCTATTACCTCTATTACCCCTATTTCCATTACTATTACTACTATTACTAATTTTGAAAAGTTATTAAAAGACCTGAAATAACCACTCATTTATGCCAGCCAAAAGGTAACAGGCAAGCCACCCCCCTGGCAGCAAGCGTCTCCATCAATCCATACCACATTTAAAAAAAAAAAAATAAAGAAAAAAAGTCTCTCCTGCCTACTTCTTTTCGCCCTCAGCTCCCTGCAAGCCCCAGAGTTATAAGGTTATCATTGCTATATATCGCAAAATTAGCGTCGGGGCAAAATCACCTTAGCAGTGACGCAAATGGAGGCGGCGCTTGGCATGGGCTGCTGGCACTGAGTGGCAAAATAAAACAACAAAGGACTTTTTTTCTTGATAACTGAGTTGCATTTATTCGCTTCAGATTGCTATCTAAGTAGATAATATTTCTGGTGTTCTCATTTCTGAAATACCCCTAGTGTTTCCCTGAACATGATAAAGGAACACTGGTCGTGCAAGCTACTTTTAGCCTTTTAAATAACTTGCGCAGAACATAACAAGATGTTTGATAGTAGCTCAGTTTCTTAATCTGGAAAGATACTGCCTTAAGACTGGCTGAAAATCCGCAAGTGTAGGTGCTAAATGCTTAGCTGCTATGGAAATGTTGATGCCTGAAGAATGCTGGCCTGAACTGCTGCGACAGATAAAGCTGTTCCTGGCTCTGCACTTCCACTTTAATGGTCCTAAAAGTTACTTGATTTCTCGTTCGGTGATTTCTCCGTCTGTGAAATTGCAGTGTTTTCCAACACGCATTGAGAAGTGCTGTACAAAACACCGGCTGCCAACATCTTCCTGGATGACTGGAAGGACGACTCATTCAAAGGTCATGTCAGTGTGTTATTAAAATATAATCACAGCACTGGTTCGCGTATGCGCAGCAGCATTCTTTTGGGGTCATTGTTTCAGTGCTGGAAGGGGAGTCGTTTGTTCTTACTCCACCTGCTTCGCCGGGAAGACGTGTGAGTTGAAGGACCCAGGAAGGAGGAGGAAGGGACAGAAGAGTTGAGCAAGCAAAGGAGGTGCAAGTGTTCTCCCAAGAACTTCCAAGGACTTTCAAAGAGGACCACAGCCAGCACTTGGTTTTCCACAGCCATCCCTCCACCAGCAGCAGATCATAGAATCACAGAATCGTTTAGGTTGGAAAAGACCTTTAGGGTCATCAAGCCCAACCATTACCCAAACCCTGCCATCCCCACCACTAAAACATGTCTCTAAGCACCTCATCTGCCTGGCTTTTAAATACCTCCAGGGGTGGGGACTCAACCACTTCCCTGGGCAGCCCCTTCCAGTGCTTGACAGCCCTTTTGGGGAAGAAATTTTTTCCTAATGTCCAACCTAACCCTGCCCTGGCACAACTTGAGGCCATTTCCCCTTGTCCCATTGCCTGTTTCTTGGGAGAAGAGACAGCACCCAAGATGAAGCCGCTGTTAGAAGGTGGAATACATCTTCAGTTCTCTCAGCTTCACAGGCCTCCGGATAGAAGAAGTGCAGATAGAGGCTCACCTGCTGGGGATGCATCTCTGTACACCGGGTCCTGTGTTTGCAGGAGGGAGGACACACCTACACGGCAAGGCAATGAGGGATATTGTTGGAGTGGGTCCAGAGGAGGGCTACTAAAATGATCCGAGGGGCTACTAAAATGCTGCGAGGGCTGGAGCCCCTCTGCTCTGGGGCCAGGCTGGGAGAGTTGGGGGTGTTCAGCCTGGAGAAGAGGAGGCTGCGGGCAGAGCTGAGTGCGGCCGCTCAGGGCTTCAAGGGGGCCCAGAGGAAAGGGGGGGACAAGCTTTTTAGTAGGGCCAGCTGGGACAGGACAAGGGGGGATGGCTTTAAACTGAAGCAGGGGAGGTTTAGACTGGATCTAAGGAAGAAATTCTTTCCAGTGAGGGTGGTGAAACCCTGGCAGGGGTTGCCCAGAGAGGGGGTGGAGGCCCCATCCCTGGGACCATTCCAGGCCAGGTTGGACGGGGCTGTGAGCAACCTGATGTGGTTCAAGGTGTCCCTGCTCCTGCAGGGGGGTTGGGCTGGGTGACCTCTAGGGGTCCCTTCCAGCCCAAAACATTCTATGGTTCTATGATTCTATATGCTCAACAGAGCTGCAGGTGTGAGGCATCCTCACAGAGTAGGGGCAGATGTGACAGGACAAGGGGTAATGGTTTTAAACTAAATCAGGGTAGGTTTAGACTAGATATAAGGAAAAAATTCTTTACAGTGAGGGTGGTAAAACACTGGAACAGGTTGCCCAGAGAGGTAGTGGAGGCCCCATCCCTGGAAACATTCCAGGCCAGGTTGGATGGGGCTCTGAGCAGCCTGATCTAGTTAGCAGTGTCCCTGCTGACTGCAGGGGGGGCTGGACTCGATGACCTCTAGTGGTCCCTTCCAACCCAAAACATTCTATGATTCTATGATTCTATGATTCTATGATCCTCCTCCTCAGCACAGGGCCACAGCTGAGCAACAGCTACTCAGATGAAGCTGAGGTCTGAGGTCCCTCGGTGAGGAAGAGACCATGACACCACTGGAAATGGCAGCCCCTGCCTCTGCCGTACGTGGTAAGAGAACTGTTGGACAGCTGGGAGGTTTGTAGGCTCAGGAGCAACAGGACTGCTGTGGTAAGGTGGCTTCCCCCAGCAGATACCTTGCACTGGCCTGGATGCTGCGAGCAGCACCCTAAATTTTCTTCCCGATCAAAACCCCATTCTCCTCTTCCCCAAACCACCCTAAAAAGTGCTGGTGAACCTGTTTAGGAGAAAACAAAGCATCAAATTTTCCTAACATACAGCCAATTCCTTGGGGGAAACACATACGTGCCTCCCAAATCTTTCAGCTAAGGAGCATTTAGCAACCCTTTTTCTGAGTTCAGAAACTGCATCCATCCCTAACACATAGCCCCACGCAAAAGAAACCTGGGCCCAGCAAAATCCCTTGTTGGAGCTCCTAAAAACCAGATAAGACTGG
Source organism: Butorides virescens (assembly GCA_017310255.1). Lineage (NCBI taxonomy): Eukaryota > Metazoa > Chordata > Aves > Pelecaniformes > Ardeidae > Butorides > Butorides virescens. Next base: position 46,428 of record JADKXX010009338.1, on the reverse strand, counting down.
TTATACAGTGTTTATTTTCTGGGACTCAGAGACTGAGTCACTCTCCCTTCCTGTGCTGCCTTTGTTTCAGATTAGGACATGTGAAACTCATTGCCAGAAGTCATCACTACTGGGAAACTACGTACTGGGAAACTACATATTTTATTGTTGTTTTTTGGACTCACGTGACCTTTGTTATAAAATAGCGACATAGAGGAAAAAAAGGGAAAAAAAAACAACAAAACAACAAACCAAACCACCAAAAAAAGCTACAGACGAGTCTTGGTAACTCATGGAAAAAGCAGGAGCGAGGCAGGAGTTGCACAAGGCTCCTGGTGTTGCCTCAGGGTGCTCCGAGGAGAAGTTGCCCTCTTTCTCCTCTTTACAGGGTGGTTGCGACAGCCCACGTACGATGCGTTGGCACAGGGGGAGGGCAGGAGGCAAGACTGTGCAGTGGAAACGAACCACCTTCTCTCCATGAAAAAGCAACAGAGGAAGGGATACAGCCACAGCTATGTTCTCTTTCATGAGCCCATCCTTCATAAAGCCCAGGGTGGCTTCACTCGGGAGCTGGGGCAGGACAAGGGAGTTTTCCCTCCCTAAAGCTGTGGCAGATTCAGCAGCCCTTCCCTCGCAAGGGAGGCTCCAAGTGCCTGCGCTGTGGAACCCGGGATGGTTTTGCTGAAGAGGGATGCTCATCTACTGTGAACTGCACTGAAGCCCCTAAAAGGGAAAAAAAAAAGAAAAAAAGAAAAAAGAAAGAAAGAACAAAGAAAAATGAAAAAAAGGAAAAAAGAAAAAAGGAAAAAAGAAAAAAGAAAAAGGAAAAAAGAACAAAGAAAAAAGAAAAAAGGAAAAAAGAAAAAAGGAAAAAAGAAAAGAAAAAATAAGAAAAAAAGAAAAAAGAAAAAAGGAAAAAAGAAAAAAGGAAAATAGAGAAAAGAAAAAAGAAAAAAGAAAAAAGAAAAAAGAAAAAAGAAAAAAGAAAAAAAGAACAAAAGAACAAAAAAAAAGGAAAAAATCAAATCATGCTAATACAGTTCTTGCATTTCAGTACTGAGTCAAAACCCCCAAATTTTGTGTTAAAGTCTGGCCTTTGTTATTGTTTTCCAGTAAAAGCAAATTTTAAATTAAAATAATTTTCTCTAAGGATCTGCATGTTTTCTTTTAAAATAGCAAACTGAGAATTTGCAACTTCTACAGAGTATTTTTGTATTTGCATTGTTTCATCTAAGAAACACACCAATTTACAAGGTGTCACAAATCTACACAATTCGCAATTTAATTTGTACTTTTAAAACGAGGTCTTCCACAAGACTCTCTTTTGAAAAAGTTCTTTAGCCAATGATAGTATTTTGGCACTACTGGTATAGCAAATGATCTTGCACGATGGTTGTCTCTTGACTTAGGTTTCTTCAAGACATCTTTCTCCATAGGACACAGTATTGCTCCTTTCCACTTTCTTGCCAAGATGTATAGGAGTGGAAAGCACTGAATTACAAAACCCGTGCTCTAAATCCCACATCTAAAAGTGTGCGGTCTGCTATGGCATTTCTGTCCATCCAGAGCTGTGCTTGCCAGGTCTGGCTGTTTCTTTTTCTGAAAATCACAGAATTTGGACAGACAGTCTGTACTTTTTTTTTCCAAATAGCAGGATACACTTCTCAGAAGGACATTAGTGAAGGAAAAGAAACAACAGGGATCAGGAAAAACATCTTACTATATCCAGGTTCATACATTCCCTTCTGCATCCTCATTTCAAAACTGATGAGTTTTTGAACCCAGTGTTACAACTGCACTTTTCTCCTCTGCCAAAAATAAATTTCCTAGACAAGCCTTGTAGTAACTGTGAGGTTATACCTCAGAGGAATGGTTTCCTTGCTGGTGTTGGTATCTCCTGCGCCTGAATTCACGCTTATTGTGTACATACAGACTAACTGGTGAGTCATATTTGCACACTTTACAGAGCACAAGGGGGAATCTCAAAACTCAGCACTAACTAAACTTACCACTATTAACACTGTCATTTCTGGATTTATGTCGAGCAGACCTGAAATGGCACTCCCTGACCTACCACATCAATACTGTAATCAAAGTTTTCAGGTGGAGTGAAAAGTCTGCTTTGGAGCAAAAGAAAGGATAAGCATCTGGTTTCCTGCTCTGTGGACTTAAAAGCATTTGAAAACCCTCTATCTTTTACATGAGAAATGACATTTGTGATGAATTCGTTGGGCAAGTTGTTTTGTTTTTTTTTTTCTATAAAACTATATTTTACGTCTTTTTAAGTGAAGACAGATTTCTACAGGCCAGCACCGAGACAGACTTGACTTTGTTTTGCAAGGGACAAGTTAGATATTTTATTTTGTATTTTTGGATTTTACTGTGAAGCTGGAGATGTATATGGTCTAAACTGCATATTATTAGTGGATCTTCTTGCTTGGAATGTCCTGAAAACTCCATTAAGAATGCATCTAATTAAAACTGCCTCTCAAATTATTGAAAAAAATGTTATTTCATCTTGAGTTATTAAATTGCTAACCTTATCTCTGTGGAATACTAAAGCCTTTGGACTTGACGATCTTAAAGGTCTTTTCCAACCTAAACGATTCCTTGGATACTGATTTAGTAAATTTTGGCCAAGTTATTTTGGGGGACAAAACAGGGGAGTACATTATCTAATTTTAATTATCACTTTTATTAATAACGCCAAGAAAATTGTAAGAAACATGAGCTTTGTCTTCCACACATTCCACAATCCCAAATACCATGCCAAAAGATTACCGTTTTGGATATAAGCTGCTAGGGGACGTGTTATGCCAGCCAATGTACTTTCCTTCATTTCAAGTGGGTTATTTAAACTCTCAAGGGACAAACTGACCATGCCACTTAGGTTGCTAAACCCTTTCAGGTTTCTGAAGCAACCTTTATGACTCAATGTTCTGTTCTGCTCGAGCATTTTATGTTTGTGAAAAAGAGAGAAGAGATCTTGGTGAGATTATGGATTAAAGTACGTGAAGTGACACTACAGACGTTAAATGCTATGCCGATGAGAGACCTGAACATGTGCACGGCATATCCACAGTTGTTACTGCACTTAGCAAAAAGCCTTAAAAATCTCACATTTTCTGGGCAGCCTTATATTGTTAGACGCCTGCTGGATTATGCTTCTTGGGCCGGCTGCAGAGAGGAACACTGAATTCTGGATTTAGGTGCCAAGCGCTTGGGACCTACCTGATGTCTCTTACGCATGCCTAGCATTCAGACTGGAAATCTGAAGGCCAGCAAGGTTAAAGCAGCACAGGAATGTTGGTCTTGGTAAGCACCCACCTGCCGTTTTGGACCTGGCCCTTTCTCAGAGGAGAAGGCATGCTGACATGGAGTGGTCCTCTCTAGATGCTCACGTATGCCCGGGTTAGCAGCACTGGGCGTGCTTGTAACACGCTACGCAGAAAATTAATAACACTAATGCATTTTCAGCTCTGTAAGTAAACATGATCCAGTGTTCCAGCTCTTTCAGAGTTACTCAACGAATCCTCAACCTACACACACGTTTACTGTAGTTCTTTGTTTTGACGGCCGCTAAATCCCCAAACCTGAGAGCGGCTCTTCATCTCTCCTGGCGCACGCCCGCCGCGGGGCCTCCTGCGGCTCTGTCCCTTGCACCAAGCTGGTCGCCAGCTGAGTTATACAACGGAAGGTGCATTAGCTGAAAGTGGGAAAAGCTTCAATTACCTAAATAGCCAATGGTCTAAAAATAGTTTCCCAGCGCCAGCTAATACAGCCACCGCCAGGATCCCGGCTCTGGCTTTCAAGGGAAGTGCTGAGTTCCACCGTGAGTTTATGAATCTGCAGAAAGGATCCATTTTAAGTCAGTAGAGTACCCAGAACAGCTGTTAGTTAATTCCTCTGCCTTACATAAGACAGTTACATGCATTAAAGTGTTACAGCCATCAGTGGATTGGGTGCTCAACAGCAGAAGCATCTTTGAAGCAGCACTGCAAAGTTACTTCAGACCTTCCCCCAAAGTTTGCTCCGTTTAACTTCTCAAATAAGAAAACCAACAGGTAGGTTAAAATATAACTAGAGGAAAGACAAGAATTCTTATCAGCGGGGCAGAATGCCAACGGAAAAAAAAGCAGCCCAGAGTAAATCTCATCAGTCCCGCGATGATGAAAATCTAACGCAGCAGCTGTTTGCCTGGGAACAGTCTCTCAACACGTTTTGATTTCACAGGGCTGAATTAATCTTTTCTAGAGAGCACACAAAAATCAGCAGCTCTCCTTGCAGATGGGGTGGACCGTTCTTCCCTTCTGGTAAAACTCACGGGCTGCTGTAGCACTGACGCGTTGCTTAGGACCGCGCTGTGGATGCAGTGGGATGGGAGAGGGAAAGGATGTCCACAGCCATGGGAACCTTCAAAGTGAAGACATGAAATTATGGCTGATTGTGTCCACTAATGAAAAGCAAACTTTAAGTTAGTAACAGAATGTTTGCTTGCAAAGTGCATAATTAACCTTTAGAAGTCAAAATGCCATTGGATCTAAGAGCTCAGATGGAGGCAAGAAGGATTATGTATTTATGTCCATAATGCAAAAATCTATAGGTACACTAAGGAAAGAAGGAGGGCCACCCTCGTGCTGCAGATTTGTGTGTATGAACTGTTTTGTGCCAATAAGAGTAAGTCAGCAGAAAACCTGATGTCATTAAATCAGTGGAAACCCCAGGCTGCAGCACTATGAACATGTCATTTTCATAAACAACTCCAGTATAATCACAATTTATTTGCATTTTAAGTCAAAAAATCTTCCACTCCTAAAACAAAGAGGTATCACAGAATAATGTTTTGAAAACGTTGTTATCAGTGCTTCTGTATGTTAAGGCTTACGTGTGAGGAAGCATACTAGAAAGCAAACAAAAGACACCACGTTTTCTTTGAACCACACCGATTTTGTACATACAATCTCAGCTCTTAAAGTGATTTTTTTTTTAGTACAATGGCTATACTGAGTCAAACTGGTGTGTAGAAATGGGGAAGGTAACTTCAGCAGACAGTTTCCACAGCTTTCTGGTTAAGAAACGCCAACACAAGTCAGGGAAGAATCTGTGCTGGTATTATTTCAGATTTTTAGTTGCAAACCTACAAAACTTTCTTCACAAATATTTTCTTCAGCATTACCTGGCAAAGAATGGCAGAGTAAAAACAGTAATCTTGATGTCACCAAATGATTTATTTTGGCAAGCTTAGGTGGGCTTCATTCTCCCCTCAGAATACAGTACAGCAATTTCAAGTGGGCACTGTAGGTGCTGCAGCTTTGTAGAAGAACGTTGAAACAAATTTAAGTTTTTTTCTGACAATCTCAGTTTTATTTTATGTATTATAATTACATGAAAAAAATATTACTATTGTAATATTAGCTTGTCATAACACAGTGCTTCTAAGTCCACAGCAATTTGTCAGCTGTCTGGATACCATGGCATTAAAAACTAAAAGACAAATACACAAAGATTTAAAAAAAGCTACAGAGCAAAGCGAATATTTCAAAATATTCCATATTCTGTGAAGATAAAAGTCTCTCTTACATTAATTTCTTACAGAAGGGAAGTTTTTATGTAACTGCATCTGACCGTCTAGCCAAGGCAGAAAGGCTGGAAATCAGAGTCATAAAATGCAGCTTTACTAGTGGTAATGGTTTTCTTGAATTCTTTGGATCTATTCTACTTTAGGTCAACCCATGCAAGTGGGGTTTAGCTTTTATTTTTTAAAAACACATGCACACAAAGGTTTTTCTGTACCTGGATTCTCTACTAGTCATTTATTTTATCTGCCAAGATTTTTGCATTAAATGCATTTCAGAAGATAGAATTTTTTTCTCAGCTGTGGCAATTAATTCTTTGGGAAAGCAAGTGCAGACCACTTCTCCTGCTAATAACAAGCACGAATGTCAGGTTTCTACGGCTTTTTGTAGCCAATGAGGATAACACTAAAGGGGAACAGCATCCTTGCAATGTCAGCTTTTACATATACATTGTTTGCATTCTCTATGGTTGTTTTTTCAGTAGTGTTTTCATTTTCATACATGCATACTCTCTCTAGATGAAGAAAAATATGATAAGCTGCATAGTAGTCTGTTACGGAAAGACTGAGAGAAATATATGCAGACATAAACACCAAAATGCTGTTCCTTTCCAGTGAAACTAGTGCACATTTATCCTTTCACCTGCAAACACTTAGAATTATTAAGGAGATTAATAAATTGCTTAAATTAATTACAGTTTAAACAAGTTTCCATTCCCATTGTTTGTACTCTGAAAGACAAAGAGATACAATTAGAAAACTGGTAAAAGTCTTGCCACCACCAAGATACTGAAATAAGTCATTGAATCATCTGTATATGGATGAGTGCTCTAAAGCAAACAATTCCATGACAAGTTAAGGGCTATTTGTTTCTCACTTACTGCTTAACCAAGGTGTGCTATTTCCAAAAGGGGCAACAGTTACACAAAAAGGCTGCCCTTGCCAGTCTGCCAATGCTTAATTCAAGAGTTGTGTGTGCTTTGACATCATCTTGAGTGCCATCACGTGGCACGTACGGGACAACCAGGCGATCAGGCCCAGCCAGTGTGGGTTCATGACAGGCAGGTCCTGCCTGACCAACCTGATCTCCTTCTGTGACCAGGTGACCCGCCTAGTGGATGAGGGAAAGGCTGTGGATGTTCTCTACATGGACTTCAGCAAGGCTTTTGACACTGTCTCCCACAGCATTCTCCTGGAGAGACTGTTTGCTCATGGGGGTCGGTCTCATTTCCCGGGTGACGGGTGATGGGCTGAGGGGAAAGGGCCTCAAGTTGTGCCAGGGCAGGGTTAGGTTGGACATTGGGAAAAATTTCTTCAACAGAAGAGTTGTCAAGCACTGGAAGGGGCTGCCCAGGGAAGTGGTTGAGTCCCCATCCCTGGAGGTATTTAAAAGCCAGGCAGACGAGGTGCTGAGGGCCAGGGCTTAGTGGTGGGATGGCAGGGTTAGGGTAATGGTTTGGCTTGATGATCTTAAGGGGCTTTTCCAACCTAAAAGATTCTACGAACCTATGATCAAGATCCCAATATTTCATTCTGCTGTGCACATTAATCCAACATGTCCAGTTGAGTTCTGACTACCGACTATACACCTCTGCTTTTACAGGTTTTCCCAGTTTTGAGTTAAACCATGCCAGGGTGTCTCCTAGCTGCCCCAGTCCTGATCTACATCCCTGCATTGAGGCTTGAAAGCAGATTTGAGCCTTTGTTTAAATTTTCCTGACTACCAGTTAATGTCACAGACTAGAAGACATGAGGAAACCTGATGAGGGCATCTTCCATCCTTCCGACTGAAGCAGGATCAATCACACGTGTCATTCCCAAACAACATTTGCCTAACCTGTTCTTCACAAGTACAACATGCCACCAGTGCTCCACACCTTTCCTGCACAGTACTTCCTTATTCCTAAGGAAAAACCTTAACTAGTAATCAAAGCTCCCTTTTTTTCAAGTTAAACTCATTGCTTTCTGAGGTATTTCTCATCTCTATGGGAGAACAGACCGTCTTTGGCTTTTGCAGTATTTTTTGTGTTAGGAGGCTTACTTTGTCTTGGTTAGGTAAACATGTAAACAATTTTTATCTTTCCTCTGGAGATCTTTTATTCTAGATCTTTGACCAGGTTGCTAGTTATTTGATTATCTCAAAATTATTTTTCCTCCACGCACGGTATACAAAACACAGCACTGCCATGGAAACTTTGCAGCACTGAATGATTGAAGAAGAGAGGTTGTTTCACTTTATTCTCACAGACTATCTTCTAATTTCACTCCCAGGAGACTGTTTGCTTTCTCACCCTAACAGTACTGTTGACTTATGCAACCTGTGGACCACAGTCATTCGTGGGTCCCTTTTTACAAAAATGTTGGTAACTTGTTTGCTCTTCCTTGTGCTTGAAAAGATGACGGCTCCTACTGAAATGCAATGCCCCACGCCTGTCCTTGTTGACTCATATTCGCCAACTTGTCAGGACCAATTTTAGTGCTAAGCCTGTCTACACATTCTCATTCTCTTCCAGCTTAACATTAGCTCTAAATTGAATGACTGTGCTCTTATTTCATCATCCAATCATTAATACAAAGTATTGATGAGTACCACACACAGGCCACATGCACTGACCTCAAGCCGCTGAATTCTAAGAATCGTTTTCCACCTAGTACTGCACCGAGCCTTCAGCACATGCAGCTAACCACGCTGCCTTGCCAAAAAAGTGCCAGGTGAAACAATACAGCAATTTAGTACTAAAAGCAGAATGTGTAACGTCTGCTGTTTCTGTCCGTTAAGAAAGCCTTCCTTATTTCCAAAGGCAGAAATCAAATTGGTTAGACGTGATTTGTTCTTGACAAATCTGCGTTGGCTGTTTCTCAGCTCCTGGTTTTCTTCTGGATACTTACAAACTCTACTGTATTTGTCCACTGTTTCTGCATAAATTTCTGGTAAGCTGAGAGGCAGTTTGCCAACTATCCCTTTTCTCCCTCTTTAAACATTAAATAAGGCAGACGGGAGGTTCCTCCTTTTTTTCAGCCTTCCATCATTTTACCCATCCCCCATAGGTTTTCGAAAGTAGCTGCAAATACCACCGAGATATCACAGAATCACAAAATGGCAGGGGTTGGAAGGGACCTTGGGAGATCATCTATTCCAACCCTCCTGCTAAGGCAGGTTCACTTAGAGGATGTTACACAGGACAGTGTCCAGGCAGGGGTTGAATATCTCCAGAGAAGGAGAATCCACAGCCCCCCTGGGCAGCCTGGGCCAAGGCTCGGGCACCCTCAAAGTCAAGAAGTTCTTCCTCACGTCCAACTGGAACCTCTTCTGCTTCAGGTTGTGCCCATGGCCCCTTGTCCTGGCACTGGGCACCACTGGGAAGAGTCTGGCTCAGTCCTCATGACACCCACCCTTGAGATATTTGTATGTGTTGATGAGGTCCCCTCTCAGCCTTCTCTTCTCCAGGTTGAACAAGCCCAACTCCCTCAGCCTTTCCTCGCAGGGGAGATGCTCCAGTCCCTTTATCATCCTAGTTGCTCTCAAGGTCTTCCCCATGGAGTTCACAAACCACACTGCCACGACTTTCAGTTGCACTTGGAGCACACTGAAGATGGTCAGTTTTCTCATCTCGGGATGTCATGTCCTGACAACACCTCATGTCCTCCAACACGAGGCTGCTGGCGAGCGCATTGCCCACTACAGTGGCCCACCCTGGAGCTTGCTGACTTGCACAGTCCGTGTCTGTGTGAAACCACCCACTCATCAACGGTACCTGCACAGTCAAAGCCCACCGCCGCAGCCACAAAGCCAATCTCACTTGCATTCTTCACGCCCTGGCTAGGCAGAACTATCCGTCTTTCTTTTGGCCACTTGTGGCCATATAATTCATGTAAATGGATAAATACCATAAGAATATCACATCCCTTCCACAATCTGGTCTCTTTAGAAGCATGGGGGTTAGGGTGTGGTGGGGGAGATAATGAGACAACTCCTCAGACTTTTCCAAGAAACAAGATTTATTAGGCAATTTTGCAAGTTTTTTTGCTGTTTGGAGGCCATGCTGTGTTGCTCATGGGAAGGAATAGGAATCAAATAAAAGTAGGGTGACCAATTCCTACAGGAGACAAGTCTGTGGTAACTGCTACTGTGTGGTAACATTTAAGGCCAGAGATAATAGCTGCTCCCATCCTCTGCCCAGTATCACCCCATTCAAAAATTCCTCCTTAAACAATGGCTGCAAGGAGTTAATCAAGGATTCAACGGGAAAACACTGGGGTTTCTTTTCACGTGGGAATATGCCAGCTCTCACCTTCACTTGCAGAGCTGGGAAGACAATTTAATCCCAAATTAATTTCGCTGGAACCAGTAGAACTGAACATAAAATCTTTTGCATGCAGGAGGACTTTATTCCTCCGAAGCTTTCAAATACAACCAAATGAAATAAATCCCCAACTCTCCAAGTCATTTTTTCCTCTGCTCAGTCTGTCTCCGCTATAATGACTATTTTCCAGCTGTGTTCTCACATCGGTTCTGCCTACCCAGACTTTCCACATCGATGAGGAGCCCGATTTCCACAAGACTGAGAGAAATGGTTTGGCTGAGAAGGAAACCAGCTCTCCGTATAATAACAGTGCATATAACTAATCAGGAATTCGGTGTTCTCAAATGATGCTGAATGGGCAAACCTGATCCAACTGTAGTAAACTTAAGCCAGCTGCTAGCAGGAGTAACTGTCTTAAGAGGGAGAGGAGATAAAAGAGGAAGGAGGCACCCGCCTCAGACCATGGCAACCAAACAAGGGTCCTCTTGAAGGAGAGAGACAAGGGCATCTCCAAACTGATTGGGCAGATCACACAAAGCTTGGTAGAATTCAACAAGGAAAAGCTGGCAGGAGAACAGAAACTCAGCCACACTCAGAACTTACTTCACTCTTAAACAGAATGACTATTATATAGCCTTTAAAAAAAAAGCAAGAGAACAAAAATCACCACCTTTCAGGGACAGCTTATCATTTCATCATGATTCTTGATTTTATTTAAGTTTGAAGGGCTGTTGCGCAAACACCTATTTACAGCATGTCAGCAAAATTACTTGGAGTAATTCAACTATGCAAGCTGTTTGGCAAATAATTGGCACATCCTACTGCTGGAGATGGGCAATTAACTCGGTTTTGTATTTCAGATGTAGTACAAAGGCATTGGCCAATATCTTTATATGCTAGTTGTGTTGAGTCATTGGATAATGGAAAAGAAAAAACTCCAAACCCCAACCCCAAAACAATATAAAAACTATCATGCAGATCTTTTTTTTTTTTTTTTTCCAAAAATGCTCAGCTGCATCTCAATGTACTGTCTCCTTTTGGTACACTAAATGGAATACGTTAAAATATCTTTTCTCTGAATTCCCTGGAGGAAATTTAAGAATTAGGAGAAAAACAGTTTCATTTGGCCCTGGTCTTTGTTCAGCACTAGACAAACGCCATCATCTGCTTTTGAGCGGAGGGGTTTGATGGAGAAGAAATGCCATAATTAGCTCTCCTTGCCCTCACACCTCTAAGGGAGGGACAGTGCTCTGCTCGGAGATGTGCATCAGGGCTCCTTCAGCTCTCGCAGCCAAGCATATTGCAGGCTTGCTCTCGACCTCACAGCTTCAGGAGAGCCTTTCCAGGATTCCAGGTGTTCCTTTTCAAATCCAAATGAAGGCAGAACACTCTGGCAGAAAATTGGACGCTTTGATTTTGTTCGCCACGGAAGTTCATCGTATCTTCCTCAGTTACAACGAGGGCTTTTGATAAAGCAAGCTACCAAAAAGTGGTTAGCTTCGCATTATTCCACAGGGATGGCTGCCAAGTTAACTCTTCCAAAAACAAATTCCTGGCTGTGAACGGCAGGAACAGGGCTCGCGATTTGTAAACAAGCTGAGGAAGAGGCCGCTCAGTCGAGGAGGTGACGTCAGCCACGCCAAGCGAGCGGCGGGGTTTGGACCCGGCTCTTTGCCCTTGACGTTTCGTTGATAAGTGGTCCCCTCTCCACCAGCCTGCTGTCAGCTCTGGGTGTGGAGAGGAGGCACCACTTCACCCAGAAATCACCGGCACGTTAGTTTCTCCCCGAGGAGGTTTCTCCCCAGAGGCAGAGCATCAATGCAGAGAGCAGCTGGTGCCAAACAAACTCCAGATGTCTGAAGGACTTCTCATGCCTATCATTTATGGGCAGTGTCCAGTAACACCCTCGTGCCGCCATCCCGATAAAGGGCAGCGAACAGCTCTTGCCTGAGGCGTGGGCTCAGGCACAGCAAACTCCAAGGGCATTAGTCACCTTTCTTGATAAAATTCCGCAAGATCAGACACTGTTCTTTTTCCTGATCCCTCACCTTCAAACTAGACACGTCTGGCCTCTCAGTGAAACATACATCTCCTATCTGAGCTATTCTTTGTCCAGCAGTAGACCCAATAAGAAAAGAGCACAAAGCAGGACATAGCTGCGCCTGGAAAAGCACCTATTTTAGCCTGTTCAACCCTTTGGTGTCTCAAGGGTGGTACTAGCCTGGTCCTAGCTAGTGCAAGAATTGGTGCTCTATAAAATGGTAACAAGCAACAAAAACCTAATTAAGAAGAGCTGTGGTACACTGTTACAGGGAGCAGAACTTATCAGGGTTCTGATGAATTAGTGCTTAAACAAAAGTTGTTTCATCTTAAGTCACCCTCAGTCATTGTTTTGTTTGTGCAGAGCCTAGGGACAGGACTATCTAGAATTATGTTTTCCAGCCAGTGCTTACTGTCCCCCATGTGCTTCTACACAAACCGTTTGTGGCTGTAGAACAGTAACCCCAACCCCGCAAAATTCTGAACAAATTCCCTGAAAAAAAAAAGAAAAAAAAAAAACAACCCAGAAAAAGGCTTTTCTGCAGTTCAAAATGCAGTGGCCTTTGAGCCCCGCTTGCATAAGGTACATGCTGACACTAGTTTCCCAAATGCTGGCAGCATAACCACAGTGCAGAAAGGCGAAAGCCGCTGTTTTGACTCACAGTTTGGGAAGCAGCAGGGAGAAAGAGAAAGAAAGCTCATGTACTGAAGCAGCAGGGAGATGCTCAGGCTTTTCTTCTGTATTTCTTAAATAGGCAGTTTAAGAAGGTATTAGCTCAGCATGAACCTTCGGTGCTGTATAGGCCTGCCAAAAGTGGTGAAACCTTGAAAAGGAGGGGTAGGACCTACTTTTGGTGAAGTCCACATGTATTTAACTTTATGGCTTTTCAGGACCTGAATGATGACTGATCTTATACAAACACAAGAAATATCAAAGTACCTTTGTAACGAGACATTTGTTTTAACTAAGGAGCCTAACGCTGCACTGTGGTTTCTTGGTTAACTAAGCTGAATCGCCCATCCCACTAATTGACAATCACGTCAGTTTTTCCACTCTAAGTGACTAATGGAAATTTGAATACCACCCATGCTTGTTTGCCTGAAGTTTGCTTCGTGTTGCATGACTGCAAAGCATTTGTAGATTTAGTCTTTAATGTATTGATTTTTCTTGTTAAGCTTTGTTATTCAAAATCAGCAAAGGCTAGCTCGAAAACAGCAGTGTCCTGATCCTCTCCAAGGTTGGCTTTTCTTTTCAAGTAAAGGTTCCAGGAATTTGGTTGCATCTTGATCATCTCCTGAGAAAAGCTGGGGAGTTTTACAGCCTGAAAATAAGATATAGACACTTACATACATTTGGATAATTCAAGCACTGTATAAAATAATTTTCTGTATCTTCTGTGAGGAACATAGGGAAAAAGAATATCTTACTTGGAAAAAGATTCTTTCCCATGGTACATCAAAAACAGAGTGGGAAAAAACAGATTCTGCTCCCACTTACATTTAGCAGCAGTGGTCCCCATTCCGTAGTGGAACTTGTGTGACTAAATTTTCAGGCATCAGAGCAGACTGGTACACCTTTATATCCCAGCTCCTTCAGCTCTTTGTGAGTTTCATCTTAAGGTTTGATGGGGTTGACTGCCTCTGGGCAAGTAGTAAAGTTGGCAGCAGAAATTCCAGAATATCCTCTACTAAATAACTTTTAAAAAAAATTATCAAAGCCGAAGAGGTTTAGAAGATATATGGAAAAGGTTTGAACGTAAACTTATCATAAACTGGTGGTAAACATGTCATTCGCCATATATTCAGATTCCTAATCTAAATGCTGCATAAAGTCTAAGATTAACAAGGCATTCAAATTTAGATTCCTGAGTTTTGGTAAAGGAAAAAAAAAAATCTCCTTCCTTAAACTTTCTGGATCATCTTTGGCATTTCTAAAGTATTGAATCTGCATGATATGGAGAGCGAATTAGGGATAGAAGAGATTATGGACCACAATCGAAAATAGCAGAAGGCTTTGCATGGGGAGCGGCACCATGTGGTAAGCTTGCTATTTCACTTCCATCAAAATAATTTGGGCAGCCAGATTAAAGAAAAGAGCTAAAATTGCCTTCGATATCAAATGGGTGACGTCTCCTCCTGATGAAGTTTTCCGGAGCTTTATTCATTAACCATTTGGGAGAGCACACTCTAACTCTGCAGATGCTGAGCAGGCTGCCACTGACCTTCACCCTGGAGATGAAGCAAAGGGTTAATAACCTTCCTGGCTCCACCAGGCTGGGGACACGATAGGCAGTGACTGTCCCATGCTCAGCAAATGCTGGAGGAGAGAGGGCTATTCGAGCAGGCATTTTGAAAAAGAAATAGATTCATGTCATAAGCTCCAAATAAAATGCACTGGCCGAGATGGGGGGTTGGCAGACGTGTACAAGAATGTTTTATTGTTCATGATAATTTCATACTGTAGATTAAGAAGAGAGTTACCATCTATTTAAACTATTTAAATAAAGGCTAAACAGGTTTGGTCAGTGCATATTTTCTATGGGCCATTCTAGATTAATCCATTCTTTTCTTCCCCCGTCTCCTCCCCTAGCCTCAAAAAACAACAGAAAAAAAACCCCACACTGACAGTTTTAGCAGTTTGGAAAAAGTAGGCATTTTCCAAGCTCCTGGGGACAGATTTTACTCTCCAAGCTGGGAAAAATGCAACACAACTTCACTGTTATTTCAGCAGAACAACATTAATAACTGAGAATAAAATTTACCTCCTGCTGTTTTGTGTTTCTGAAAGAAAATTGTTGCCTTTTAGTCTTGTTTATTCTTAAAAAGTTAAAAAGGAGTTGAGGCTTGTTTAAAAAAGGGGCCACAGAAGAGCGAATTTTGAAGCTGGATTTTCATATGCCATTTCTCTTAAAGCGTGGTATTCAATAGCAAAATGTAGCCCAAAATCAAAGCATAAATGTATTTGTCAGGGTCCTAGTCTGACATAAGATCTGATATCAATTAACTAACCCTAAGCCCCTACAGCAGTCTATGATTTGGTGGCACAGTCCTCTTCAGGGTGAAGAATAATAGGATATATCCATCTAAAAGTCCATGTACTGATTTACAACCCATACTCATGACTAAACCCCGTAAGCCTTGATCTGTGCCAATCTCTATCATGGTAGTGTCTGGGACGGAAGGTTTCTCTGAACACAAAAAGCCCCAGAAGATGGGGCTTGCGAACAAACATTCTGCCTGCTCAACTCCCTCCTGCCTAGAAGCCAGCATGGCAGTATATATTTAAATATAGAAACATGTTTTGAAGTTGTGTGAAGGCTTTATATAGGTTATGTATATCTGTCCTGGTTTTGGCTGGGACAGAGTTAATTTTCTCCCTAGTAGCTGGTATGGTGCCGTGTTTTGGATTTAGTACTGGAAGAATGTTGATAACTCACTGATGGTTCAGTTGTTGCTGGGTAGTGCTTGGACTGGCCAAGGGTTTCTCAGCTCTCAGCTCCACCAGGGGCACAAGGAGCTGGGAGGGGGCACAGCCAGGACAGCCGACCCCAACTGGCCCAAGGGCTATTCCAGACCATCCGACGTCATGCTAAGTATATAAACTGGGGGAAGAAGAAGGAAGGGGGGGACGTTGGGAGCGATGGCGTTTGTCTGCCCAAGTCACCAATATGCATGATGGAGCTGTCCTGGGGGTGGCTGAGCACCCGCCTGCCCGTGGGAAGTGGTGAATGAATTCCTTGCTTTGCTTTGCTTGCGTGCGTGGCTTTTGCTTTCCCTATTAAACTGTCCTTATCTCAACCCACGAGCTTTCTCACTTTTACTCCTCTGATTCTCTCCCCCGTCCCATTTTGGGGGGAGTGAGTGAGTGGCTGGGTGGTGCTGAGTTGCCAGCCAGGGTTAAACCATGACAATAGAAACCAGTTAGGTGTAGGCAATTGATGCAAGGAAACAAGAGAGCAATTGTGCTGTTGCAGGCTCATCGGGAAGTGACAAGGTAATGACTATTTCAACAAATTCACACTCTTCGGTGAGCCTCACAAAGCTCTGAAACCCAGTCGTTTTTCCCAGGCTTTAAGAAGAGCAACAACAAAAAAAGTGATAGGTGTACATTTTCTAAGGAATCTCCCCATCTCTCCACCTCCTTACTCAAGGAAAGTGTTAACTCTGCATACAAAATCATACCCTCAGTCTCAAAAACCTGCCTATGCAAACCACCAGCTTCTCTATCTCCTAGGAGGTGCAACTCAAAATGCAATCAGATAACACCGCGCCAGTCAACCTACTTCTGCATTTTTCACAGGCTTTGCCTCAAAGGGCGCCGCTTTGCTGCTGTTTCTTCTTTGATTCCCACCCTGCCAACAGCCAGGCATGGCACCACGCTCCCAGACACAGCTTTTTTTGCAAAATTTCATGTCAGTGTGAAGCTTAAGCCCAATTGCTGTTCTGATTCACCTAATCCTGCACGGACCGAACCGCTGCAAAGGTGAGTGGCTGGCAGGACTCTGATCCTGTCAGGAACTATCCCGACAGCTTTCCTGTGAAACCGGGATGCTTCAGAGGGCGAAGTCTCCGCAGCCTCTCCGCAGGGGGATCAGGCTGTTGATGTGCTCCCTGTGGTTGAAGCCTGGCCGCAGGAGGCAGGAAGAGGCTGTCTCAGTGGATCATGGAATTCCTGGAATACAGATTTCTAGGGAAAAAAATAAAACAAAAAAAATAAAAAAAAAATGACCATATCTTCGCATCTGAGTACACGCTTCAGTCAAACGATTTCAGCTGCTTCTCTAAGGCTGGGACTGACAAATGCGAAGGCTCAGATCCTTCCTTCAGCAGGACGGCAAATGTAGAGTCTGACTGCCAGAAAACCAAACTGCTCCATCAGCAGTCCACCCCTGGAGTCCAAGAAAGAGGAAAGGGTCTGCAGGAGGAGTTCACGTTCAGCCATGATGAGCTCTCGCCAAGCAGAGGCCAAACTTTTTCAGGTTCATCCTTCCCTGCTGAAAGAGAGAAAAAGCAACAATAAAAATGTAAGGGCTCATGCTGCAGCTGAGGGCACTGCCACCAGCTTTTAACAGGACCTTGGAACAGAGCTAGTGGCTTGGCAAGGAATATTAGCATGCTTAAGGCACTCTTGCATGACATTACGACTGCATTACCACAGAGCAGACACCTCCAGATGCCAAGAGATATCCACGCAGCACTGAATGCTGCTGAGAGTCTACAGATCACTGAGCACCCTGGAAAACCCTTCCAGATTGCACTGAAATGTAGTAATTTGGCTGTGTCAGTGTTGCTGACGGAGATGTTCTCTCATGCAGCATCCCTCGCAGATTTATGCCAAGGTGACGTGCACTGCTATTGCACAAGTATGTGGGGGACACATAACATATTTCACATGGAACGGTTTGGAAGGCATCACGGCTAAGAGTGTGGCATCAGACAGACCTTCAAGATTGCTTTAAAACAATAGAAAGCATTAATCCCCAAAGCTAGTAAGAGTTTAAAATAAGATGCGAGAGTGTAGTCACGGAGCGCTGGCCTCCTCAGCCCTTGAGTCAAAAAAGAGCACGGGGTTTTGAAAGAAATAAAATTACAGCTGAATTACAAACTGCTTCACCTGCAAGCTCGTTGGACATGGGGTGTTTAACGTCACAACACACTGTGTCTGCTCCTGACACGTGCCTCACGCAGTCACTCTCTACATGGTGCCCACGTTGACACCCACCAGAAACAACACAGAGGGGTCAGGATTTGGGTGGGCAGGTATACGTGCACAAGGGTGTAAATTTTCTGTCTAGCAAAGACTGGGCTGGAAGGGAGAAAGGCCGAGAGAGCTACATAATGAAATCCAGTACTGCTTCGACCAGTGCAGGGCCATATGGACAAGCCCAAAATATCTGGCCAAGCACTTCCAAAGCAAACTTCTTGCTCTAGTTTTGTTCAACTTCTCAGGCTGCCGATGGGCTCTGAGTTTACCCAGTTCTTTTCAATGGAGGGCTAACCTGTTATAAATTGGTTTTGGCACCTAAGCCATTTCCTCAGCATACTGTTGCCTCATAGGTCTTCTTTTATTTTCTTTTCAGATACTCTATAATACATTTCCCAAACTCTTTTTCCACCCTTCCCCATCAACTCCGTTACAACTTTTGCTCACATAGCCTAAGGAGAGGAAAGTTGTCTGCTCTTCTTGCTCCTCCATAGTACACTAAACAGTTACAGCCCTTCAGCAGTACAAATACTGAATGCCCTGGGACACTGGATCCCAAAAAACTTCACAACTTACGAAGTATCTGCTTATGTTATAAAGTGAAATGGCTTCTGACAAGTTCAGCTTGTCTCTGGTAAGTAACAAATTTACAAAGCTAAGCCAGACTCTGATGTGAAAAAATAAAACTTTGTCTTCATTCACAACATACTCAGTAAGAACCTATTAAATGTAGAGGTTTAGTTGTTAGGTAGTAAAATTTTTGTTCCGGAATAAGCAGTTTTCCTGGTATATGACAAGGATGGTTGAAGTGCTCCCTAGCCTAACAGCCGATGTGGGCAGAGGTCCACTTGGCTGGAAGTTGTTCATTAACTGACCTTTCTATCTAGATAAGCATGCGTTATTCATATGTGCTCATCAACTGCAAACATATTTTAACCTAAGGATTGCTCATCAACACTTCATTTTGACTTCCATACTAGCACATTATTTGGTTTTTTGCAAGTAATGAACCTTTCAGTTTGAGAAAACAGTAATCCTGTTGTAGCCTGAGTACAGATGAAGAACAAATGTGCTCAGTGCACATCCTAGCGGAATGCAGGTCCCTTTCAGCCATTTAAAGACCAATGAATCAAGTTTGCTATCATTTGGCCAGCTGTAGAATGAAGTTTATCTGTAATTGTAGACTAACCAGCTTCAAGTAAGACTTCTCTCCTATTTAAGTCATTGGCAAAACAGTTCTGCTGGCTCAGATTAGGCCCTGAAGTCTTGCATATTTCTTTACTCAGTCAGCTGTAAATTCAACGTGCTGCACTCCTACCATAGTAAGTGATGTCCTACTTCCTCGGAATTTACTACTACATATACACACACCAAACGTGCATCTGCAGTTAACCTTGCAAATTCACTGTTCAATGTAACTATGAGTTGTAAATCACATCTTCCAAAAAAAAAAAAAAAAAGGAGATACACTCACTCATGAGCAGCTTATATAACTTGCTTATTAATGGCCTTATGCTTGACTGAGTAATTATTTCCTATTGGGCAGTGAGCTAACTTCCTGCAATAATCAAAACAATTCTTGGAAGATTTCTTAATAACTATTATTCTTTAAAAAAAAAAAAAGAAAGCTCAAAAAACCTGCACGCTGAGATTTCAGCTAGGCTACAAATGTTATTCCTGCTGCCTGAGTTATTCTTTTAAAGCTAATACAATATTCTTATTTGAAAACACACACACAAAACATATAGCATACGATGAATGAGTGGAGCAGTATGTGCCCAACAGATTTGCCAAAGCTGGGAAACAATGTCATTTTTTACATATATATATGTGTGTGTGTGTGCGTGTATATACATATACATATATATATACACACACACCCCAGATTAAATATAAAATCATTCACTATTAAAAATTTTATTAATTAAAAATGCAGTTATTCTAAAGCTAAATATATGTGCGTACATGTATGCTATTACAACTGGAGTCACAAGTGTTCCTACGCAGGTATCAGGCTCCAAGGAGAATTTTCTTGTGGTTAAATCCCACCATAAGCACCACACCACAGCTGACCGTCCAACACGAAGAACAGAACCATTGTATACTCATTCAGTATCCATTGATAAGCTTATGTGTAAACACAAAGTGTGGGACAGTGCAGAGAGAAAATCCAAGCAAAGAATCCTCAAATGAGCAATTTTAGGCAGCTGAAATTTTCTCAGTAGAAGTGAAAGAAAGAATCAAACAAATCAAAGACAAGCAAAGGCAGAATCCTTCTGCAACTCTTCTTTTAGATCAAGCCCACCACATGGCTAAACATAAACAATTTTCTGCATGATACTCATAGTAGGAGGTTAAATTGTAAGAAGCAACATTTAACATTAGCTGAATTTTCCACTTGCTTAGAACTTCTTTTTTAATTTGTGTGGTAAGCCTGGCTGGGTTCTCCAGATATCATCCTCCAGTATAGAAATCTGAGCTGTCTCAAGGTCCCAAACAACAGCCACATTTCCATTCCTACCTCTGGGAAAATTAAATTTTATTCCTCACATGCCACCTTCAATAGTGGGGAGATGTTCTTTCCCACCAGGTGCAACTGATGAAGTCACCAAAAATATAAAGCAATTGGTAATTTTTTTCTAAACAAAATATAAGTAAGCCATGTACCTGAAGAAAACAAAGAGTTTCTTCACCTAAAGTGGGGCCTTTTTTTTTTTTAATCCTGGATTTTTGCTATCTAGCCGGATGCTGGAAAAATGAGGAAAATATATCCCTTTAGAAGGAAAATGAAAAATTATGATTCAGTGTAGTCTCTGCCCAACAAGGACAAAAGCTGGCTACATATGCTTTTTTAAGCTTCATTTTCTCCGTGAATATTGTGCTCCAGACTCACATTTTGCTGCTTTCTAGCTCACAAAGACACTTCTTCAGGCCATACATCTCCAACATCCGCCTTCTTACATAAATACATTGACATGTCCTATTTACTGCAAATTCCCAAAACAGAATGCTGCTAAATTCCAAATACAACCAAAAAAAGAAAAATATGCACTGGGATGGAGCTGCACATGGTATTTTCAGCCCCTCGGAGATAACCTTCTTGCTATCTCCAGAGTCAGGGAGAGAACCCCTTCTTGCTTTGAAACTTTAAATTTTGATGAAAACATTTAAAATCATCTGCTAATGTAGATAAGCGTGGGTTAGCATCAAAGTTTTTTGGTATACACACACACACACAGATGCACATTTTGATTTTTATTAAGCTCCTTTAACATCCAGGACTCCCAGCTTCTCTGAGGGGTCAGGATCAGAGCCAGCGTGAAGTTCCAAAGCATCCTGTGGCCGTACTGATGGGCCATTTCACCCTTGCAGCTCTTGCTGACCAGCACGGACATTAAACGAGGTGTTTCCACAGACATCCATGGGCGAGGACACAACTAAATGAGGAGTTTTCCCAAGGGGGACTCACCTCTTTGCTCAGGCACACCTGGGGTGCAGGGAGGCAGCTGGGCTTGTGCCGGGTCAAGATGAAGACCAATGCCCTTTTTTCCCATGGAGGACTAGGAAAGTCTCCCGTTGAACACCCACACTTTGGAGGTGTTTCTCTAACAGGTAGTTTGCACAAGCCCCGTTTTTGAAACTCCGTAGGTAAACTCTACTTTTCCTCTCTCCTGCGTGCGTGTGCTTTGAGAGCTTTATGGTATGGAGCGAGTTTGTTCAGGCTCCTGACCCTGATGGCCTCCTGCAGTCTAAAATGCAATAATGAACCTGTAAGTGCAATGGTCCCTCTATTTTCATTGTGTCAGCTGATGGCTTTTCTAGTCCCAGTGGGAAAACCAGATGGAAACCAAGCTCATAGGCACCTTCTCCGACACCAGAGTCAGGTAAGGTCTAACTAAGGATTTATGGATAGGTGTTGTTTCTAGAGCTGGGGAATTTTGGTAAGATTAGCAAGAGCTGACTGAGCCATTTGGGTGGCTAATATGAAATTGAAAGTTCCTCTCCCCCCACCCCAAGTGTTTTTCTAAAAGGGACTGAATACATTAGAGAAGGAAGTTATCAGCAGAGATGTAGAACACATCCTGCTGCTACTAATGGGAAAATGAACAGTGACTCAATAAATAATACTGTAAGATATAAGCTTGTTTTGACCCAGTGAGCTATCAGGAAAAAGCAAAGAACATAAATATTCACTACACTCTATAAATATTAATAAAATAGTTTTTAAGGAGTAACAATCCAGCCAACCACTTTCCCCTCAGACTGTTCCTTCCTAGAAGATCAGAGTTTTTTCTTACTTTAGTGAGGATTTAATCTTTAGTTTTAGTATATAAATGCTGCATATCATGTTGATAATTAAAACAGCAAGGAAGCATTCAAACAATGCTCTGAAACAAAGTTTTCCAGAAGTACTGTTATTTTTCCCTGTGGCTTGCATTTGCCTTTTTTTTTTTTTTTTTCCCCCTTGAAATGTCTAAACAGTATAAACATTCCTGGAAAGTATTTATATATTTTTTTTTATGCACTTCCTCCTTTTAAGTGCTTCACTTTTGATATGGAGTTTCCCAGGGCTGGCATGCCAGTCTTCCTGCGGCACCAGCCACGCTGTTTACACAAACGCGGTCCAGACGCATCTCAGTCACGGCACCAGCTTTTCTGCTGCAGCTGATAAATGCTGCTGATGCTTTTTCACAGGCACCCAAGGCTTAGAATGCTCTGTTCATTCCTCCTGTGGCCTTGCTCAGTAATACAGTCTTCCTCAAGGGTGACTTCTCAAAGGTGGGAGACACTTCTGGTTGCCAGCCCTGGTTAATCCGATTCATTACCATTCGAGGTTTAGCTTCCATGCTAACGCATTGAGCATCCTTAGGTGATCATCCCTTTGTAGTGAACACTGCCATCCCTCAAATGCTGGGGTCAGGGTTGGGTCCCCCCGCTCCCCGAAGGATCTGGGGGGGCTGGAGCGTGTCCAGAGAAGGGCAGCGGAGCTGGGGAGGGGTCTGGAGCCCCAGGCTGCTGGGGAGCGGCTGGGGGAGCTGGGGGGGTTCAGCCTGGAGCAGAGGAGGCTGAGGGGAGCCCTCATCGCTCCCTACAACTGCCTGAGAGGAGGGGGGAGCCGGGGGGGTCGGGCTCTGCTCCCAGGGCAGGGGCGATGGGACGAGGGGCAACGGCCTCAAGTTGTGCCAGGGCAGGGTGAGGTTGGACACTGGGAACAATTTCTTTACTGAAAGAGTGGTCAAGCACTGGAACGGGCTGCCCAGAGAGGTGGTTGAGTCCCAGTCCCAGAAGGTATTTAAAAGGGGTGTGGACATGGTGCTTAGGGACATGGGTTAGTGATGGACTTCGCAGCGCTAGGTTAACAATTGGACTTGATGATCTTAAGTGGTTTTTCCAGCCTAAATGATTCTATGATTCTATGATTCAGAAGTCCTACTCATTTTTTGGCATGACACATGCCAAGCTCCTGAGCTATCCCAAGGAGCACTTTAGGGCACCTACAACGAAATGGCACTTAAGCCCTTCCAGGAGTGGGGGAGGAAGCCCAAACGGTTCAGCTGGTGTCTCAAGGATCACATAAAAATTCCTTCTAAATCCCAGTCTTTTCTAAATCCTTTCTAACCCAACCAGGACTGTTATTCTGGAGAATGCGCCCTGCCCTGTTGTAAATACCCACCGTGCAGATGCAGCTTTAGGAGTCCAGACCTGGTGATTTCCCACCACTGACCGTTAATAAAATGAGGGTAAAGCAGTTGAAGAAGGACTGCCAGAAAGTAGCTCTCATGTAGAGCAAAGAAGAGGGGGAAAAAGCTCTGACTTGTGTCTGCAGTGGCTGCAGAAATATGAGTTTGAGAATATTGATGAAAATATCAGTAATTAGTGGTTAAAAATAAAGGTCTTCTGGTGAGCCATAATTTATGACACATCTAGCTTTGGTGGAATGGTTGCAACTGATTAATTACTTTCTATCATGTGTTAACCAGTTTATGTTCAAACATTAACAGAAACAGTTGAAAAGAACATTGCCTTTTACAGCCCTGATGGCAGCAGCGGCATTATCAGACTGCTCCACTCAGTATATTTTACTCAAATCAAGTTCATTTGAATACTTTTGAGATGATGAATTATTTGCTAGTTAATAGGCCTAACCAGTCCCTTGGATTATAGTTTACAAATTATTTTAAATTACTTAACCAGTCTCTGGCTTCCTGCTGTTTGTTTTCCACGCTGTGGTAGAAAAGAGGTCAAGGTACACAGTACAATTATGATTTATTGATTTAAACTGTGGAAGGGTAACAGTCTTCTTGGCAAGACTTTACTTTTCTAGTGGCTTAAAAAAGGCTATTAGGCAATGACTAATATTATTATAGCTCTAATTTAACATGATTAAATGGTTGTATTTTATTTGGCAGTGGCTGGTACAGTTTGAGAAACGAGGAATCACTTAATTACTAGAGTGATGGGTGTCTTGGAAAGCCTAATTGAAGCAGTAACAAGTTTCATTACTTTCATTTCAGTGTGGACTTAGCAGATGCTGGGTAGTTGTTTTCAATTTGAAAATTCATCACGTGGCATTATTAATATTTTAGCTGGGGGAAAAATAGAAAAAGAGGTTCAAATCACTTTGATTCACCTCTGTCAAATGAACATGGATTTAAACGCTTTGTCATACATCTCCTAGCATTCATGACACGCCGATATTCATGGTATGCTCTACACAAATCTATACCAAGCTTTACTGAGATTGCAAAGAAGTGGTAATAGGCATCCACATTCCTGGAAAGACGGCTATGTCCCATTTCAACAGCTTTTTGTTGCTTTTAGTGGCTTTCCTTGGGCGCAGCGAGTTGGTCGTCTTCATCTTTAGCAGGCATCTGCTCTCAATAAAATCATCGAGGAGCATTTGAGCAGAGAGGAGGAGGAGAGCAGAGCAGTGCCCCACTGAAATCCTGGAGCAGTCATGCTGTCGTGCAACGGGTTAGCATGAGGGACTGCCAAGGCGTCTTGCTCCCCTTCATCATCATCACACCCCTGTGGCACCGTGAACCTTCCCTGCACACTGGATGCTGGTTCAAAGTGAAAAATCTGCAGCCAAATGGAAACTGCAACCAAGTGTCACATGGCGTGCCTGTATACGCAGTTAATTCTGACTAAATCCCATTAGATACGTATGGAAGGCGCAAGCCAAGTTCTTTTGGGTTGTTTGTTTTGCAAATTAATGATTGAATATTCAGGCTGCTTTCCATGGGAAAAAGCATTCACTTTCAGTCAAATGGATGTGCACAGATAACCTCTCCCTTCCTATTCAATCACAAAGTCCAAACAAATATTATTACATTACCTCCAAGCAAAACTGTAACCTTGATCTTTAGATGTTAAAGACCCTGTATTTGCACAGCACGAAATGCAACAGCGTTCAGTGCTTACTTCAGTGAGGATGTAGTTATGTATGACAGAAAAACAACAAAAAAAAAGAGACACAACCACAAATGAAAAAAAAAAAAAAAAGGAACTCGGCATGTTATCTGTAACATTTCCTTTCCTCTTTAATTGAGAAGCGTGTTTGTTTTTAATCAAGGTCAGGCATTCCGGAGTACAATAGTCATATGTAAAGATAGAGCACTGTCTTACTGAATGGTGAAAATTATTGTCCTATCAAGAGTGAGAGACTTTTAATCAGGCATTAACAATATGTCTATCTTTGGTGTATCGTTCTAGCTTCTTGACACATAGAAAAACCTTCAGGTTTGTATCGCTTACCAAACCAGCATCGCAGCAAGCTGCTGTTTTGTGTTATTAATAATTTTCACCGTTTTTGTACAAACTGACAAAACGGGTACTCAAACTCGTGCCTGAGTAGGGCAAAAGCTTAAGTTTTTTGGAACTCTAAGAAAGAAATGACATCTCTGGAAGAAGCCGAAGTCTGAATTTGCTGAGCTAGAGGGCTCAAACCAGTTTTGTCCTTCCTACAGCAGGCAAGGAGCAGGCTTTAACTCACCATCCACCACCACAGCAACGCAAGTGCTGCCCATCTTTGACCTGCACCGTGCACTTGGCAGTCGCCTAGCGCGTATCGTAGAGCCTACGTGCCTTCCTGAGAGCCCTTCAGCTCAGCGCACAGCAGGCGAGCACGGAAAAGAAAGTGCTGTCACAGGGGACACAGCCCTAGCAGGGCTGCCCCGTAGAAAACCAAAGGAAGGGAGAAAAGAGAAGCAGGAAACTGTGGTCACAGACAGACTTTCTGCCCCCCAAGCCTGACAGCCTGAAACACGAGCAGAAGCGTGGCTCTTCCCAGCCCTTGCAGCGTCCCTGGAAACCAGTTAAAGATCAATGCAGGAAGAAAAACAAGCCTGAAACAACCTCCCCAAATCAAATAGAGCTATTTTTACGGTCAGAAAAATTGGCCAAACAGTCAGGGACGAGCCTTGCATCACAAGACTTTAAACCACCACTACTGAATATGTAATCTGGTTGAGCAAAGATACGGTAGCTTCACACCCACGCACTCTCCAGGTCCTGCTTACGAGGACACCAGATCAGATTTTGCTGGTCATGGGCTGTGGGCTGGGCTGCCAAGAGGTCCACGTTGTGCAATTCAGTGAGGGCCCCTGGTAGCCTTGGTACCGGCTAAAGCTGAGACCTGGCAAGATCCCAGGACACAACCAAGCTAACCTGTTCTCTCTTCCTTGCCTGTTGGGCCTCAAGAGCCCAGATCTGCAGCTTTCCATGTCCTCTCCCTCTCTCACCTTGTGCCAAATCAGTTTCCAAAGCTCTTTCCTAACATGCTAGTCATATGCAAGCCCTGGGGGTTCAAGAGAATGAACCACTTCTCTTCCAGAACATAGCTGGAACTTGCCAGATCTGTGAGAGGACGCAAACTGAAGTCATAAAGAGGGGTTTGATCTTCTCCAAGATCTCCGCCCTCAAGACACCCAAAGCATGGGCACTAGAATGTTTTATCTCTGTCACACCTAGACCTGCAATCTGGATGCCAGCAATAGTCCTCTGGGAGAAGATCATCCCTACAGCATGATCCTAGAGATAAGATAAACACCCCTCGAGGACTGGGAAGGGCAGATGATCCAAGTCTGGGCATCGCCCTAGGCTGTGACTGTGGCTGCAAGGGAGGGGGAAAGCGAGACTCTGGGCAAAGGAGGTGACAGAAGCAAAATATATTTTGTCTCTGCTGTATGCAAATACTTCCCGGAGGGGCACTCCTGCTGTGGGCATGTCTAGTGCATGTGGGGAGTGGATGGTGAACTTCACGTCTATAAAGTCTTAGCCAGAAATAAGAGCAATGGCTGCAGATGCACTCCAGTTTCTGTAGTGGAAAGCCAAGGGCAGGCGAGCCTTAAGTGCACGGGTGCTGGGACGTTGCAAGGGATGGCGGGTGGGGAGGGAAGAGCATGAAGCTCTTGCCTTAAGGCTGAAGGGCTGTGAGAGAGCATCTACGTTGGCAGTGTGGGTGGCACCTCTGCCCATCGGCTCCCTCTGAGCTGAGGCATCCTCTGCTCCCCTCCGCCGGAGGCTCAGCTGCAGGGTGTCACGTTTGAGGTCAAGTGTATGCTGAGAGATGGGATGGCAGGGGGATGGCTGAGCACAGGCTCACCTATCAGTATAAACGGTCAGACACCATCAGGTAAAGCCTTTCTAAAGCTGACTTAGAATTACAGAATCAGAATTGTTTAGGTTGGAAAAACTCTTAAGCTCCCCCAGCCCAACCGCCCCCCTACCCCTGCCATCCCACCCCCAAACCCTGGCCCTCAGCACTGCCCCTGCCTGGCTGTTAAATCCCCCCAGGGGTGGGGACTCGACCCCTGCCCTGGGCAGCCCCTTCCAGCCCCTGACAGCCCTTTGGGGAAGGAATTGTTCCCCAGGCCCAACCTCACCCTGCCCTGGCACAACTTGAGGCCGTTGCCCCTCGTCCCATCGCCCCTTCCCTGGGAGCAGAGCCCGACCCCCCCGGCTCCCCCCTCCTCTCAGGCAGTTGTAGGCAGCGATGAGGGCTCCCCTCAGCCTCCTCTGCTCCAGGCTGAACCCCCCCAGCTCCCCCAGCCGCTCCCCAGCAGCCTGGGGCTCCAGACCCCTCCCCAGCTCCGCTGCCCTTCTCTGGACACGCTCCAGCCCCCCCCAGGGCCTTCGGGGAGGGAGGGGCCCAACCCTGACCCCAGCAGTCGAGGGGGGCCCCCCCAGTGCCCAGCACAGGGGCACGGTCCCTGCCCTGCTCCTGCTGGCCACACCACTCCTGATACAAGCCAGGATGCTGCTGGCCCTCTTGGCCACCTGGGCACCCTGCTGGCTCCTATTCAGCCATCATCTTGTCAGTCACGGCATGCTGCTGTCTTCACTGGGATTGCATGCACCCCAGTTTCACGCTGAATTGACTAACGCTGTATTCCAGGTTTCTGTGGGAGATCTGGAGACTTGGTTTCTCCACCTGAAAATCAAAAAAAACATTTATGTTCACCATACAAGTCAGTTAAGACCAGATTGTCATGCCTGTAAATGCAAACTACAGATTCTAGCCAGTGAAATCTGATGTTAAGAAACATTGTCTGAGACCCACTGGATCAGGACCTGACCTTGAGAAGCAGTAGAGCAGTCACTGTACACCATACCCTGCCAGAACACATGAAAACAGTCACCCCAGGCAAAATCCTGCAGTTGCTAATAATCAAGCTAAGACAATGACACCCACTGTCACTGATTTGTTTTCCATTTTGTCAGTTTTGGCCTAGAATGGGTCTTACCAGGAAGACGCTCTTCTTCACACTTAAGGGGATTAAACATTCCCCATCCTTTCCTGCTTTCTGTATTCTTTCTATAGACATGGGCATGTGCAAACATCTCACTTTCAAACGTCCTCTCCCAAATCCAAGGAGTATTATTTGTTTAAGGTCTTATTTATTTATTTAAGATTAATTCATAAAATACTGAGCTGTTCACAATACAGAAGCTGTCTCTCCAGTACAAGGAACTAAGCATGACTTCATTCCCCCCTCCCCCCAGGAAAACTAGAAAGAATGGGCGTTATTTTGAGCAAAACATGTATTGCCACTACTAATATAAAACTCATATAAGACAAAAAAAAGGGGCTTTAATTAGTTTCAACATAACAATTTTCCTTCTAGACTAGATATCAGATTAAAAAGAGTAACAAGCAGTTCAATTAGTCAGAACTAGTGAATTCTGAACACTCGTGGTCTACAAGCACTACCTTCGTGTTCTGTGAGAAAGACGTTAGCTTACTTCGTACAATATGTAAAACACTGCCTCTTGTTGGCTAGTACTTCTGAAAAAAAAAAAAAGAATAATTCTGACAGTATTCTGAGAGTATTTGAATACAACCAGAGAAGACATGAATAGAAACACACACTCTGTTTCTTTGCTAATTCTCACAGTTTCAGAAAGCTATGACATTTTTTAATCATGTTAGCCTCAGTTTTATGAGGAGCAGAAAAACCTCAACTTCTGTTTCCTTTGCAATAAAAGATTGTTTTCATGAACATTCAAGGCTCCTTTGCTGGGTTAGGAAAGAAAGATGATATTGTTTTTCCATTTACTTTCTCCTCTAGAGCATGCTGCTTTCAAAAACAAGATCTGTGTCCCTGGGGTCGGATGGCATAACTGTGTATACTGGCTCCGAGGATTTAGCTGTCCATCTCCTGAGGCTACGCGGGATTCTTTTCCATGCTCGGAGGATTATCTTTAATATTAATCTCCCAATGTTAGTAATGAGCCATTCCATTTGCAAGTCAGAAGGCTTGCTAGTAACTGCCTGGCATTTGCCCCGCTGGTTCTTGCTCTGAACGACTTTTAAGGTGGGCAGACTGTTTCCCAGCTGGTCAAACAGCGATGGACCACACCGCTGCCTAAGTCAGCCTCTAAGGACCAGGATTACAGGTCTTCTAATGTGCAACAGAGGTCTTCTGCCAGCACTGAGTATAAGGAGTTGTGGTCCTTGGAGGAGAATCACAGTGCTTGCCTTGGGTGCTCTGAATAGGCACGCAATGCTTGCCAGAAGGCAGAAAGTCCCAGTTCAAATGGCCAGACCAGCTTTGTTATGACCAGACAATAGCAGGATACAGGGTTCACACGGGTGGAGACACGTGAACCAGTGAACTATGTGTCTTGCCATACGAATAGCCAAAGTAGGCATACGCTCAGCTCTGAGGATGGTCTCAAGTGGTTTTTGCTGGAGTTAGGATGTGACTCCCTAGGACCTTATCCAGCAGAAGGTGCAAAACGTGGGAATTGCAGAACTACAAAGAATTAGGAAGGAAACCAGTTCCTTCTTGCAAGACAGAAAAGCAGAAGATTCATATTTGGCATTATGTCCTTAAAAAGGCCTAGCTGAGGAAGAGGAAGCACAAGCCCTATTGCTATTGAGGCAAGTGCTGTTAGAAAGAATAAGTGAATAAAGAGTCTCTTTGGGAAGAATCGTGGGCCCCCAGTAGCGACCAAAGTGCTGGACAAGCAGGAGACCAGGGAGCAGGGTCACCCCTTCAGCAGAAGAAAGTCGGTCGGTGGGGTATTTTTTGGGATTTCTGCTGCAAACAGTATCTGTGGCACGGAGAACAGACACAAACAGGGCTCATGGACATGGTTTAGTGGTGGGATGGCAGTGCTAGGTTAACGGTTGGACTCGATGATCTTAAAGGTCTTTTCCAACCAAGGTGATTCTGTGATTCTATGATTTTTTGGGGCTGAAGCACCAGAAGAGAAGCCCCGTTTGAGTCACTAGTGTGGATACTGCCTGTGTGCCGCAGCAGAGGCGTCCGTCGGGGCTGGCCGTGTTGTTGTCCTGCAGGAAGGACCCCATGCACGCCCTTGGTGAGGAGCAACTTGCTATCTCCCTGCATCAGCACTCAACAAGGGTTTCGAGCGAGGTCACTGTTTGTTTTCCCGTTCTTTTCCTCTCTGCCCTGCCCTAATCTCCAGGACAAGTTGTTCTCCCAAAGCAAAAAGAAATACGGTTCTGCGTGCACGTGGAGCAGAAATCTGTCTGGTCCTTGCCAGATGGGAAAATCTTTGTATTTGTTTCTCCCCATCGTGGGGAGGAGACAGACCCGAGGCAGAAGCATGGGCGTGGGTCCTGCACAGAGGGGCTGCCGGTGCTGCATCACGTGCTTGAGCACCGCGGGGGGCTGAGGCCAAAGGGAGATTTCAGGCATCCCCTTTACTTGCACCCCTGTTGGCAGCTGTATATCCCATGCCTGGATGCGTGACTCTTTCCAGTTAGGAAACTGGGAAATCACACGCTTAACTTCGGTTCAGGAATTGCAAAGCAGGAGCCAAGAAGTTTCCAGGGAAACCTGTTTCATAACCTGGACTGCAGTGTTTTAGCTTCCAGATTGAAACTGAATTCATTTTTATGATATTAAGTCCTTATATCCCGTAATTATTTTCTGTCCGTGTGTACATGGTGACACATACGTGTGTTTCACACATGCTTTGAGCCTTCAGAAGATAGGCCAGCTTGCTCTGCGTGAAGAGTAGAGCCACACTGAAGCTGGCAGCTTTTGGAAGTTAGAGCATCTTTGGATAAAACCACTGTGTGCTCAGATCAGCGGTACTACAGCACAGGGCTGACCACACCATCTTCAATGCCTGCTGAGTTGGGGAAAATCCTAACAGCTCCAGTAAAAACCCTTCCCTCCACTTTGGACACCAGCCATTGTTATGAGATGTTCCTGGAGCCATCTCCAAGCTCTACATTTTGAAGACCAGGTTGGATGGGGCTCTGAGCAACCTGATCTAGTTAGCAGTGTCCCTGCTCACTGCAGTGGGGTTGGACTAGATGACCTCTAAAAGTCCCTTCCAACCCAAAACATTCTATGATTCTATGATTTTAGCTGGGGAGTGGTGTCAGGTTTATTAAACCTATGCTCTCAAGCTCTGTGCTCGCAGTTCCCAGAATACATTGATCTTTTCTGGATATCCAGGGAAGTCCTTCAGGCAGTCTGTAGCTCAAGTCATTGGCAAAATAATCCTGCGAGTGAAAACACCACCTCCAGGGAGAGCAAAGTGTTCACCTTCCTGAGGATGCTGAGCAGGATGGCTGGACCAAAGAGGCGCGACGTTAGTCTTTGGGTTAGAAAGCAAAAAGTCTTGGAATGCAGTAACAACAACAACAACAGAAAGGTATTTATGATTTTCTTCAAATCTTGTGTACTTGTGAAAACGCTGTCTCTACCATGAACACAGCTTTGATTTGGTTACAACCCAACCAACCAGCCAAAACCATTCTTAGTATTTTTGGGTTACCTTTTAGGCCCGTTTAGACAACTGTCTTCTCAGTTTCAGCACATTGTTAGTCCCAGGTATTTAGTTCAATAAAGCTTGAGAATTAAGTTGCAATTATTTCCGTGTATTTATTGCATACAGGAGTATTACACTGTAATTATTTCAATGCATTTGTTGCATAGAAGAGGATTTTGAACCATGAAATGAAAAATGGAAATGATTTTTGGTTTGTTTTGGGTTTTTTTTCTGTGAAAATTAACAGAATAACATTGAATTGAGCAGATGAGCCCAAACTTGCATGTGCTATTTTCACTACATGTTACTGCAAGTAGAAGCAACACAGGAGCAAATTCTGCTGCCAGCACACTGGGCACACATTCTGATTTCTTACTGATTTACACCAGTGCTGGTGGAGCAGAATCTACACTAGTACCTGGAGGTCCACAGTACAGGCTGAGGTATAGTGAAATGCATCTGAAGGCAGGATATGCCTGAACTTAAGCAATTTTCTAGTCAAACCTCTGCATGATCAGTCAATTTAGCATAATTTTATGGTGAGCACATAGGCACTTTCTTGCTGTAAAGCTCTCAATACAATTTAATCCTTTGCAGATCAAAGCTCTCACTGTGCAGTTCTCAGCAGGATGATGACTTTGGATGTAGGATATTGGAGCACGAAGCATTTGCATGGTAGAGACAGAACATGGATATATTGGGGCTCTCGACTAGGTTATAAAGACAAAAAAATCTGAATATTTCTGTTCAAGTCCCTAACATGAATTGACTTATTTTGGCTATGTACCAAGAAAAGTGATATCAGAGTCTTCCACAGTGGCTTTCTCTAAAACATCACCTAGAAGATGTCTGTTAGACTTAGCATTTTTCATCACTTATGCGCTTGAATGTGAAAGATATTCAGACATCTTTTAAAAAAGTGAATTTACTTATGCTGGCATATGAGTAGTGATAAACTCTTGAAACACCTCCGTTCATTCATCTGATCCACATATGTATTTAAGTAGCTTTAGGTGAAGCTTGTCTGGAAAAGGCGTCTCCTTCACACAGCAAACTATGAAACGTTAACATCCATGTTAAGCACAGCCCCTTCTACCCCTCAGAACACAGAGGATGGCCTCTTGTGGAGAAATTATGGCTCCTTTTATAGGGAAAAAAGCAAAGGCAGCAAGCATCCTGGTGTTCTTCACTATATAGGAAGGAAGCAAAGGGTCGAATGAGTTAGCCACCTCAGCATGGCAGACCCTGTGGCAATGCTTGGCTTGCAAGCTACCTCGCTGTGGATTCGTTCATCTCATAGAAACAAAGAAATGTTTATCAAGTGTTAAATAAGGCCTGAGATCAGGGAACAGCAGGAGGCATTCAGTCTGGTACGGTAAGTCAAGCCAACCCTAAAGGTACTCCTCCCGTCCAGGTGTGGCTGCTGGGCACATCTGGGTCAGAGCATGCTTCTGCCCGGCTCCCTCCGACATCTCCGCCTGCTTGAGGAACAGCAGAAAGGAGCAGGGAGAGACCTATGCCATTAAAACAAGGGATTTCCTACAGACAGAATATTTTCTTTAAAAAAAAAAAAAAAAAAAAGTTTCTAGAACAATAGCAATATTCATCTCATGATCTTAAACTGTCTGAGCACCACCTAGAGATTTAAAACTCAGCAAATGCTGGCAGCGGACATCATCCTACTGATCTGCTCTGAAAATGCTGATGCATTTACAGTAAATCCCTAACCAGGCCAGTTGTGCAACGAGTTGAAGTGACACAAAGTATTAACATTTACGGTGGTGAGTCAAAATCAAACAAACATCCTTCTTTTATAAGCTTTCTCGCAGCATGTAGTAGCATGTACTTTGGGTAATGAAACATCTGCTACAGCCCTGGCTCTCTTGCAACTGAGCAAGTGTTGCAATCATTCTGCAGGGCCAGGCTTCACGTTTGGGCTTTAGTGGGCAGATGAGAAGCCTCAGCAATGGACAATGCTCATCTCCGCTGATTCAGGAAGGATGAAATAAAATTTAAAAAAACCAAACAAATTCTTCAAGAACCAGGTTTCCTGCGTAGAAAATAAAAAAGTACTGCACTGCAAAACTAATTTCGTGTAAATAAGTGCAAAACTGCACTGAAAAATTAATTTCGACTCCAGACTGAGACTTATTTTGATGATGCTTCACAGTTCATTCATGCGCCCAGAAAGCCCCTTTTCAGCGGGTGTAGGTAAGGGCAGAAAAGTGAATGATAAAATGTGCTTAGGAGCTTCATGCTCGCATAAAAGCTGCCCTCCACCCTTCAGATGCCCTGCATCCAATTTTAAAGGCAAGCTCCTTCTGCAGAGGGGCACGGGTCTCCCCGACTGCCCTGCGCTGCTGGATATCGCCTGTGGTGAGGCAAGGCTCATTTCCCCAACTCACCCCTCCAGTAAGCTTTGCCACTGACCACAAAGACTTGGCCCTGTTTGCTCCGTAGCATGACCAGCGTAAACAGGGTCAACAAAATTCCCGGGAGTCAGAAATTTAAGACTCGATGCAGCAGGATGTGTACGAAATAAATACAGGCATATTCTCATTTCCCATCCGTTCAAATGCGTACTTAAAAAGCGCTTGTTTAAGGGCTTTGCTGACTAGAAATAGTTTCCTGTGTCTGTGAATGCTTTTGCATTAGACCTTAAAGATTATGTCTGCTTTGGATATGAGTGATGACTGTAAGCTGTGCAGTCCTACCAGCTATTAGAGAGCTGGGACACAGAAGTGTGGTTTGTCTGGGGTTCAGGTTTTTTTTTTTTTTTTTTTCAGCTCAACAAGTAATTAGGTACAGTAAAATTTGCATATCACTATAGCAAAATTCATGGAAAGATTTCCGTAAGAAAAGTTTGCTTTTAAAGGGAGAGGTTGTTGCTCAGAGCTTGCCCAGCTTTAAGCCTTTAGGCAAGTTCCTGAAGAAAGTATGAAAGGCTTGCATTCTCATTTACTGTATTTCTATACTATATGCTCAGAAGTGTTCAGAGGAAAATCCCCTTGGTCTCCTGCTTTAATGTGTTTTTCTTCCAGAGTGTCTGTGCAGAAGCAGAGTTAATGATTCCTACAAGATCAGCCTGCCTCCCCCTCCCAGTCCTGAAATACTTCCTCTATATTTTTTTTTTTTTTTTTTTTTTGCAAGGGAGGAACTTTTCTTGCTCATTTATGACCCCAGATTACTGATTTAATTCTGTTTGCAATGCAGTACGTGAACCCTTCAATCAGAGCAGGGATATCTGTGTAGCACCCGCAGAGATTAACAGAAAATTCAACTCTTTGGAATTCCCCTTTATTTCTGACTCTGAGAAGAGTGGGAGAGTTTAATATTATGAAACCAGCAAGGTAATGCACTCGACAGCATGCAGCTGCCAGTGGTTTCACTCTTCTCCTTCACCCCCCCCTTCCCTCTGTTTGTCTCAGATCATTGCGTATTTTATCATGTCACAATTTAAATTTCAGGCTCCCTGGCTCAAGACTGTGTCTTTATTTGAATCTGTAAAGTCCACAGATCTGGGTACTCAAAAACCAGTGAGAAAGGTTCAGTTTAGGAAACTCAGAACAACCGTGTGATTAAAAAGCTTTCCTGTCCGACAGGGTGCCTGCATCACCTCCCAGCTCCATAAGCAGCGAGCAGAAATAACAGGCTTGTTTGTATCAAACAGACTCTATTGTTTTTTTATTAATCAGTGTTACACGTACAGGTTAATTAAAAAAGCTACAGTTTGTGAAATATGTCATCTAGCTACAAGATACAAATCTAGGCCGATTGCCACGGTATCTATTGGTGCTCAGCCACTGTAAAAAATTTACAGTTTATTTTCTGATATACAAAACCTCAAGCGAACATTCCTTGTTAAGCGTTCAGTAAAGCTCACAGCATTCTACTACACAGTTTCATATAGTGTTTTAGTGCAAAAGGAAGTACAAATATAAAAATGCTGAGGCTCGAATTAAAAAAAAAAAAAAAAAAAAAAAAAAACAACAAAAAGCCAAGCAAGCTGTGGAGTTAGAGGTGAGTGTCTGCTATGGGTATTCTCCTAAGCTCTACGATCTGGGAGTTAGCCATGCTGCCGCCGTCCTGGCTGCCGTGACACGATTCATTATCGCTGACGCTGAGACCTGCACCTGAAACAGCAAAACAAACAAACAAAAGAATCAGTGAAAGTGAAATCCCGACACAGAAATGGGTGATATTGTGCCCCGCTCTGCTTTATTCTGGTTATTGAAATGCTTCCCTACCCCCTGATGACATGGAAAGTTTCCTCTTACTAGTCTACAATTCTGAATCCATAGATTATAACATTATCTGGCGTAGTTTTGTACCATCCAGACACACTTTTTCCATAACCTGCTGTCAGTCACTTTATTTCTCTCAGTAAATGGTACAATAGCTATTCAGAGGTTGCCTTGAAATCACAAGAGCATAAATCAAGGCCTGGCTTAGGCTGGGTTCATGGTCTGGCTGTTACAGTCTGGTATTTTCAAGGACTTCTTCATGAAGAGTTGATTTTTAATGATACAATTTCTCTGTTAAACTATAATTCCAGCTGTTTTAATAGGATTGTAATTTCAACATGAGAAAAGACGCTGACTAAATATTCTTTAAACCCACATTTGGCACAAGCTGGTGTATTGTGTTTTTCTTCTGCTGTGAGAGAATACTAGACTTTGGCCCATGGAAACTTCCAAAACATGTCTGGAAGAGACCTCAGGAGGCCACCTTCTCCATCCTTTTGTCACAGGAGTTCTGCTGGCTTGTTGCTTCTTTCTTGGTTTGGGGGATTTGGGTTTTTTAGGGGGGGAGAGGGAGGGGGAAGGTTTGAGTTGATTAGTGTGACACAATCCTGCACAAGTTTTTATGAAATGTGTTATTTTTTCAGACCACTTCTTCACAGAATATCTGTTGTAACTATAAACTTCAGTGTATTTTCAGCTCCTCTCTTTGAGCTGTAGAGCGAATCCTAAAAAATACATGGGTCTTGTTAGGGTTTAGAGTGTCTAGGCTTTAAATTTGTTGAGAACTGCACATCAGCGTAATTAGGCATGGTGATTTCAAACCAGACTAATTGCAGGCATGGTCTTACAGTGATGTCACGTACAAACAACTAGGGAAGCCATTCATTTGGGCCAGAAATAGATCTGTAACTCCATGCAGTTCAAGGGAGTTGCAAAGCAGGGACATTGGACTCAAAAAGCCCTGAACAGGGAATGCTGAGAGAGGCAGTGATTTGCATTTTCATGCTAAGAAATATTTTCAGGAGTTTCTGCCCGTTGTACAGTGTATCTCTTACGTCTGCCTCAGCTGACATTCCAGGCTTTGGCTTGCTTGGCAAAAGATAAGGTAAGGGTCAATTACTTTTTTGGAGTTACCTTATCATTTTCCATACCCCATATTGTTCCACTTCTGCAGCTTTTCCACAGCACACTTCCTTCCACCACCCCCCAAGTAGAAAAGAAGTATGGAAGAGGAAGCAGCGGTGGGATGCTCCTTTGCTGTGGGAAGCCAGGCTGCAGTCTTGATTATGGAGCTTGGTTCAGAGAATCTCAGCAGAAGAGCCTGCAGGACTGGGCAGGCTTTCTTGCAGAGGTCTGGAAGAAGTCCTAGTTGGGGCCAAACTCCAGTGCAGTACCATGCGAACCCAGCCCCTCTGCACCCAGGTGAAAAGTGGGTATTTCTGCACCATGATCCTTCTTACACCTGGTTTTGGTGTTTGGGTTGCGGAGTGAACATTGACATCTACTAGATGAGTCCTCTCTTGGGTCTGTACGACCCAAGCTCTTGAGACACCATCAATTACTGTATGATTTGGGGATGGAAGAACAAGGTAAGAACCTTGAAGTAAATAAAATACTTTGAATTGAGAACCCAATACTTCTTATGCAGCATCATTAACATTGGAATTCACTCAAAACATTTATTTTAGGCTGAAGAGGGTACAAATTCAAAAAGGGAAAAAACAGAGTATTGAAAATGTTTACAATTATATTACAGAAATATTATCATCCCGGGCCCAGATTTTAAGGTCAGCGCTGAGTGTTGGGGCTAGAAACGTATTTGTCTTACTGGTGGCTATACTGCAATTATTCAGTATGGGGTTTCTTAATGAATCTTCTGCTGGTCACTATAAAAAGATCAGATACTGGACTAATATGGTATCACACCATGTATATTCTTAAATGCCACATTCGTGCATGCTTTCTGTATGCTTTGTGCAAAGTAAGAGGAGATTTTTTCTTTGTTATGGAAGTTCTTATCAGGAACTTGGTAAACCAGAGACTGAAGTAGGCCACTTTGGGTATACAAGGGCCTTGTTCTGCTGTTGATGCAAAGACAAACTGTGTAAGAGCTGATCCTTTTTAGGAATGAGAGCTGAAATGTAACCAGGATACCAGCTTGCCAAACAGTCGGCAGCCTGGGAAGGGTACGACTGTTTACGCGATGGAGTTTCACAGAGTTCATAGGTCTGGCTTGCTCTCAGATTAGTGCAGAACTTAAACTCAGTCAGATCGCCAAAAGCATGTACTCGTCTAGAGATGCTGGAGTTGGATGGTAGGTACGTAGCGGGGAGTACTACTTTTCTCCAGTTTGTGAAGAAACTTTCAAGAAAAAGACGCAGGAAAACGAGGCCTTTCTTCTTTTCGTGTCAAAGTACTAGCTAGAAAACTGAAGAAAACTGAAAAGTCACTGCTCAGTTTGCTAACCCAGCGAGATCCCTCCACTGACATCTACTGGTTGAAGTATTTCATCGGTGCATTCCTACGTGCCCTTGAACACCAGCTGCTATCGTCTGGTTGTTCAGATACATCGCAAACTTTCACTAAAACATTTTAAGGGAGATGGAGTTTCTTTTGTAATTACTGTACTCATATCTCTAGGGAGGCTTTTTATCTCATAAGCACTTCCATCTCGCTTTCTGAATCAATCATGATTTATATTGTCTGTGTAAGACGAACTAGATAGAAACGAATAAGCTACACAAACTGACTTTAATTCTTCTTTCAGGGTTTTGACTTTACAGAAATGACACCAACAGACATCCAGATTTCTAAGAATAAAGTTCACATTGGGCTAAAAAATGCTTCCCGGATATTATGCAGTCACGTTCAACAGCCAATAGGTAGCATATTTGTGAGCAATCACGAATGAGAAGTTGAATGAATATGCAAACTGGCTACCCTTCCTTTCCTTTTTTTCTGTGAAATGAGCCCTTCAAAACAGAAATGATGTAGGTTGATAAGGCAGGACACGAACCTGGCACTTCACCATCATCTACAATTTATCTGCCCCATGACAGACAGTCTCCAGGATGTTGCATTGAACACCTTTCAGGATTTAAAATGTCAAATGTTTCCTCTAGTTCAGGATGCCCAACATGAGATTCTTAATTCTTAAATTAGGCACCCACAGTGGTAACACCAAGGTTTAAAAAATGCTGACTTTGGAACCCCAGCTGTATTAGACTGAAAATTGTGATTTGGTTTATATAGCATCATTATTGTAATAGCTGCATTTGTGGGGGTGGGTAACTTACACAGTAGATTTTTCCAGGTATTCTCCATGTAGAATATTTATTTAGGATTTATCACATATGCCTCTATTAAGAGCAAAAATACCCTGAGATGTGGATGTAGCAATACCTGCTGCTGCTACTGACTGATACATAGTTCACAGAATCAGATCACAGGACCATAGAATGGTTTGGCTTGGAAGGGACCTTAAAGATCATCTAGTCCCAGCCCCCCTACCATGGGCAGGGACACCTTCCACCAGACCAGGTTGCTCAAAGCCCCATCCAACCTGGCCTTGAACACTTCCAGGGATGGGGTGTCCACAACTTCTCTGGGTAACATGGTCCAGGTGCCTCCCCACCCTTAAAGTGAAGAAAATATTTGGGAAGTACCATGCGCTGGGCTGGTATTCTCTGCTCTGACCTATAAATATCTTTGCAAACAACTTCCTACAGGGGTGGGTCATGAGTCAGCACTGGAGGGTTTGGGGGCTCCCAAAGGCTTTGCTGTGTTTTGCATTCACATCTCATGCAAAGGAATGAATTGGTTCAGTTTTGTGCATCACAGAAGGGGGAGGGCAAAAGCATTTGTAGGAGACAGGAATATGGGTGGAAGCTTGGAGATAATTAAAGCTATTGTGCATTTATAGTATTTATGCTTTAGAGCAAAGCTGATGGACAGCTTGCTGCTTTGGGACAGATTCCACACACTTTTGTTCAGTTGGCTCCCTTTTTAATTCCCTAGCCCTAACCACCAAGAAGTCCTTAGGGAATTCCACTATAGTGGGCTTTAGCTTCATTAACAGTAACATAACACTCTGTGACAATCTGGAAGTCTTATTAAATTGTCTATCAATATAAACCTTGCACAAGAAATCAGAGGAAAAATGAGATCTAGTCCAAAATGACAGCACCTTTAAAGTTAATTAGTGTAATTAACAAAAACTAGTCGGTAAACAATTGTGCTTCTCAGTAGAATCTAAGCCTTTGATCCATTATAAAAGCCGTCAATAAAATATAATAAAATAAATAATTTAAGCCAAATTCATAAACATAAAAAAAAAAAAGGTTTTAGCATCTACCAATAGCCAGGATGTGTCCCTAAATTATTTTTTCCTACCACAACTGTTCTATAATTTCCTTCACATAACCTGCCTTAGAGTTGTCTGGCCTTCCAGAAGATTCCCCAAGTATGAGAGATGAGATGATATAGTGAGCATAGCCAATCCCAACTATATATTTCTGTATTGACATGAACATATGTGATGGAAAGGAGGAATTAATTGATAAAGCAATCAGAGGCCATGGCTTTATGATATAAGAAGTCCAGTTTTTTGATTTCTTGCACGAAACAAAGAACTCTATGGCCATGTGATGCAAAGCTTGCATAAAGCTGGCATAAAAGCTGGCTCAGAAACAGTACGCTGCTGTCCACCTAATTTGCTAGAAACACAGTCGTATGCCTTCATCTGACCCAGTCCGTATTTCAGGTTAATCTGTAATTAGGCCCAGCATTAATGATTACGGAACCAAGGGCTAAGTGCATAGTTCTACCACGCGTTTCTTTAGCAATAAGGCCAAGTGTGCCAACGCATCTATTTGTGGAGCTCCACTGCAAACTGCAAATTACCAAACAACTGCAAGTTAAAGAATAAAGTTGTGCTGCAAGGGGTTGTTGGATTTTTTTTGACTTGCATGGGTTATCCTTCATTTCTACTGCTGACAGTGCAAGGGTGGGGCGGGAGGGCAGGAATGAGATTTTAACTTTGCTGTGATTATACCCTCATTCTCACTGATCCTGGCCGCCAGATTAAACCTTGCGGCTACAGACAGCGAGCATAAATTAAAGTAACCTTCAGACAGCTCCAAGCTACATAAGCAGAAAGGACAGACGAAGTGCAAGGAGGCATAAAGACGTTTTTGCATACTCCTTTGCTAATCAGTGCTGATCCTCAGCCAGACTTCAGAGTGGGAGCTAATATTTGAGCACAGCTAAGGCCGAGTTTGGTTATAGATTGACAGTTTTAGGAAACGACATGTGATGGAGGTCTCTGTTCCTGCTTATCAGAGGTAAAGCTCAAGCAATAGCAGAGCAAGCATTTATGGCCAAGTGCAAGGTCCTGCCCCTGGGTCGGGGTAACCCCCGGTATCAATACAGACTGGGGGAAGAAAGGATGGAGAGCAGCCCTGCCCAGAGGGACTTGGGGGTGCTGGGGGATGAAAAGCTGGACATGAGCCGGCCATGGGCGCTGGCAGCCCAGAAGCCAACCCTACCCTGGGCTGCATCAGGAGAAGCGTGGCCAGCGTGGAGGGAGGGGATTGTGCCCCTCTGCTCTGCTCTGGGGAGACCCCCCCTGGAGCCCTGCGTCCAGCTCTGGAGCCCTCAGCACCAGGAGGACATGGACCTGTTGGAGCGGGGCCAGGGGAGGGCTACTAAAATGATCCGAGGGGCTACTAAAATGCTCCGAGGGCTGGAGCCCCTCTGCTCTGGGGCCAGGCTGGGAGAGTTGGGGGTGTTCAGCCTGGAGAAGAGGAGGCTGCGGGGAGACCTGATTACGGCCTTTCAGTACGTAAAGGGGGCCTATAGGAAAGGTGGGGACAATCTTTTTAGTAGGGCCAGCTGTGTTAGGACAAGGGGTAATGGTTTTAAACTAAACCAGGGTAGGTTTAGGCTAGATATAAGGAAGAAATTCTTTACAATGAGGGTGGTGAAACACTGGAACAGGTTGCCCAGAGAGGTGGTGGAGGCCCCATCCCTGGAAACATTCCAGGCCAGGTTGGATGGGGCTCTGAGCAGCCTGATCTAGTTAGCAGTGTCCCTGCTCACTGCAGGGGGGTTGGACTCGATGACCTCTAGTGGTCCCTTCCAACCCAAACATTCTATGATTCTATGATATATTCTTCCCCTATACCCAAACCCCACACCTTCCAGTTTAGAAGTGATGAAACCAGATAATGTGGTGCAAAGTACCTTTTCCCTGCTCTCCCAGGGTTTGTCTGCTTGAGATGAGGAATTCTAAGCCGATTGAAATAAAGTCTGGTCCAAAAAGGTTTGAGAAGCACTTACTCGCACCAAATGACAGACAAGAGCAAGGCAGCAAAAAGGCTTCTCACGTCCCAATACGTTTTAGCCCGGTTAGAGAAGAGGTGCTGGTCTTCCACTTGCTGATGACCACTGCTTCCTTGGAGCTGGGACTGGTGCTCAAAGGGCATCAAACTCATGTGGAGCAGCAAGGGGAGAGGAAGAGAGAGGGGGAGAGGAAGGAGAGGAAGAGGAAGAGGGAGAGGAGAAGTCTCTAACCTGAGTTTTTGCTGTTTCATGCGAGTAGGAGCAACGATGCAAGAGAGGAAGAAGAAATGTGGTGCCGGGAGGGACCAGGAGACAGGCTCCTTTCAGTGCCTGCTAGCTTAACTGCATCATAAAACTCCCGTCAGACCACAGCTTGGTGAATACTTCAGCAGCATCAGCCTGCACTGCCAAACAGAGGAGAAATCCCACTTTCCACTACCTCATCTCCCTTTTTATTGCATCCAGGCTGTTCCCTCCCTCGTGCCATCAGGAGCACCTTGGGCTCCTTGGCCATGCACTGAACTGGACTGGAGAGCAGGTTGAGATGGAAATAATAAAACAGATACTATTTTTAGTTACAGAAAAGCTCATGGTTTTTGGTTTAAAGCATGTGTTGACCTACAGCTAAGGGAATAAATGATAAGCATCTACTTTGTTGGTTACAGCTACTCTAACCTCAACACCACCTCTTCAGTTTGGCATGTTCAGATGTTATGTGTGGGGCTGGAACCAGATGGGACAACTGGTTTGGCTTAGAAATCATCTCTTTTTGCCCCTGTAACGTTGCTGGGAACACAGTCTAGGCATACAAATAAACACTGGGGTAAAATGGTCAGGTATCACTTGAATCAGTGACACAAACAAAAATATTTTTACCCAACTGCAGCCTGAGGTCTCTGCTTCAAATCACATTAATACAGAAGGCTCATAAGAACAAATTATAATAAAATATTAATAAAGAAGTTGATAATAGAATTTAGGCAAAATAATCAAAAGCTGGTTCTAGACCTACTTCCTTTAGAAAGACTGAAAATAAATTAACAAAGGATGGAGCTTGAAGATTTATTAAAAAGTCATTAAATAATGAAGTTGTGGTGAATTATATTAACCATGAGTTGTAACTACTGCTGTTGCCTCGATTGTTCTTCATGATTTGAGACTCGGTCTTCCACAGTGTGTGGAGTTTACTGCAGAAAATAGGCCAGCTGATGTCAACTGAGCTGCTTGAGCAGGACACACTGTGTGCGATGGTAGGAGTGTTGGATGTGAATGGCTTCATATTTAATTAACTATTTATGAATTATCTGGTTCCTTTCAAAATATTCAGGAAGGAGTAAAAAAGTAAAAGCTACCTTCTCAGGTACTTAAAAGAAAAGGTTTGCAACTGGAAGCTTATGCACCTAGACTTGAAAGTCTTGCCCAAAATCTAACTGCATAACAAAGTAGAAATAGTCTGAAAAATGCCCAGGAAAATTAATAGTTATGATACAGATTTTGTGACAATCTTCATAAAAATTTGTATTTCTTAGTACTAGGCCAGTTATTAATCATCCGGTTTTCTTCGTAATTAAAAGAGTTTTCTGCAATGACAATTGGCTCGGGAAAAAAGTATTATAAATACACCAAATAAAACTACCCTGTCTTCTAACCAGTTTGACTGTTTTCCTTGGTGTCACTGGGGGGAACAAACTCCTGAAATTATCGGTGCCAGAGCACTTAACCTGCTAATGTCACCAGTGCCTCACTGTTGCCCCTTGCAAAGCTCAATGGTATCCCCAAAGATCATTCAGCTGACCTCCTTCTACCAAGTTAGTCCATTGGTGTTTCACCTGGTGCCTAGAAGAGGTGGGCATGGGTTAGCATCTGTCAGGTCTTACCAGGTGGTTCTCCTTTGCCTCTGTGGTTGTCTTATCAGACCTTCCCATGTTGACCTATCTTTGAATCAAGTTTCACTTTGTTTGTTGCACCTGTGGCCACGTCTTGGCTTTTTATTTATATCATCATTTGAATAACCTGAAGTTTCATCAGTGGACTGGGTGAGAAGGCAGAAAAGCAATACATAACTGAGGGCAAAGCCTGGGATTTTGAAGACTTGAACTCTAAGGCTATTGAGGGGAATCTGATTACAGATGTTGTGTTTTGTGTAGTTTGAGCGTGGGCACCTAAAGCAGACTCCCCTGCTCCTGTCCTACACTTACTGGGAGAATCAATATTTATGAAGTTACACTGTTTCTCACATATATATTTATATTTATAAAATAGGCATTGTATATCCTCTATATATCAATTTGGAAAAGAAAGGAAAAGACAAGACAGCCCCTGTCTAGAGACAGCAAGTTAGCCATTTAAGAAATTGTGAAAAAATGCCAGACCCTCTAATCTGCTGCTACTTTCTGTAGGTCTGTTTATCGTCATGACTCGAAACATATTTTTGCAGACTCCTTCACCGTT
Source organism: Butorides virescens (assembly GCA_017310255.1). Taxonomy (NCBI): domain Eukaryota; kingdom Metazoa; phylum Chordata; class Aves; order Pelecaniformes; family Ardeidae; genus Butorides; species Butorides virescens. The sequence continues at coordinate 1,530 of JADKXX010009338.1, read as the reverse complement.
ATTTTAGATAGCCTGCACAATATTTTTCACGGAACAGCAGTCCGAGGCAAAACAATTCTACTTCAGATTTTCTCTGGCAATCAGATTATATTAATGGATCTCGTTAATTGGATCTTGTGGAATGATGACACCATTAGGGTGAAGAACAACATAACAGCCTTTGAGGCAGAAGGAGAAGAGTCACTCACCGGTCTTTAAAGCAAATATTAGGTCATCAAACTCCTGTGATTCCTCATCAGCAACCAATGAGCTGGTACTAAATCCTCCAGAAGGGTGGAAAACATTGCCATTTTGTGGACTCTGCTTAAAGGCAGCACTAGCTTGACTAGCAGGCTGCAAGGATGCCCTCTCCCAGTCTGCAGGCACCTGCAAAGTTTAAATGTACACAGAAATGCAGTAATCATCAAAACTGCAGTATAGAAACCAGAAATGAGGACCTGAGCCACACTCAAGACCAAAAGATTTTGGAACCAGCTATTCTGTTACCTCTAGTGAATGAGGTAGCCTTTCTTTTTAAAAAATAAGAAATACATATGCATATATGTAACTTGATTATACGTCATTTAACCTTGTGTTTATTATGCCTGTCCTGGCTATCTCAAAAAGTTGGAAAACCAGTGCTATTTCTGAATATTTGCCCCTGGTATGGAGAACTTTAAATTAAAGCACTGAAAGGCTCCAGCTCATTCCTCTCTTATCACTGCCTCTTCCTCTGCTGGACCCAGCTTGTCCCTTCTATAGCCACTGATCATCATTACTTCCCATTACATGATCTACAGATGAACTCACTGCTTCCATGTTTACAAATACAATATTATAAAGTAATTTGCCAGTCTTTGAAGGCGGTGGTGGTGGTATACAGCCCTACAGTTTGAATATCAATTCTCCTGTAGTTCAGTTGCCACTTCATTTTAAGGTGGAGCTGCGAAAAAAATCAGAATTTCAGTTCATGAGAAAAGAGGTGGTTTTGAAAATCTATCTCCTCCTTAAATGTGATGAAAAGCCAAAATACTGAACTCTAAAAAAATATATCTTAGGACAATCAAAACATATTTTCTTGGTTTATTGCTTATCCACTCTTTGGGAGCTCAGGAACATACAGACGTAGACCTGGAAAGCTATGCTGGCCACTAAATTTGGGAGTCAGGCACCACCTTAAATGTGATGCTGAGGAGCTTTAAAATCCAGGCAAACCTGCACTCAAGCAGTAGAGAAATAGGCAAAACAGCTCCAGGTGAGCAGATTGGTTTCCACAAAAATTAATACTAGAATGGACATGTTCCCTTGAACTATTTCAATTCCATTAAATTGGTGATTTTCCTGGAAAAACTGTTTAGCTGGAAGATTTTCAACTAGCTCTATCAACATGCACATGTACATAGCAGCAGAAGGCACCTTGGTTTCACAGGTAGTGAAGGGGGATATCAGCAGCATTCCAGTTCCAGCAACAAAGAGACTGAAAATCATCTCCCACAAAATTTCTTTCTATTCTATTCTATTCTATTCTATTCTATTCTATTCTATTCTATT